>CM041640.1:2430948-2577276 GCA_023333625.1 Bothriochloa decipiens
ACCAACCGTCACCGAAAAGCTATTTTCACTAATTCAGAACAAACTTTGCTGCTTAATAACTCATAAACTAAGCCGAATTAGCAAAAACTCAAAATAGATGAAATGTAGCTTTTGAAGAGTAGAACATTTCATCTTAAAGAAGTTTTGCCAGATTCTGCCTAGATTTTGAATTACAAAAATCCAAATAAAATACCTTTTAAAAATTCCCAAAATGGAAAATCAGCCTCCAATTTTGCCCTTTTTCAACATTTTTGAACACCTCCCAAGCATTTTCATGAAAAGTGGTAAAAACAACTTTTGTTCCTTATAAAATTATCTACAAACTTCATTTAGGGTGCACACACATGCAAGAACTCTAGCTATCACTTCCAATTCAGTCAAACAAAACTACTCTAATGGTCCACCTTGGTCAACCATGACAACAAAACTTAATTAACCAAAACCATGAACATAAACCTAGGTTAATTTGGTGTCCTAAACATGTCTAGGTTACCCTAGAGGTCATCCAACACCAAACACTCATACCACATATGCACTTCATGTGAAAGGCAAGCAAAATTTGAATAATCACACATGATACATGAAATGACAATCACTCTTTTCATTAATGCTATGCATAATGATGCTTATGCTTAAGAATGCAATTGATTATGCATGCTTAACACCAGAGTGTTACAGGCAACACATGTCCTTCTGGTTGAATTGGTCCCCGAATGCACCCCCCCTCCCTTAGCTCCTCTCGTCTAGTGCTTATAAGTAGGTGGGGTCTTCATGCCTAGATGTTAATGGTGTTGACGATGAAATTTGGAGGAGGTTCATCACTTGAGCAGTTGAGTTAAGTTATGTCGAGGCAAAGTTGCAGTCAACATTGAAAATGGTTGTGAACCCTTGGCAGAAGGTTTGGTTGAGTGAAGTTGTAGTTAAAATTGATGATGATGGCGAGCCATTGGTCTCAAGGTAGCCTAGTATATATAATATAGGAATCTCTCATGGTTAAAGGTGTAATCACTTTTACAAATAATATATGATGTCAAGTAGGTATAGTGAATCTCTTATGGTAAAAGTTCATTACCACTTTTTATGTTTGTTCTGATTTGATCTATGTTTTTTTTAGATTGTGGTCTAATTTTTTATGGTAACGAGGCTCTGTGATGCTAAACTGTTGTGTCCTCTGTGTGGTGTGCCGTTCCCCGGGACAGGGCCTTTGCTCCAACTTGGCCGCCAACCTTTATTGTTGTCGTCCTAGAGGTACATTTTTTTCATTCGTATTTTGGTCCAATGGGTGGGGGGTGTTCCCATTTCCATTGCATTCCAACGGAAATACACATAGTTTTAGATTTTGCTTATTTTGGTCAAATACGCTAAAGACTTGGCTTAAAAAAGAGAATATGCTAAAGACGTACTATTTTGTATCATGATGCATTAAGTAAGGTGGTTTGTAAGAGATTACAACACTCTTGACGCGCCGATTGCTCCCTTTCGCTGACTGACACACATGACATCAGTTTTTTTATTTTGCAGAAATGACTGTCCTACTAATTAAAAGAAATTATCTTTCACTCCAAGAAAAAACCACATTGGCATCTCTTGTGCACAGCAATGTGTGACCTGAAGCTGCGTGCCGTGTGTGCGCACTGCACTGACGACGTGCATCTGCTACCTTGCCCTTGGTGCTGGCATCGACCGTTGCCGATCGAACCAGCGACGCCACAGCTGCGGTCAACCTTGCGTTGTAACGCGTACTAGCTCAGTTCCAAAATAATTACAACGCTAGAGTTTACAATTTATCTCATAAAAAATGCTACTTTAACCCACCTTGTCACAAAACATAAGACAGTGTTTGGATGATTCTATCCACAAATGCATGCCACAATATATAATAGTTATAAAAGACAATAGGGGCAACTTTTGTAATTTTATAACTGAGATTGGCTTGTGTAACTGCATTTATTTTGGCACCAAGGAAGTACTAATACTATATAGTATTTTTTCTGTGACTGAGGAAGTACTAATACTGTTTGATCCTAAATAAAGCTCATCACCACAGGAGCTGAAGCAGCACTTATCCCATTCATTCACGGAAGCAAAGCCGGAAAGCTTCATCACTCTAATCAATCCCTGGTCCATTCATGTCCGCCACGTTCGTTGGTGTGCTGGGAGCCCGACCAAAGTGCGAGGCGGTTAGTATTGGTTTAGGTCGACGGCAGGTAAAGCACATGCAATGATGCAAATGCAATGCAAAGCCGATCCCGGAAAGGTTTCCAGCCAACCCCAAAACAAAAGAAGCCAAGAACGGGGCACATGCAGATGCAGCAGGTGGCGTCGCACTAGCACTAGACGCCGCGCTGCGTGTGCGCTTTCTGGCCACGCCAATGTCGTCATACGGCACATTAAGCTACCTAGCTACATTAAGCCATGATGAGGCAGCCACTCAGCAACTGGCGTGCGAGCAACCTCTACTAGCTAGACAGCTACTAGCTAGCTCTCCTAATCCCCCTTTCGATCGGCCGCCGTTGAGCGCCTTTTGCCTCGCCGCGCGCCGCCGGGAAGTGTATATGTACAAGCGTCTTTTCCGCGTTTGTTCGTTCGTTCGTTGCCGGTGGCGATGACCTCCCTCCACCGGCAGAATTATTGGCGGTCCGGCGGGCGGCTGGGGCTCTGTTAGAAACTGCCGGGAGGGGTATTGTTTCCGTCCTGGTGCGTCTGTCCGGCCTGGCCCATGCTGCCTTCTTCCTGCATTCTGCCCTGCGTCTGCATGTGTGCCTTCACAGGGCAATCATGTTGCAAGTTGCTAGATTAGACGCCGATGGCCTATTGCTAGCGGAGGCAAATTATAAGAGACCCGGTCTTTCTTAGATCTGAGAGACCTGGCTCCTTTAGGTGACACGTGGGATCGCAACAATCTTAAAGCAACCCCACCACTTATCCTGGGTGCCGTCAACACACACGCCGTTTGTGTAGACACGTCTTCCGTCGGAAGCCACCGTCAGGCCGATTTCGCTGTGCTGGAGATCATCGCACAGAGCTAGAGCGGCGGCGGGATTGCCGTGCTGCCGTGCTGGAGGCCGTCTGTACGGGAGCTCGAGCGTGTCGAAGCTCGAGTGGAGGCGGAGTCGCCGTGCTGGAGCTCATGGGCAGACAGGAGGAGGCAGCACTCTACCCGTTCTGCCTAGATCCAATGGAGACCGGCCCGCGTTCTCGGACGAGCCGGTGTGCCCGCTCGCCAGCCGCCGCGACCTCGATGGCCTGGGATCGACACCGATGTGCTACGCATGCCAGCGCACCTGTTCGCCGGCCACCGCGGCTCCGAGGTACGCCCGCAACCGGGTCCTTCTAAATTTGCCTCCATTGCTAGCGGAGTGCTCCTAACATGCACCATCCTGGCTACCTAGCGCTGTGAAGGTACCACATGCGCATGCATGCATGCATCAGATTCACTTCATAGAACCTCACAGATGGATTTTTTTAGATTACACAGCACAACATAGACGCTTAACATGCACACACACTCATCCCTATGAACACACATACGTAAACCCTACCCCTATGAACACCTTCGAATGACTGAGCCGAAAAATCTTAAAGTTCACGAAGTCACTACACTCACCCTTATGAACACACGTACGCAAACCCTACCCCTATGAGCAATTTCGAAGGACTGAGCCGATAAATCTCTATGAACACACATACGCAAACCCTACCCCTATGAGCACCTTCGAATGACTGAGCCGACAAATCTTAAAGTTCACGAAGTCACTACACTCACCCCTATAAACACACGTACGCAAACCCTACCCCTATGAGCAATTTCGAAGGACTGAGCCGATAAATCTTGAAGTTCACGAAATCACCACAGACGTCTTGCTATCGACAGGAACGTCACCTACCACTTAATGCATAGCGCTGAAAAATCTTAAAATAAATCCACAATAATATGTCACACCCAGAATTTAAACACTAGGTGAGAGGCCCCATGGCATTTGCCATTGCGCCGTAAACCCGTCGACAGAACCTCGGAGGATGCTACAACTGCAACGATGGATGTCCAGACGGATCATGTAGGTCCTCACCGTGAATCAGAGATTCAGAGCAGTCACGGGCTTGGCTATAAGCAAGCGCATGGATCACAAGTAGTCCATTTAAACAAGCTCTTTAAACAAATGCTAAACAACAGAGATCTGATTATTTACCGCTTTACCGGTTTAGTGAGCATTACATGTGCCGTGTGGGTTTGACATGTGTCAGGTACAGGCAGCTCTCCTCGTCGTCATGCTAAGGCCTTGTTTAGATACCAAAATTGGTATCTAAACTTTACATAGTAAGTGTCTCGTCACACCGTCGTAATTTTATTTTTATTTGGTAATAATTGTTTAAACATTGATTAATTAGGCTTAAAATGTTCATCTCGTAAAGTATAATAAAACTGTACAATTAGTTTTTTATTTTATTTATATTTAGTACTCCATACATGTGCCGGTATTTTGATATGATGGAGAATAAGAATTCTGCACAGTAAATTTTAAACCTAAAATTAGACATCTAAACAAGGCCTAAGCAACTACGTGCCAGCAGACAACAGACATGTGGGTAAAGCTGCAACTGCAAGATACGCCTCGTCCACGTCCACGTCCAGACTCCAGACCTAACCAACGGAGTAGGATGGAATTCGGTATTTCGTTCAGTACCAAAAAAAAAAAAAGCGAGCCTTTCAGGACTCCATCTTGGAAAACTTGTTACCACCATTTACATCACAAATTAAATTAGTTTCATCAGTGTGCTGATGACTCGGTACTCCACATGATATCGTCGCCACGGTACCGTGTCACCATTTTCAGCTGACAGGTCAGGTACACGGGTACTAGCTAGTCTTCTGGGGCAGCCGGATGAATATTCGCATTGTGTTGCCCGCGCCCGGTTCCACTTCCACAGCTCATCCCGGCCGTCCACAGCACGGAGAGCAAAAGCGAACCAATTGTACCGGACTTTTGCACTCACCATCGCAAAAGCGAGGAAATCTGGATGTGGATGGGGCCGACGCCGCCGGCTCGCTTTTGCAAAAGCCCAAAATGATTTTCTACCTGTACGAAGAATCTAATCGGCAGAACAAAATATGTACCCAAATTCTAATTTCTAAAAGCTCGATTCTGTCATTCTGCGGCGCACTGTAGGAAAAGTTTTACAGATCACAACTAGTAAAAGAAAAAAGAAAGTTACGGATTAGTGGATCATCAGGAAGCGTGCATAGATTTGGGACAGGACCTGGATCGAGCACCAGTCCTACTGGTAATAATGAACACACTGCCGAGTGTTTTTACATCTAGAACTCAACTATTATAATCCATCAATAATAATAATAATATAATATAATTATATAGTTAAATTTCTTCACGAACTAAGAAGCTGATGTATCGCGTAAGTAGAGTTGGCCATCAAGGTTTTCCCTCGGAAAACGCGACCGAACTAATCGTGAACGATTTTTTCTTTTAGAACAGGCACAGCAATGCAAAGCATCCGACTCGATGAGCACTGAACGTGCGACAGCTAAACTATGCGCACGTGGCCCAGCCATCATCGGAAATTCTTTTGATGGGACCGGAAGCAGGGCCCCACCTGCGCTGATATTTTCGGTCTTGATTAATTGGCGACGTTGCAACGAGGCGGCGGGAGGGAATCCCGGCGGCGGTGAAGTGGGGCCGGGCCGCCGGAAGCAGCGTACAGTACAGACAGGCAACCGATCCCAAATCCCATGCAGCTCCCTTTCGTGGTCCCCTCTTATCATTGTACAGGTGCTCGTCGTCCCCGGCCGACCGGCCTGTCCAACGTGGCCTAACAGATCTGTCTGCATCTCGCACAATCTCATCAAGGCAGCGCAAATTGTTCAGTCACCATACAAGGCTAATCATTCTCCTTTTTTTTTTTTGAACGCAAAAGACTAGTGTCGTTCTTGCTACGAGAAATACTGACTTGCATTGCATGGAACTTCTCTTCTTGGTATTCAGGCTTCTTCAGGATTCACAGGCCCAAGTTATACACACCAAGCATCTGAAACACTGCGGCCTAAACTGCTGTTTAGTCGTTTACATATTGTTTCCGTTTAATCGACTGCTTATCCTGTTTGAACAATTCAAAGAACTGGTACATGCTGTAACCGAAATCATGTTTGTCAACTGTGCTCCGGATATGATCCACGATGAACAGCTCGAAGATCATTACGTGGGCCTGGCCAACCTAATAATTCGATTTCTTTTTGGGGACCTATAGCTGGGTCTACACTTTTCTCCATCAATCAATTCATCGGAGATCTTTTTTGTGAGCGTGGTCTCGCGTGGACCTTTGTTTGCTCTTTAATTTAATTTAATTCTGTAGGTTATGGGGCTCAATTATTATTTTTACGAGTGCAGCCTAATTTTTGTTAGAACGTTCCCCTTTTTATCATCTTGTACTGTCATCAGTCAGGATATTTGCTATCTAGGATAATTGGCAATGAAACACCGGGTTCTACCCGTTCCCGGAAAAGAAAGGATAATATTGGCAATGGATCGATCGATGTGTACAGACCAACGGATAAACTCTCCCGAAATGAATTGAACGAAATAACGTAGCAGGAGGAACGGTGTATGGCCATCTATATAGTAGAGTAACTAGAAATGTTCGCGGCGTTGCCGCTTATGGCCGTGTGTGGGCTGTTGTCAGCGCCGATAGAACCTCTCTTTGTGCCTTTAGCCTGTGTAGCCCAGGATAATTCTTTTTTGTGTGTTTATCACGAAGACACGATTGATTATATATGAGTTTTTGAGGTAGTAAGGTGTACATACTCTTTTTTTAAAGAAAAATAAATAAATAAAACTGCTATCTTATAGGTTTTTAAATTTATATATTTGAGGAACCAACTTTCATAAATTTGTAGTAGCTGAAATCAATCACAATTGCACCTTATGAATTTAAAGGATCTATAATCTCATATTAGGCCTTAACTTTGAAATCAATCACAATTGCACCTTACAAACAGAAGAGATGGCAAACTTAATTGAAATGAAAGATGTCTCTTCCCATGGTATATATGTTCATGACCAAAATGAGATCGAACTTTATAGTTACTACACCATAGACCTTAAAGAGTGCAATGTATTCTCATCTGGCAGCTGCTCTAGCAGGCTGCTCGAACTGCTATTGTTTCCCATGCTTGCGAATCTCTGTGAGTATCACTTTGTCTTGCATATTATCATCTCTAATGATGGCACCCTGATTTTGTAGACAATTCAGCATGTCCTGTACAGAGATTTGTTAGCAACAATGGTCATGAATGTCACTTTCTAAGTCTTGTTAAAACACAAAATCAATAAAAGTGAGACATACTGTAGTTTCTACAAAGAGACAAATTCCAGCAACATAGAAAGGAAGTTCATAGTAGAATCTTGATGCATTGTGTAGACTGTCACATTCCCTGCATTGTAGAAGATCCCAACCTCCAAATTTCATATACTACTGCAGTAATGTGCAAATATTTTAGGGTGCAAATTTTAAGCCATAGGACATAAATACTACTGCAGTACTTGTGCAAAATCTACATTATCTTTTCAGGCCTCAACTACAAATATCTAAAATGCTTATATGTCTACTTGACCAACATCCAACCTAAACTGCTCTATCTGTTGTAAAACTTAGGCTAACTTATGAAAGTTGTTGATGTTGATTCATGATGGGCAATCATATCTTTTACAAAGGGAAAATCTCAGAATGGAATACCCTATATATAAGAAGCTTCGAATTGAATATCCTGTTTTTATTGAATCACTTCAAATAAAAACAATGTCAGGACCTCCAGCCAACTAAAGTAGACTTCAAAATGTTTGCTGAAAATATTCCTTAGGTGGGGGGACAACAACTACAGTAGCAATTTCAAACCAAATGCCTCTGAATGCAGTTGTAAGTGAAGGTAAGATGACAAACTGAGCACCATATAACGATAAAAGATAGTTAGAATGGGTGACTATTTCCATTTGAACAGCCATCAATCACTAAAGCTAATTCAAATGGCCATATGAGATTTGTGCTTCTGCTCTGCATTTAGATACTGTACCATGGCAGCGGTATTATCTTCATTGGCTGCAAGGTTGGCACTTTTAGCCCACAATCAAAAATTGAGAACAAGGCCGCCAGTGCGGTGGCCCTAGGCGCGCCAGTGGATGCGGACGTGGGCACTCAAGCAACTCACTGACGTCGCCGGCGCTGGTGACCTTGGGGCAGCCCCGGACGGGGGTGAGGAGCGTGCTGAAGCCGTGATTGACCTCGCCCACCTTCGCGGAGCTGCAGTATGGGGTCGCGAGATACATTCGATGCTACCTACGATCCATTGATTCAAGGCCGGTTACTGGTGACTGACCTTTTGATGGAGCGGAAGAGGTCGGCAGCGGCGAGGCGGTGCAGGCGGTCGAGAAGCCGGGGCGCGACGCCGTCGACGTGGGGTTCTCCATCGCAGCGCAACGCCGGCGTCAGCGCTTGCCTCGTGGTGTTCGCGTGCGCGTCGGCCGATCTGACATACAAGCCTACAAGGAGGGTCTGCCCCCTAGGCGCGCCAGTGCGGTGGCCCAGGCCGGCAGGCTCTCGGCCATGGCGTGCGGCCCGTTCCCCAACGCGGTGACCCGGTGTGGGATTCAGCAGGCTCCATAGCGGTTGCGCGGCCGGCCCTGGGCGCACGCGTCGCCGCCAGAGCCCGCTTCCTTGCTATGGGCAAGGGTGACGGAGGTTGGGGACAAGGCGAGGTCGCACGCCTTGACGTTCGTCCATGCCCGTGGCGGAGCGGCGGAGCCGGAAGCCGCGCTGCCGCCTCGCTCATCGACGCCGAGCGAGCGTACGGGCAGACGCGCCGAGAAGATTCTCGGGCTCGAGGACCGCGAAGAAACGGGCGGAGGGACCCGACCTACCGCAATCGGACGGGCTAGATCGCTTGCTCGCCCGATCCGACGGTCAGCGGGCTAACGGGCGACGTGGTCCTATCCGTTAGGCCGCTTTTGTTGCAGAAATCGTACAGGGAAGATAACTTAGAGTAGGCACTCAGCGAAAACACAGCGATTCTTTTCTGGAATGGGATGGAATATGGAATATACCACCCCACCAGCTCATACGCTTTGCCTGTTGGTGTTGGCCAAATGAAGCACACGGGAATATACCCTACAGTACGTCTACAGGGCCACATGCGACGCTTTTGTCTGCTCTGTGAAGCAAGCTGTGGGTAGGGTAGGTCCCATCCACGTACAGCTCTGGCCAGTGTTCCGGATCTTTTGGCAATTTGGAGGGGCCCGCCCATCTGACCTTCGTTCCGGACACGCTAATTACCATCACCCACGCCGCAATCACGCAGAGAGAAGGGTGACGTGAACCCAAGAACGCGTACGCACGTGCAGAGAAGTCGACCGGCGGTAACACATCAGCATCGTCGTCAGGATCTGCTGCATGCTAATCTAGCTAGCTAGATCTCCAAAATTCATGACCTATATGGTCCGGTGCAATTCACATGTCGACCGAGCACGATGAATTCATACATGTTCCAGTACGTACTAGGAGTATCTGTCTATCAATGTGTTGCTGGAGTGTGGTGGCCCTTGTTCGTGCAGAGTCTATCTGTTTCAGACTGAGCAAATCACAAATGAAATCGTGTATATATAATATGTGTTGACTGTTCTATATATATATGGACATACAGTATGGTGATTGATATGACGAACTGAGGTGGACTGGAGAACCATGAAGCATGTGATAGTTGTGATAGGTTGTGATCGATGATCCCAAAGGGTTAACACGGAGATTCATTCGATCCAAGAAAACCTCGGCAACACCATCGGACGCCATCATCATGCGCCGTACAACACGTGTCTCTCGACGTCCAACACGGCAGAATAATCAAGTGAAGCAAGGCAAGGGCGACGCTGCAAGTACTCCGCCATGGCCATGGCCGAGATATAAAGTCGGCCAAATTGTTGAATGTTTATTTGCTCATCAGGTTCCTGGACCAACAATCCAATACCGTACCATACGTACATGTACAAACTACAAAGCTAAGCTAAGCACAAGGCGCCTGTTGTCCTGCAGGTTGGAACGGAGTTAACGGAAGCTTAAGCGGCCATCGAGCAGCTTAATTTCCGGCCACCGGACCACGTACTCTTACTCTACTACTGTTGCGTTGTACGGGAGCTGGTGTGTCTCTTGCTCTGTCGGGGCTTAACGGAAGCTGCTGCTGCAGTCGTCGTCGCCGTCCTCGTCGGACGCAGGGGAAAGAGCCCGCCAGCAGCAAGATGATCTCTTTCTCTAGCTAGGCGCGCCGGCCGGCCAACGTTGTATCTCACCAAGAGGAAGGAAGGAATCGAAGGAATGCACCCACTCACCAAACTCATGCCACCTGGTAACTAACTGGTTTTTGCATTCCAAACTTTTTTTTTACACAAAAAGAGAAATTAATTTCTTCTTCATCGTTTGCATGCTCTCGAAGACTTTGTTGGGTTGAACTTATCAGTCCCGACTTACCAACCATGATACAGTGCTTTCCTTTTTTTTTTTCCTCTCACAGCAAAGTGTCAGCTAGTTCAGCGACCAAAAAAAAAAAAATCCACTTCACAAATTCGTGCCCTGGTCCTGAGATAGACGCGCGCTTTTCCGACCCGGGCGTCAGGATCCAGCCAGCCAGCCAGACGTGGTTTGGTGGTGTGGTGGATCCAGATTCGTGACGATACCGCGAGCCGCAAGCGCTTTGCGCACGCAGCCGCCCACTCGGTCCAGCCAGGCTCACCAGGCCCGCCCCTGCACTGCAAAGCGGCGGGCACGGCTCCTCAGAGCACGGCGGAGCACCCGGGCCGAGGCCTATAAAACCACGCCTCCTGCACGCCACCTCCGCACCGCACCGCACCGCAGAGGCAGGCAGAGCGAGCGAGCCCGAGCCGTGCCAACCAAGGACCACCCACCCACTACCAGCCCGCTTCCCTGCCCCTCCCGTCCCGTCTCCCCCTCGCTCGGCTCGGGTCGGGCGGCGTGGCTCCGAGGGCGGGAAGCGCGAGGGGCTCGGCGGGGCGACTCGCCGGCGGCGACCTGCAGGTTTGGGTATGAGAGGGGTCACCCACGCGGCGCCCACCGCAAGCGCCCTCCGCGGACCACTCGTCATCATGGACGGCCTCCTCATCTTCGTCTTCTACCTCTCGCTGCCTATACGTGGCGGCCGCGACCACGCGTTAATCTCTAATTGTTAGCCGCCGCCGGTCGGCACGCACGCCATCGGTCGGCCCGCCGCTCCCCACGCGCACCCGGAAGCTCTGCGCTCTCGTCCACGTCTACGCTCGCCGCCACCGACATCGCCAGGCTCACGCACACAGGATTGGGATCGATGGACCAGCCACCGAATGGATTCGCCGCCGGAGGTGCGTGCCGTGCGAGATCAACCAAATCACTTCTATTTTGGTTTGCTTTCCTTTCCTTCTGAAAAACGCGCCCATTTGCGTGCGATGGTGAGATTAATGCTACCACCATCCAAATTATGGGTCATTTTGGGCTTTTGTTGGTTTCCTATGCACCTGGATACGATTATGTCTAGATATATACGTTAGGAGTGAAAAGAGTTTGACGTCCCGCAAAGATTAAAATCTGCTGCGGAATTTGAAAATGTTCCGTGTCCTGGTCCTGGTCCTGGTATATGCACTAGTAGCAATAAGTTAATTGAGTCATGCAAAACGTCTCTATCACTCTGCACGGACTGCTGTCCTAATCCTTGTGGACTGTGTGACAGCTTAGTGTGCCTTCCCCAATGCCGAAAGGGCAAAGCGATGATTATTACGGGGAAGCGGGGAGAAGAACTATGATTTGGTTACCTATTATATATATATATATATATATATATTGGTTGGTGGGGGAGCCTTGAGATATTTCGGCACAGGTCTGGAGAACAAGATAATTATGCAAACAGGGGGTTTCTAACTTGATTGATCACCCAAAGTCTGAGAAGTCTCATTTCTGGTGACCTCACCTATAGCCACCTATTGCTCAAAAAAAAAAAAACTATAGCCACCTGAGTCGTTGTAGGGTACATACCGAAAAGTTTTTGTGTCGATTTGCAAGAATCCAGAGTGGAGAATATTACAAGGAACCCTTTAGGGAATGAGGAGGAAACTTGCAAGTGAAAGGGACATATGAGTAGGTTCCAAACTAGATACCACTTAAGTTGTCGGTTGTCAAATAAAATAAATGGACTTCTTCACTCCACAAGCGTCCACGTCAACTTGCATTGCTTCCTTGTTCTTGTTTGCGTGTTTGCAGAAATAATATCTCCACCGGTTCATCTAAACTGATACACATCGTAGAGTTCTTCAGACAAAACATTTTGTTGAAGCCCAGAATAATCATACCCTTTTTTCACTAATCAACCAGAAATGATAACTTACCCTGACTTATATTCCTAAGATAAGATTATATATCCTGACCCCAGAAGACAAGACAATTCCCTTCAGCTAGCCACTGCATGCTAAGACAGCCAAAGTTTTCCAGCTCATAATTTAACCATTAATTGGTGAAGGAAACTGATACAGCTCATATGGTACATGGGTGAGAAATATGTGATGCTAGTTACAGCAGTTTTGATGCCTTATGGCTTCATATATGATATAAGTTCCAGTAAATTAAAGCTGATGGTTCTTATACATTGCTCACCGTTCTTGGTTGCCACCAGGTTTTTTCACACACATTGATGGGAAAAATCGCTCTCCCCCTTCTGTAATTGTAATTGGGGGAGGGATTTCAGGCATCGCAGCCGCACGTGCTTTGTCGAATGCTTCATTTAAGGTAAATTTCTTGTTTAATTCCACATGCACACAAGCAACTCAGGTGTTTGATGCTTAACATAAGCAACCCAGGTGTTTGATGCTTACACAAAGTTAAAAAAAAAATGCAGGTCACACTGTTGGAGTCGAGAGACCGACTTGGTGGCCGTGTGCATACTGACTATTCTTTTGGTTGCCCAATTGACATGGGAGCATCATGGTTAGATGCATAACAGAACTAATCTTTTGGTTACCTTGTTTTGAATTTTATTATGCAATGTGATCTTATGCTTTTATCTTGTGATTCAGGTTGCATGGTGTTTGCAATGAGAATTCTTTGGCACCATTGATTAGGATGCTTGGGCTTAGATTATATCGCACAAGTGGTGATAACTCTGTTCTGTATGACCATGATTTGGAAAGGTAATAGATAATCGATAATGGGCAACATGTATGCACTTTCTTAAGTTGATTGGCTTTTCCTCCCTTACAATTTCCTTTTTTTACTTGTCAGCTATGCTTTATTTGATAAGCATGGTCAGCAAGTTCCCCAGGAGATAGTTAGCAAAGTTGGGGAGACATTTGAGGCAATTCTTAAGGAGGTACTGCAGTCGTTAGCACTCACACTATCTATTCTATGCTTTTCCAGAACTGTTATAAGTTTAGCTTCTTGTTAATATTTCAGACTGTCAAAGTAAGAGATGAACATGCAAATGACATGCCTCTTATTCAAGCCGTGGCAATTGTGCTTGACAGGAATCCGCATATGAGGTAAGTGGAACTTAGGGTCCTCCTAATTGTGTTACAGGGATTTACCAGGTCTTTGATGATGTCCACTCATTCACAGGCTGGAGGGCTTGGAATATGAAGTACTGCAGTGGTGTATATGTAGACTGGAGGCATGGTTCGCTACTGACATGGACAATATATCTCTGAAAAATTGGGATCAGGTATGCAATGCAGAACTCCCAGATAATCACATGCCCATACAGAATTTATTCGCCAACCCATATTTCTCCAGATCAGAGCTGCATCATGAAATGCATCAGCAAGCACAAACTTGCATGAAAAGCGTGCTGAGCTTTGCAAATTTGCAGGAACATGTGCTTACTGGTGGACATGGTCTTATGGTGAATGGCTATGATCCTGTCATCAAAGCTCTCGCTCAAGGTCTTGATATTCAACTTAACCACAGGTGTGCCGAAGAACTATGCATGTGATCCTTACACAATTTAGTTGTCAAATTGAATCCCAAATAATTTGCTCATTCTCTCTTCTTTTTTTGGTCCTCAGGGTCACAAAGATCATACAGCGTTATAATAAGGTTATTGTTTGTGTGGAAGATGGGGCAAGTTTTGTTGCAGATGCAGCTACAATAACCGTCCCTCTTGGGGTACTCAAGGCAAATATCATCAAGTTTGAACCAGAGCTACCAAAAGAGAAGCTTTCAGCAATCGCTGATCTTGGCGTTGGCATCGAGAACAAGATAGCCCTCAAGTTCAACACTGTGTTCTGGCCCAACGTTGAAGTGCTAGGTAGGATCGCCCCAACGTCAAATGCCTGTGGCTACTTTCTCAACCTTCACAAAGCCACAGGAAACCCAGTCCTGGTATGCATGGTTGCTGGAAGATTCGCATACGAGATCGAGAAGCTCTCCGATGAAGAATCCGTGAACTTTGTTATGTCCCAGCTCAGGAAAATGCTACCGCAGGCAACTGAACCGGTAAATCAAGCACAGAAAAACACATACTTCCTGTTCCAGTCTCTGTATCTGTATGAGGATTCGTAGCTAGTTCCTGACATTTTTGGGTTCTCTTCTCCAGGTTCAGTATCTGGTTTCACGTTGGGGCAGCGACCCAAATTCACTTGGCTCCTACTCGTGCGACCTGGTGGGGAAACCAGCTGACTTGTATGAAAGATTCTGTGCTCCGGTGGGCAACCTGTTTTTCGCTGGGGAGGCCGCCTGCATCGACCATTCCGGGTCGGTGCACGGAGCTTACTCGTCAGGCGTTGCCGCTGCAGAGGACTGCCGAAGGCATCTCTCCACGCAGCTAGGCTTCTCCGACCCGTTCCGTATCGGGAAGATTGTCATGAGGGAGGAAATGACTGAAATCATGGTTCCCTTCCAGATATCCAGGCTGTAAGCGAGAAATCTATTCACTGAAACACCGTGTTGTGTCATCCCGAAGCGGCACAGAAATATAGCTGCTTCGATTCGCAGCATATATTGCCTTCAAAACTGTTGTATTGTCGCATGCAGCTTGCTGTTGATGTACGTAACTCTTATCTTTTTTCTGAATGGTGAAGTAACTGTATCTAAAAAATAATGTAAGACCTTGTTGTTGGAATTCTGTGGATGCAGTTGTTCGTCAGTGACCGTAGTAGTATTGGTTTAGGTCCCAAAACACAAGAAGCCATAGCGGTCCGTGAGATATTTTAACAGTCGTCGTCACGCTAGGAACGGGACCACTCGTGCAAGCAGACAACATTCAACAGACATGAGTAAAGTCCGTCGCTGATTCGGTTGGTACTCCGCGAGATATTTCATCCAGCAGTCAGCTACGGAGTACTGTAGTGGTGGCTGCTGGTTAAACTGCCAATTACTCCACTAGATCTGCAGAGATCAGCACAAGGAAACAAGAAAAAAATGGTGCAATCAAAATAAGGAGCAGATGTCTAATTAATCTTGCCCGCCCCCCTCCCCCCCGTCAGGCGACTCGGGCGGCGAAACCTAGCCCCGCCGGCGGCGAAACCTAGCCCCGCCGCTTCCTCCCGCCTTGCCGTCGCCGGAGGGGGCTCCCGGGATGCCCGCGGGGCCCCCCAGGAGGGTGGCGGCGAGGCTTTCCGCCTCGGTGGCGCGGGTTCCTGCGCGGGGCGGCGCAGCGCAGGAGGTGACCTGGCGCGGTGGAGGTGTGCCTCGGCGCTTGGCTTGGCGGGCCGGCGTGGGGTATCACACCCCAAGTGTTAACTACATCTTTGCACTGCATATCATGGGCATAATCATATCATCTGCATCAAATCACATTCATGACCTGCTTTGCTTGATGTTTGTTTGCATTTAGTTCAAATTGTTTGACCTAGGTGTTGAGTTATGATGAATATTTGCAAATGATTATGGTTAGGACCTAAACATGTTTAGAATGGTATTATGGTCAATGTTTGCTTGGTCATGTGGTTTTAAAATCAAGTATTGCAAAATTAGGATTTTATTACTTTAATTGTGATTGCTCGACTTTAACTAAAAAGGGTAGCTACGTACTTATCTCAGTTTGAACCTTTAATATGGTTTGTAGAGAAAAAATATTTAGAACAAACTCCCTATTTTCACCAAATCATGAAAATGTTTTTTAGGCCTTCAAAAAGGGCAAAAACAGTGGATAGAGTATTGAAAATTAATATTTTTATAATTTAAATTTGACCCAAATTCATATTTTCAAATCTAGGCCGAACTAGAAAAAACTTCATATATATAAAATGTTTTATTCGTCGAATGTAGCAACTTTCGTATTCAAAGTTTTGCAAAATTTGGCTTCATTTGGAAACTATAGCGAGTTAAAGTTCGGTTCAATTTTGTCAAAGGGGTGGGACCCACCTGTCATCGTCTCCTCTCACTTTTCCCTTTCTTCTCTGCTTCACCGCGCCAGGCCGCAGCAACGCCGACGCCGCTACTGCCGCTGCCCCTCGATGCGCCGAGCCGGGCCAAGCGCGACGCAACGAGCACGCTGCCGCGCACTCGAGCGCGCACGCGGACCGCCCGCACTCGAGCACCCTGCTCGCACGCGCGCGCCAGCGGACACCCCGTGCCCAACCGCGGCACTTCCCGGACGCCCTGTCCATCGCCTTAAAGGGGGCATAGCAGCACTCGACCGACCCTTTCATCCTTCCTACTCACTTCTCCCTCATTCTCCTCCTCCTCCCTCCTTGCGCAGCGGATGCCGCGGCCGCCATTGTCGACCTGGTGGAGCTCCCGCCGCCGCGGAGCTTGCCGCCTTGCCACCTCCTCCACTACTCCACTGTTCGATTTCTTCCACACGAAGCTTCGCGCCGCTCCGCGCTACCTCATCGGCTCCCTCGCATCGCGAATCGGCTGAAGGTGAGGACCTCCGGGCCGGTCCGCCATTGCCGCCAAGCCGCGGAGCTCGTGCTCGCCGTCACGGTCGCCCTCGCGCATGTACTTTTTCATTTTCAGCATGAGCACCTGGGCTGCCATGAGGTGCTGGAGCTCATGCGCCTGCTAGTGGAGCCGCTCCTCCCTTCGCCGGAACGCCGCGCGCCGCATGCTGGAGCGCCGTCGTCCACCGCCGTATCGCGTCGGGCCGCCTCGGGCCGGGCTGAGGCCATCCGCGGGGGCGCAGCGCCCTCACGGTGCCTCGCTACCACCTCCCGCCACGCGTCGTCGGCTCTCGGGCCGGAATCGGCCGGAGCGACCGGTGCTCTGTTTCCCGTCACCGTGAGGTAGAAGAACAACGGCATCGATAGAATTTCATTACTCTTATCAGGTTTTTGTGCAAAGTGACATGACTCGTATGTCTTTCATATTCGGGCTTATTTAATTTCCAGAAAGTCCAGGGGCCTCAAAATAAAGTGTTTGTTCTATGTGGATTTTCATTTAATCCCAAAATTATTTTCAGAAAATTGTTTTAAACTTATAAAATTCATATCTCGGTGAATATAACTCCGATTTGAGTGCTTCAAGTTGCCAAATTTTTTTTATAATGTATTCTATCTTTTAAAAATATAATATTCCATGTTTGCAGTACTTTTATATGTATATTTAATTAATTTTTGATATATTGATAATCTTTGAAAATACATAATTAAATCTAAGTTGCTTAGAAAAATGTGATTCTAGTTTTTTTAGTCTTCTTTGGTGATGTTATATCTATGAAAAATGTATCATGTGCATATGCTGTGTAGAAATATAAAGTTGTAATTCAAATGGGATATTAGAGCTATTCTTGAAATAATTCATAATGCATTGTGTGGACTTAGTTTGGGGTTGATAATTTTTTTAGGCTACTTATATGCCATAAGGTAGCCCTTGATGTGATGAAACCTGAGGTTTGGCATACTTTACAGTACAAAGTATTTTTAGGTCCATTTAATTGTGTTGTCTTGTGATTTTTTGTGTAGGGCAGTAGGAATGTTCAGATGAGATGAAAATTGGATGGTAGCTTAGAATTAGCATGTACTATGTACTATAATTTTCTAGGAATTTTATGAGATTGTGATCTAGTAGTCCCTATTATAGCTATTCCCTTTTCGGCATGAAATCGGCTTGAGCATTGAGTTAGCCGGGGTCATAATTAGTTTTGGGAGATGTTTAGGATACATATGATCTGATGTTAAGAATAGTTTGGATTATTACGTAACCTATATTATAGTCCTCTTATAATTAATCTATAATTCAATGGTAAGGTGTGCAAGTGCTTTATTTATGTATGGCTATGTGTATGCTGCTAAGACCGGATCATCATGGTTAACATAGCATGATATGTTAGCACTAAAGACATGGTTAGCCATGATGATGTGTTAGTTAAGGACAATGTAATAATGCTTGTGTATTAGTAGATGGTCAGTTGTAGGCCATATACATGACTACTGCATGTTTGCATGTTTGTCTTGTGGAAGCCACGTGTAGTGTGGGTTAGGGTGATTAACGATTAGAACATGATGAATAGTTTAGTTTGATGTAACTATGCTTAGTATAGATCTTTGGCTTTACTGGCTTGTTTGCTAGTGATTGTAAGATGGTTAATTGCTTTACTGGCTTGTTTACTGGCGATAGGTAGAAAGAAGGTTTCACCGATAGACTTGTATTGTTTGTAGTAGAGAATGCAGTAGATGACATGTGCTTATGGTACATGTTCTTGATGATGTTGACAACCTTGTAGAAAGAATATGCAAGCATTCATCATCATCGTACTCCATTGTCATACCATTTGCATTCTTCATATTCATACATACATATGCATCATACAGGATCGCTAGGAGAACAGAACGTGATGTGAAACGGGAACTTAGAAGAGGAATCCCAGAGGGAAACCTCTGCACAGGGGTGATGAAGAACCAGGAGCCAGACGTAGAGTGATCGAGTGCCTGGAGCTTCAACCTCGCTCATCAGAGGAAGGCAAGCCCCAGAGCATTCTTCCCTACAGTTTTCCAAATAACTTAACTTGCGTCCTTTATTGTTTATGATGCATTAAGTTTATAGGCGTTGATTGATACCGTTGATGCATTATGATTACCCTTGTCCACCTGAGTTACCCATACACCCTGTTAAGTTTAGGGTCGCTTATATGCTTAGCCCTGCTAAAATTAGATCGTTAGAAGTCAAGTGATTTCCTGTCATCTGCGAGATATAGGTGGTGACTCATAATGGTGAGCTACACTGTTGTCTTGGAATAACCATGTGGAGTAATAAATCGAGACCGGACGGGATTGGTGCTGTGGATAGAACTGGAGGTTCCGTGTTGTTTATCCCGTCTGTGTCCAACTAGGACCCCGTCCGATGTCACGGCCCTCATGGCATGTTGAACGCATGTCCCACAGATAGCTAGAAGGGTGTGATCATCCGATCGCGAAGCCTCGAGTTCTGTTTGTGCCGGGCTTCAACAGAATGCATCGTATTGGAGATGGCGGTGAGGATTGCAGGGGCGCGGAGAGTAAGCCTGAGGTCAGCGGCGTCCAACTAGTATGCAGCCGGGCGGCCCCTGGGTACGATGGTTTATGTTGATCCCGCGACTCTACCCGAACAGGCCAAGGTGACCTAATCGACCCCGATGGGGAAAGTGTGGTTTGTGTGGGGAATACCTCGCCGACTGGTTTACAATCGATTATAATCGACATCGGTCCTGGATAGTGGACACTGTCTTGAGCACCGGCATCTTAGTAAAAACTTGAACAAAGAGATGAGATGGTTACGATGTTGATGCTGAAAGATGCTCAACCGGAAATGGTTACTATTTCTGCTTGATAATTACACGATGACTGTTTAGATCTGGTGCTAATCTAGCATGATCAGGTTAATGACTTTAAAATGAAAAGCTAGAAGGTTATAATAATTATTCTTAATAAGCTCAAACTTTTTATGCAAAAAAATGAGTCAGCTAGCCTCCTTATAAAGCCTTGCATACTCCTTGGAGTCACTTTATTTTTTGTTTATGACGGGTAAGTCTAGCTGAGTACATTCTCGTACTCAGGATTTTATTCCCACTTGTTGCAGATCATAAGACTTTTGTTATAGCGACAAAATGGACTTGTATCCCACTACGAGAGGATTAGACCTTGGGCAAGGTCATCTCTTATATCTCGTCTAATTGCTGTTGTTGGATGTCAACCCTGAACTGGCAATGTATTTTAAATCATAGGTGTGAGTATACGTCAAAAATATATCTACTTACGATATTTACTTTCCACTCTGATTTAAAAAGGATTTATGTAAAACCGGTGCTGTATTTGTGCTACGTGCAAAAAGTAAGAACAGATGAATGGTAACTGCTGAACCGTGTGATCTGGGTGTGTCGTTGGAAAAGTTTAAAATCCTTCAAGATTTCACGGACTAGCGGGTTAATATGAGCACAATGTGCTAACTAAATTACCTCGGTGGTTTACTTAGTACCTTAGGTTTATATTAATTGGGCGGTTCTGTTACATGGGGTGGAAGGTGGAGGCGCACCAGCGGTGGTGTTCGTGGGGGGCGCGGCAGAAGTGGAGGTCTCCCATGGCGCATTGGTTGTGACGACGGAAATGGCGGCCTTCCCCTGGCGGCCGGCGGCGGCGATTCGGCATGTTATGTCGGGATCCGCCTCCCCTGGACCGGATCCCGCTCTTCTCGACTGGATCTGGGTACTGCCCGCCTTCGTCCTCTGGCGGCGGCGGCTCCGATCTCCGGCCTCTGGTCCGAGGGTCTAGGTTGCTCCGCACAGATCTGGCGTGGTGTTGGCAGGATCTGGTGCCCTGGGCCGGTTTCGTGCTTGGCTCGGGCGGTGCGGATCCGCCTACCCCTGGCCTAGAGCGGTGTTGGTGGTGGCCTAGGGGGAGCTGTTAGTGCTCCTCCGTCAGTTCTGGTGGCTGACCGGTTCGTCGGCCGGGGTGTGAATCCGGTGGTGGGGGCGGCTAGCGGCTGGCGGATGGCAGCTGAGGGGAGGTTGTTGTCGGGCCCCTGCTGCAATGGTGGTACGGCCTCGTCGGCCTTGCCGTGGCGGCGGGGCCAGCCGTGGTGGTGCAGCTGGCGTTGCCGAGCCCGGTTGGGGCTGCTCTACTCTGTTGGGGCTCGCCGGTGGCTCCGTTGGGGTTCACCGGCGGAGTGGGATGGAGATGGTGCCAGTACGGGCGTAGGGATAGCAGCGGGATTCCCTCCCTCTCTGCTTGTCCTCTCCTTCTTCTTGATGGTGGCCATTTTGTGGCGGTGGTCGAGGCTCATGCTGGCTTTGGGGACGACCTTCGTCTATGCTGTCCTTCCCCCATGTGCTTAACTGCTGTCGCGGGGCGGTCATCAGAAGGGCGAAGGCTTTGGCGTCATTGGCGTGCTGGTGGACGTGCATAGCGGTGGGAGGGCGGCCTCCAGTGTGCAGTCTGGTCGGTGGGGTACTGGCGCAGCTGCGGCTGCTTGTGTGGCCGGTGCGTCAACCCCCCGGTGAGGTTTCGATCGGTGGTTTGGCAGCGACGACGTTGGCGTCTGGCAGGGACCCGGCCTCTTGACCTTGTCTGTGTTGTGGGTTCTTTGGGCGAAGGCCTGGCGATAGCGGCATCTGCGGGTGTCGTTTCCCCTGTTGAGGGCATCGCGTCCCCAACACTCTCCTCAGGTGAAAACCGAGTCCTTCTTGGACAAGCGACAACGGCGCTCAGACATCGTAACCTTCTTGAAGGCGTCGTTGGGGAGTTGCGACTCGGTCGGGATGCCTCGTGACAGGGCCACTTGCTTCGTTGTTTCTGCGGTTGTGCTTGTGTGGGTGTTGCTGGTGGTGGAGGTGGTTTGTTTGATTGAGTTGTTTGCTAGTTAGCTGTTGTGCTGTTTCAAGTTATATAGTAGGGTCTTTTATGACCAAGGGTTGTGTACTAGAGGCTCGTGTCGATGACCCAATCCGACCGAGTGTTAGTGGTGTTAAGTGGTAGCACGTGTCGATGACCCAATCCAACCGAGATTAGTGGCTTGCGTCGATGTCCCAATCCGACCAAGCATTGAGTTGAGTGGGCGCCTTGTTGCGCGAGTTGAGTGGTTGACTTGGTACCTAGGTGAACCGGTGGAGTAGGATACCCTCTAAAATTATATGATTTTTCTGGTCTGGTTTTCAGTCAAAAAATTGGGCTGACACTTATTTTTTTTCTTTATTCATCTAATAAAAATTATGGCAAAGTTTTTACCGTCTTTTCGAAAAAAAAGAGTAGATATAGCTAGACAAAAAGTTGCGAAAATCCTATAAAAATCGTTGCGAAAACAAAACACAATCCCCCACATATATATAATATCAGGACAAAGAAAATGCAAGTAGAAAATCAATACTACTACTATTGCCCATGGCACTATGTCGTCGCCATCAGTCTCAGCTGCCAGGTCAGCCAGATGAATATTCGCATCGCGCTGCCCGTTGGTCGGTTTCAATCCACAGGCTGCTCTCGGTCGCTGCAACTTGTCCCCTCCACCCCGCAACGCAAAGTGGAAAAAGCGAACCAATTCTACCGGACACTTTGCAGCTCGCAAAAGCGAAATCTAGACGGGACCGCCGCCGGGTCGCTTTTGCAAAAGCCCAAGAGGCCCAGGATTCTACCCGTACCTTGAATATAATCGGCACAACAAAATCTGTACGTGAACAACACGTGCTGTGGGCTTGTAGTAAAAAGTTTTACCGAACACAACTCGCAAAAAAAAAAAGGAATGCGGATCACCAAGTAGTAGCATGCGTAGGTTGGAACAGGACCAAACATAATTAGATAAGCTCTTTGTATAATTAGAGCTTACTTGTAAATAGTTGCCTATTCATTATCAATATATGATTCGTTTTCTTCTTTCACAAGTTTTTTAGAGCTCATGCATTAGTTGACTGTATAAATTTACACCCCACTTATAGACTTTTATTATAATTAGGCTCTCTCTCTATATATATGGATTGACTAAGACAAGTTGCTAATTATTTACAAAAAAAATAAACTACTAATTGCTAAAAAGTTATAGCTGATCCAAACAGGCTAGCTCATAGTCTATTTTAAACTAACCGCCTAGTAGCTTTATATGATTGGGCCAAACCCAATTAAATCCCAATAAGATAATTAACTGATTATTGGCCTTACATGTTGCATGTCACACTGTAGTAATGTCAAGGCATATTTGCTAGTGAAAGAAAAACAAGAAAAATTCCCGTATTCCAAGGAGGACCTAAACATTTGGTGTATTAACCAATTTGGCATATTATTTTTTTTATCTCTATTTGGTGTATTATTGAATGGATGATTAGTCGGTGGGGGAACTCTTTTTTTTATCCTTGTGCATATGCGGCAATAATTCAGCGATCGAGTGAACCAAATGAAACAGCATCCAATCCGTTGTTACATCTATCTTGTACACCTACAACTTGCAACTAATTCCTATTCTATTCTCTAGTTTCTAGCACCATCACGCGCAGATTTACCAGACAATTCTTGATTTCTTGAGCAAGCAACGTTCTTCGGCCAAGCAAATTTGCGAGAAAGAAAGAGAAAAGAGAATATACCACGGGCTTGTGGTAGACGACGCTAGATATGGCGTCGTGGTGGGGTGGAGAATGTCAATGCGAATTCAAGCCTCGTAAACGGACGTGCTATATGTTAAACTTTGTCATACTTCACTCACTACGTGAAAAATCTATAGAGAGAAACCCCTTTTCACTGTAGGGGCGGCTGACTTTGATAGTATATTATGAAAATATAATATATTTTATGATGTATCTAATGATACTAATTGAAGTTATAATTCATGATAGGGGTACATTATGAAAATATAATATGACTTAAAGTTAGATAGATAGGCAGTACATTATGAAAATATAATAATTTCATGATGTACCTAATGATACTAATTGATGTTATAATTCTTTAGGTTCATATCTATAAATTTGATCAAATTTAAGTTTTTTATAAAAAATATAGTAGGACAGCTGTACATGTATACATTTCCATTTAGAAAAAGAGTTTTTTAAAAAAAATATTATATCTATATTATAAAAGAGCGAAAGAAATGAAAAATACATGTTACCTGAAAAATCATACTCACCCTATATTTTAACCGTTAGATATAACTTAAAATCTTAATCTAAGGGATATTATGCCTCTTTACTTTTTAACAAGTG
This sequence comes from Bothriochloa decipiens, assembly GCA_023333625.1. Classification (NCBI taxonomy): domain Eukaryota; kingdom Viridiplantae; phylum Streptophyta; class Magnoliopsida; order Poales; family Poaceae; genus Bothriochloa; species Bothriochloa decipiens. The sequence continues at coordinate 2,455,070 of CM041640.1, forward strand.
GACCACCCCGTAAGATATAAGATTTGTTTATGTTGCTGCTATTTAATTTTCTTGCTGCCCCTCGTATTATTCACCAAAAATTATACCCACCTCTGCACCCAACGTTTTTTTCAAACTCACACCAATACAATTTGTGGGTCCAATAGAAGGCCAAATATTGCATAAAAAAAATAGGAGGCAGCATACTCCTCACGGGTGCCTTGGATGCAACGCCGGGACTCCTCTCCTTGAATCTAATCTCATCTCATGGGTAACGAACCCTAGGGTGGCGGCTCGCAGCATGATCACGAAGTCCACCGTGGGACGAGGCGGCGCTCGTGCCACTGCTCAACTTCGCCATGGTCGACGACAGCTTCTACCGCTATGGCTTTCGGGATACCTCCAACTTCTGGTTCCTGAAGTAGTGAAGTACGTCCCTCAACCTCCGGTCCATCGTGTAAGCGTCTCTTTTGCTTCCTCAGGCTGCGCCGTCTCTCGAATTACCGCGTGCTCGTGCGGCGTTCTGAAACGTTCTAGCGAGCCATGTACCTGTGCCCGGAGCCGTATATCCGGAGATGAATTTGGAGTTCCTCGGTAGGAACGAGACCAGGCTCCATCAGTTCGGAATTGGTGCAAGGTAAAACAATTAACAATCTAGACACCTGGTTTCAACGAAATCAATAGTTCATGGAGGCGTAGAATTACCTTGGAGGGATTAAAATATGGTTTCCTTTCTGTAACATCCATGACGTACAGATTGTTTGCCCTGAGCCGACATTGCTGACCATATGTCGTCTTGTGTATCCTAATTTAGTACTAGCTGCATTGCCACTATTGATTTTGAGGATAGCAGTCCCAGTGTTTTCTTAAGAGAATTTTTAAAATTCGCACGGTACGTGAATCGGTAGAGGTCCCTTCCAGCAATGCTTTAATTTGATTAATCAAGTCAATTGTGCTGCTGATTAGAACAATTCTCTTTTTACCAATATTCCTAGGAGTTTTTTTTATTGTTGCGTTCCTATGAATGCAAGCCTACCAATACCAGAGTGTGTTACATCACCCCTTTATTTCTATTTATTTTCATTCCTTTTTTGTGAATATGTGATTGAAGAACCACTAATGATACGTGAAATTGAATCGAGTAGTGCGCATGGTGGTATAAATTAATTGAGGTGTATGAAATTATTTTTTCTATATAATTTTTTTCACTAAATCAAATTGTGTATAGTGAAAAAGAATAAAGCATTGGTGGCTTCTCTCATACTTTTCAGATAAGCACACGGTCCTGGAGCACACTCCAGGAGTAGGTTTACTCTTTGCAGCATTTAGGTTCTAACTTATTTATTTGTGAATGATCAAATCATTCATTTAGTAGTGAGGATATTGTTGTGAGCATTCTATGTTCAGTTAAATGATAATTTGATATGCATGAAAATCCATTGTGTCAATATATAATGCAAAAAATTCTTTTATATATCGCCTTGTCGTCTTCCCCATCTTCAATTCACATGTTTCTTTTACCGGCATGTGGCCGGGTTTTCATTGATCTTCATCAGACCACTGCAAAAGATATAGGTATTTATACATTTAAAGTACACAAATAAATATATATCAAACATTTGATCAACTCGTGACAGGTGTGTGAATCATTTTGGATGCTTCAACTCAAGCTTTATTATGATGAGAAATATGCTAGGGAGAAAGTTTTGTCTCCTTGTTTTATTATGATGGCTACATAGACACCAAAATTGAAGAAAACATATTACTAGCTGAAATTCTCTTGGTATCAAGGGCAATGCGCTGTTATAAGATGGCTCGACTAGCTGATGAGAAATATGCTAGGGAGACCACAAAGCATAATTAAGCGTAATGTTTATGTTGAATGGAATTATTGTATTTTTAAAAAGAATAAGATCAAGTTACGGGCTTCCTAAAGTGAAATAAGTCAAAAAAATGAAATTTGTCTTGATTTGTGCAAAAAATCCAAGTAATATTGGTTCATGGCTCTTTGTTTAACAGTTCCTCTGTTAGAGATTATCTTATTTCTATGATTTTTCGTGTTTGCAGCTTTGGTTACCTAAAAGTTATTATTGATGTTGATCAATCTACTAGCTAACTACACTTCTGATTTTGGTTGAGAAATATAATGAGAAAAGAACCAATGAATTTGTTTTCTTAAAGAGTTTTATGATGCCTGACTATTATATGGAATGCGCAAGATAATATAAAATACTCATTTATGTTGACTTAAGGAGATATGGACTTACAGTATGTTATATCATATAAAGAATCATTACCATGCAAAATTCGATAATTTTTTGTTCATTGGACACAAAAAAGTTCTTAATAACACATGCATGCGCCCGTGGATGGTTTTACTAGGAATAGTTTTCATCCACACGTTGGTGTCGCACGTGCATATCTACTATTCTGACAAGCTTGAAAGACAAATAGAAGGCATTGGCCTAGGCGAGGACAAAAATATTGCCGACAAGACCCATGCACAAAATTAATAAAGCAGCAGAATTCCGCGCCAGCCATGCATCCATTGCCGACTTCCTCGTCCCACTCCCACGTCTATTCAAAGCCCAACCTCCATCGCCTTTGAACTTTTTCTAAAACCATCACGTAAGAAGGAAAGAACTCATCTCATGTTGTACTTTGAAGGAACATTCTATATTGCTTTTCAGTTTTAGCACATGGATGTAGGAGGGACACATGTTTGATTTCACAATTCCACTAAACTTGCCTTGAAAAGTGAGGTTAACATGTTTTGTGAGAAGGAGGGAGTAAGATTATTATTAGCCAAGGAAAACTGGATGAAAAAGGAAAACTGGCGCTGGCACGGAGAAGCAACGCAACGCAAGGCGCGAGGCTGGACGCCAGCCGTGTGCCCGTGTCGTGTCAAACCCGACTTCCTTTCCTTCCCCGCGTCTATTTAAAGCCCACACCTCAACCTCCCGTCATCGCCTTTAACGCCATCCCAGATCAGGACACAAGCCGCCCAACACCGCGAAATATCTCCTCTCCGGCCTCCTCTCTCCACCGGATCGGTTCCTTGCGCCTCGTTGGGGGAAGAGAGAAGATCGACCGATCGATCGCGAGGGAGAGAAAGGGGTGCCGAGATTTTGCCGGTTTGGAGCCAGATAGGGGTATGAGCTGCTTCGCGCACCGCCGCTGCTCCGACGTCGCCCGCCGCCAGGACGGCCTCCTCGTCTTCGTCTTCTTCCTCTCGATTCCCATACGTAGTAGTAGTAATTCTTCTAATTTAAGTAGTAGTAATTCTAGTAGTAGCAATCTCTTGTAAACTGCGCTCGCCTTCTGTGGTTGCTTCTTTCTCTTTCCCATCCTTTTCTTCTCCTTCCACGGCGGCGGCGGCGGCGGGTATGGATCCCAATGGCCTCAAAACTGGAGGTACTGAAATCTCACTTGATCTCTTTGTTTTTTATGAATTTTCTCTCTGTTTGTATTCTGTATATTGTTCCGGACAGAAAGGGGATTTTGTTTGTTTGTTTGTGTGTGTGTGTTTAGATGAGCTCGTAGATATTTTTGTTCTCACCTGGTGCCGTATGAATTGAATTGAGTGCTGATTAAAATAAACAAATGAAAATTCAGGCCTTTTGCTCCCGACCATTGAGAGGCGGTGCACGTCGCCTCCATCCGTCATTGTCATCGGCGGTGGCATCTCGGGCATTGCAGCTGCCCGTGCCCTCTCCAATTCTTCATTCAAGGTAACTGATCAGACCAATCACGGATCTTCATCTACAAGTATCATATGTGGTAGTTTTGCTCATATGGGGTCGCGTGGCGTGTTAATTGATGTTATTGAATCCGATTCCGCGTGATCAGGTGACTGTTTTGGAGTCGAGAAATCGTATTGGCGGGCGTGTTCATACTGATTACTCATTTGGATGCCCAATTGATATGGGAGCCTCATGGTTGGTTGCCTTCACTCAAATTGCTTACCACAACCGCTGAAGTTCATACTGGTTAAGATTTTACTAAACTTTCTCCTATTTTTGTCAAATTCAGGCTGCACGGTGTGTGTAACGAGAATTCACTGGCACCATTGATCGGCTATCTTGGGCTGAGGTTATATCGCACAAGCGATGACAACTCAGTTCTTTATGATCATGATTTAGAAAGGTACTACACATTATCTCATTTATATACTTAAAATTCCTTTCCCATGTTATGTTGTTTCTTTTTTCGTCTCATCATGTTCGTTGATCCCTCTGCAGCTATGCTCTCTTTGATAAGGATGGTAATCAGGTCCCAAAGGAGACCGTGGATAAAGTTGGAGAAACATTCGAGAGAATTCTTGAAGAGGTACATAGTGAATTCTTTCGTGCTTTGAACTTTTCTGCTACTTCCTTAATATCATTTTAGCTCACTCTTTGGTATTGCATTACAGACGGTGAAGGTGCGTGATGAGCAGGAACATGACATGCCACTTCTACAGGCAATTTCTATTGTGTTTGAGAGGCACCCCCATCTGAAGTAATTTTTCTTGTACCAGAGTGGCTTGTGTTATAACTGAATATAATTCATGAATGAAAGCTGCTCGTGGGATAGCACTTGACTGATATGGTTGCTACTTTGTAGGCTAGAAGGGTTAGATGATCAGGTCTTGCAATGGTGTGTCTGCCGGCTTGAGGCATGGTTTGCTGCAGATGCAGATGAAATATCTCTGAAGAACTGGGATCAGGTTCGTGCTATGCACTGGAGCAAAGTGCTAGTCAACTTTAACATTCTTAGAAATTTAAGTTCTCTACTAGGACAGGATTTGGCAGGTCAATTCAAGTTGTTTCAGTCGGGCTTACATTTCATCCCTTTTTGATCTGCAGGAGCGTGTTCTTACTGGTGGACATGGACTGATGGTAAATGGATACTATCCTGTTATTGAAGCTCTTGCCCAAGGTCTTGACATCAGGCTTAACCAAAGGTTTGTTTTTCGCACATCTTATATTGCTGTATCTGGGTTTTTACTCTTGCCAAGCGTGGTTGGTTCTAGGGAAATTTTAGTTGGTGCAAATATAAGCATTTAAATCTTCATTCTGTCTTGAAAGGAGTTACCACAGTTATATTCTTCACTTTATCCAGTGATAAATAAATTTGCTTATTATTCCTCAAAAAAAGGATATAAGTTTGCTTTACTTGAATGATGATGATCTTCAGGGTCACCGGAATTACCCGGCAATGCAATGGAGTCATGGTCACTACTGAAGATGGCACATGCTACTTTGCTGATGCTTGCATAATCTCTGTGCCACTCGGTGTGCTCAAGGCGAACATAATAAAATTTGAGCCTGAACTGCCCTCATGGAAGACCTCTGCCATCGCGGACCTTGGCGTCGGTGTCGAGAACAAGATTGCTATGCACTTTGATAACGTCTTCTGGCCCAACGTTGAGGTGCTGGGAATGGTTGGACCGACGCCTAAAGCCTGTGGGTACTTCCTGAACCTGCACAAAGCCACGGGCAATCCGGTCCTTGTTTACATGGCTGCCGGAAGGTTTGCCCAGGAAGTGGAGAAACTGTCAGACAAGGAAGCTGTCAGCCTGGTTGTTTCTCACCTGAAGAAGATGCTTCCAGATGCCAGTGAACCAGTAAGTTGCCATTGCGCTACCGTTGCATTCTAGGTTAAGGCAATTTCTGAATCTTTGTCCATGCGTCTGACGCACATTTGCATTTGGTGATGTCTTTGCTTTTGCAGACGCAGTACTTGGTGTCACGCTGGGGCTCCGACCCTAACTCTCTGGGGTCGTATTCGTGCGACCTGGTCGGGAAGCCGGCCGACGTGTGCGCGAGGTTCTCTGCCCCCGTCGATAGCCTTTACTTCGCCGGCGAAGCGGCCAGCGCTGAGCACTCGGGGTCGGTGCACGGCGCCTACTCGTCGGGCATTTCTGCTGCCGAAGAATGCAGGAAGCGCCTCCTGACGCTGAAGGGCATCCCGGACCTGGTCCAGGTCGCGGCATGGGAGGAGATGGCCGGAGCTGTGGCTCCTCTGCAGATTTGCAGGACCTGAGTGAGCTCCGATCAGTGATTCAGTGGGCTGCCTTGGAGTGGTTTGATCACATTGCTGCTTCCTGACGATTGCGAAGTCTTCCATATTGTGTAATGTTATATTATCTTAACGTGTGTATTGTCTGCAATAAGTCAAGATCGACTGATACTGAACTTAATATGAGAAAGAACTAAACAAACTTTGTGAGAAAGACATGTAACAACTGTATTATTTAGCCTTGCTCTTAGTCGTGCATCCTGTTGCTTCAGAACATTACTAATCGACACTCGGTTGTTTCGGTGGCCGGTGGCGCGTGATGATTTTCTGGCCGCTGGTCGCTGGATCAGGAATCGTCCGTCCGAATCTGCACCCCAACTCTGGTGTCGTGTCGCCCTCCTCTGCCGTCCGATGCACATGCACTGCACGCGGCATGCAGAGCGGCCGATGACACAGGCTGTCAAGCACGGCACACCCGCCTGTGCTTTCCCCTGGGCCACTAACACACAGGTTGCTCAGACTATCTGTACTCATAAAACTTTATATTTATACTCTATTTATCATGTAACGTACTCTGTCTTAATTCTTCCGTACTCATCTATTCTTTATAGCATACTCTATACACTGTAACGTCCACTTGTTATTTTATCTAAGTATACCGATGTGTGATCTAGTTTTAAAGGATTTATTGAGACGAGTTTAATAGTGTAATCGAAATTTATTTTGATTTTTTGTTTAAGAGTTATAACACTTTTTAGTTTGTTGAAATAGTGGTGCCTGCCACCCTCTCTCCCCTCCCCTCTTTATCTCCACGCCGCTGCATGCGATCTGACACGCACAGGACGACGCTTATCCCTCGGCTAGCTCTAGACTTCGCGTTCGCGTGCTCGTAGCGCATCGCTTACGGTGCCTCGGTGCAGCAGATTGCATGCGCTATATGCTATACCGTCCTGTTTTGCAGCATCCGGTGCAGGTCTCAGCGTCGTGTGCAGCTGTAAGCCACGACGTCAGCCATGTGGCAATTTGACATATATTTATTTGAAATACTAATCTATAGAGATGATTTTATATTTTTTTCTGAATAATTTAGCGTAATTTATGTGAGATCTGTAATCCATATAAAAATTTGCATTTTTAACTATGTGGCATATATGTCTCTACTAGGTAAATGCCGTGCGTTGCAACGGAAAACATAATACCATGATAACATATATGTATAGCGTGCGTTGTATTTTTTTGGGAATAGAGTGCGTTGTATTGTTAATTAAAAAAGATATCACAATCGTGATGCTTAGAACAGTAATATTACATAAGTCTTCTAGAAAGATAATTAATATACAACTCTAAATTTTAAGTCCAAGATGCAGCGTCTCACTCCATGTAGTTGAAGTATACAGATGGTTGAAATTGTAGTTGAAAGTATCCTGCATGCAAAAGTTATTTATTAATTTTTAAAGCTAAAGTACGTCAGAACCTCTTTATATACGATATTCTTCGTGAATATATCTGCTACTAGTTTCTTTTTCCTGTTTCCCTTGCTCATATTCTTCTCAGCAGGTGGCATGGTCAGGATCCTAGTGTTTGATCTTGGTGTGGCTCTTGATAGCGCTACATACAATTGGCCATGAGAGAACACTGGTTCCGGTAAGTATACCCTGACGTTAGGGATAGTCTGCCCCTATGCCTTGTTAACGGTCATTGCAAAGCTGAGACGAATAGGGAATTGTTTTCTTTTAAATTGGAAAGGAAACATCTCATCATTCGATGGGCATAAGGGTATGCGAGGCAGAAAAACCCTCTTTCCAGCATGTTGTCCCAATACAATTTCTGCGTCTATAGTATTCTTTTGAAACCCCCGAATGATAAGTCTGGTACCATTACAAAGTCCATTTGCAGATGTTCCTAAGCAATATTACCGGACAATCAACCTTTAGCTTTAACACATGTGGCGGTAGACCATTAGGTGTCAAAGTGTTAAAAAATTCCTCAGGATAGTAGTTGTACGGATCATCCACCGCACGGTCAAAGCTATGGTACATCATCTCATCCCCGTGGAAACGATCTATCATCGTCATATTAATCATATCTACACAGTCATTCCGCGGTGATAATATCGCTCGAGAGGTGATATAATCTTTCGTAACAGAACCGTCCAATTTATAAGAGCTCAAGTACGAAATCAACTGACAAACCGCTAATTTTCATACTTGAACCCATATAAACTCGGTAGTCTGAAAAATTTCGAGGGATCTCAAACTTTTTCAATGTATAACCAAGATCGTACTGATTCAGTAACCACAGTCCACATGTTACATAAAGTTCGCACATAAATTCAATTCATCGGAGTTCACAAAATATTATTTCAACACCTTTTGAATAAAAGCATAGCGAAAGCAAGATACATTGAAAACACTCACACCTCACATTTCTTTTAAATATAGTGCCAGTTTATACTCAAATTCAACAAAAGAATCTGAGATAAGCTATAAGAGATGACCTTGCCCATGGTCTAATCCTCCCGTAGTGGGATACAAGTCCATTTTGTCACCATAATAAAATAGACTCATGATCTGCAACAAGTGGGAATAAACCCTGAGTACTCAATTGTACTCAACAAGATTTACCAGTCGTAAACCAGAAATAAAGACTCCAAGGATTATGCAAGGCTATTATAGGTGGAGTTGGCTTACTTATTTTGCATAAAAAGCCTTAAGTGAGGAGAGTAACCATATTATTATTAGCATCAAGTTAATATTCATTAACCTGTCATCTATGTTTGCCCCTGTGCTAAACAAGCAAAAGAGAAGAGAATTACATAACCATATCAGGTTCATCAACAGCTATCTTGTGAAGCATCATTAACCATCCAAGCAATTTAATATTTTCAAGTATTGAGATATTCCCGTCAAGCTTCTCACTATCCAGGAGACGATGGCTATTCAAATCGATTACTACCCAGCTGGGGAAATATTCCTAACACTCACCCGGTAAGCCCTGCTAAGGGTAACCGTTGATCACCGTTGGTACAACTCAGGAATCGCGGATCCAAGCAGCGCCTCACTCCCATGGGGGTCACCAAGCCAGGTCAGGAATTTTAACTCACCTGATACGGGACTTACGGACATGGTCCTTATCTGGGTACCACCGTGCCGCTGGACTTACAGACATGACGGCTAGTATGTACATACCACCCCAGTAGTGAGCACTTGATACTTCTCGATTTCTGGCCTGAGTTGAGCTACTAGGCTTCGCGGCGGATAACCTCCGATCCAACCAGCTAAGTGCTAGGCACTGTTCAACATGACAAAGAAGGGCTCCATGCCTTGGAGGTGATTAATCGGCATGACGGTCCGCTTCACTTAACAAGGCCTGCAGACCTAGTAACTTTCATGTTCCGCCTTACCGTCGATTTACATCCACATGGTTATTTACACGATAGCACATATAGCCAACCGTGAACCATCATCCTAATTCTCGCAAGTGATTAATAATCACTCGACTTCTACCGTTTAAGCATGGCTAAGCAAATACTACGGTATCATATCATTAGGATTTCAAGGATAATAACTGGACAAGGAAGGATGTAAATGCAGCAAGGGTTCCAATTCAAATCCTAGAACTTAATGCAACAAGCATAGCATAATTAATATATTATAAAAAGTTAGGAAGTTAAAATGCTCCGGGGCTTGCCTTTGTTGCAGAGAAGTTAGTTTCCAAAAGTCAGACTTGGCATCAACACTGTGGATCAACAATACCGGCACCATTGATGGATGACTTCAACCCCATAGGTGGATGACATCTTTCCGAAGCTGGTTCACCACGATTCAACTCACATTCGAAAACTACACGTATTTAATGATGCATGTTTTAGTATGATGAGATCATGGCATTATGCATGCTAAGATATGACTACTACATCAATATCACATTCTCAGGTTTAATACTTTAATAACTATGAAAAAGATAAATCTTAATTATTAGCAAACATGTAGGCACAAGATAAAAATAAAACTCCACATATTCTAAAATCACATAGCCATATTAGGTGTTAATACAACATAGAAGCATCATACAAAGGTAAAGAAATCATATTTTTAAATTATACATTTTTATTATAATTATAAATCATTTAATTAACAACAAACAAGATAAATCAAAAGATAAAGCATATGAAATCCAATGACCATAATATTTTTACTATAACACACACAAGGCATCAGAAACATGTTGTAAAAATTTCAAGTAAAAAGGAGCTACGTAGCATGATATATGATTTTTCTTTCTTTTCTATCATAAAATAAAGGTATAAAACATAGCTAATTATTTTTCTACAAAACATGACATGTTTCATATGTTTAATAAAGACTAGACATCATAAGGAGCACAACAAAATTTGGTTCACCAAAAATGGAATTACCAAACTCCAGATATGAATTTTTAAAAATACAAGAAAATATTTACAAACAGGTCCCTGAGACACTATTCATCTGAGTCACAGGGTTCGTAGAAAAGACCTTCAATTTTGTTGAATTCTTGCACGAGGTCCTTGACACGATTTGGACAGAGGAGCTCGCCAAACTCGCTGTTCCGATCGACGGGGACTCGCCAGCGACGATGGGGCAACGGAGAAGCATAAGGATCTCCTTGCGCACCCTCTGGTACCCTTGGCTCGGCTAGAGATGGCCCGTGAAGAGTGGCCACGTAAGCCGCGGCTCAGCAGCGGAGCAGCACGACGGCGGTGCTTTCCGGCGGTAGCTAGGCTTGGCGAGAGCGCACGAAAGCTGCAGGAGGCGAAAGCGAAGCTTCTGGTGGTGCTAGTTGAGAGTGGAACGACGCGGAGCAGCTGGAGCGCGAGCGGCGGCCGGTGCTCAGCCTGACAGCCATGGCGGCCACATCCGCGAGCTCTGGGGCGAGGCAGCTCGAGCTATGCGAGCAAGGTGAGGCGGTGCAAGCGAGATCTACGAATGCGCTATGGCGAGGCGAAGCTGATGGCAATGGAGGAGTGGGATGATGGTGGCTGATGGTGGCGAATTTGATGGCGGCAGCGAGCTCGGCGGTGGCCAGAAACAGAGGAAAAGGAGGAGAACTCGGCCACGACGTCCCAACTTGTAGCCAGGGCTCGAGGAAGGGAATGGCGACACGCAAGGAGGTCCACGCCATGTCCAAACTTGAGCTGGCAACTGCGGACACAGCTGGAAGCACGTCGAAGCTCGCCGATGGCGAAACTGGAGTTGGCATCGCGGCTTGGAGAAATTATAGAATTTCCATCGCGGCTTGGAGAAATTACAGAATTTCCACTAATAAAATTTTACAAATTACTCCCAAATTTTGAATAGAACTTGAAAAGCTCCCGGTCTATGGAATGATCAAAATTTCATGCTCTACATTTTTCTCAAAATAAAGTTTTTCAGAATCAGCCAGGAAAATTATGTTTTAAAAGTAAATTTGAAAAGGGGGCAAAAAGGGACAAAACCCTATAAACAAATATTTTAAATATCTTTCGATTTTGCTAAATAACTTGAAAATCTTCCAATATATGAAATGCTTAACTTTTCAAACGAAACATCTTTCATATAAAGAGTTTTCCCAAATTATGTATAATTTTTGAAATATGAATTTAAAATTAAAGAGGAAAAAGTGTTATAAAATTGTATTTTCAAATTTATTTGAAATTACTTATAGAAACTTGAAAAACTTTGTACACAACTCTTGTATGTCTCAACAAGCTCTACAAAAAATCCTTTTTGAACCAACCCCAAATTCTTTGTAGATTTTGAATTAGGCAAAAAGGGGTAAAACAGGGTTTCCTCAAAAGTAGGGTTTTAAAAGGAATTTGAGCTCGATTTAATTTCTACAAAAATTGATTGGTCATTAGTGATCACAAACATCATTTCATGTAGAAAACAAAGCATCACATCAAAGACAATATTAAAATATGGATGCATTTATGCCATAATGCTCAATGATTATGCTTGATAATGACATGATTAGGATTTAATTAACTTCGTAACATCGAGGATGTTACATCTTTGCTTGACTTGCATTGAGGTTAGAAAATATGCAATCGATTAGAGTATCAAGTTCACTATCTTCCCCTGTGTGCGGTATGCATATATCATGAGGAATACAAATTTCATCGTCGTCATTCACCTCCTCAGAACCTCCACCGACACGTAGCAGGTATTCTGCAAACCATGGGTCACTATTTGCCCTCATGTTGCGCACCAGTTTTAGATGTCGCATGGAATCCCAAAGGTATGACATCCGCAGCGAGGCACCGACCACCTAAGCTCTTGACCCTCTTCGAACAACGGGAAGAACCTGTCTGAAATCTCCACTGAACACCATGGTCTTTCCTTCGAATGGTAGCTCAGGGTGGTCCATTACATCATGTAGACTTTTGTCCAATGCCTCGACACCTTGCCTCTTCATCATTGTCACCTCATCCCAAATAATAAGGGATGTAGCACGAAGTAGCTTGCCAGTACCACACTATTTTTTGAAGGTGCAGGTGCTCCCATCATTAAGGGTGAGGGGAACCTTCAAGCGTGAGTGGGCGGTTCTACCACCAGGCATTATTGATGCCGCAACACCAGATGTAGCTATTGCCGCAACAATCTTTTTCTGACTACGTATAGTAGAAGAAGTGCTCTGTATAGATAAGTCTTTTCGGTCCCTCCAGGACCATTCTCAAAGAAGACACCTCCGAGTTCGGTATCAATCGAGGACATAATCTCATCGTAAGCAGCCCGTTGCTCCTCATTAAGGGTGTATGATAGAGCCACGTCATCCATGTTGGCCTCAATGTTGGCCTCCTTGAAAATCACTCTTGGAATATCACAAGAGGCATCATATGTGTCATCGATATTAGGAAGTGGGTATGTACTGATATCCTTCCCCATTGATTGTAGCAAGTTTCGAATATCAATGAGGACCATCTGCTCCACCATGAAGGTTGATTGATTATTGCACTTAAAGTCCTCCGACATTGCATCTTTGTGTTTCTCCCATAGTCCGAACACATCACTGGGCTCATAAAACACAAATATTGTTGCAAAGAGCCTTCGCAACGCATATGGCATCATTCGGTCGGTTGCCTCAACAAGACTTTCGTCCAACGTATTGTCCTCTTTGATTAGACCCCTTCTTTCTGCAGCTTCATGAAAGGTAGGTAGAATGTTGCCATCAACAGTCCTTAGAGACTCAAAGGAGGTTGCACCAGCCACATGGTTCAGGAGAACCTTAAGATAGTAGCGCTCCCCCTCAGCTAGATTGGTAGCCACAATTCTTCCAATTTGTCTTAGTTTCTTTTGCTTCCTTCTAATCCATTCTTTACCATGTGCATTCCACGAATAGAACTCAGGGAAGTCATGGTACAATATACCACAGGCATGTTCAGAAGTATTGTTCATCTCGAAGTACGCTATAAGCATTGACTTCTCAATACCCGTACGATCAAGCACTCGTTGAATCCTATCACGGCTGTGAAATGACACCATGTGCATATCTGGAAGATGGAGGTAAGGGCAACACAGAAGGAGACCTCTCACTCAAATCAAAATCGTATATCCTCCACAAAGCTTCTGGAGGGGTTACCCATGTAACATCTCTATATTGCTTGATTTCATCGATGCTTCCTTCGCTGTCCTCCTTGTTAGCCTCTCTCATAGCCACAGACACGTGGTCATGACCCTTGTAAATGTACTTAAATAGATACTTGACTGCCTTGATGCTCCCACATGCCTCAACATTGATTTGGAAGTTGAAAAGACGGAGGAGAAACGGGTTGTAAGGCACGACCCATCTATTGTCAAGCTCATGGCCATGAACTTTTTCTTTTTGGCCATCTTCACGTCGTTTGTAAACAGGATATGAATCCTTACCCCGTACTATGACATCACAAAAAGGTCGAGGGTAACGATTCTTACATAAATCACGACCCTTTGTACATGGACAATCAAGATTAAGCACTCCACATGGGTCATGCATCATATGTTTGGTGACCAACTTGTACAAGACTGGGTACTTCTTCTTGTTCGGGAGCTCAGTGTAACACCTCTGGTGTTATATTAACTAAAACCTGCCATGTCATCATATGCACTGCAAAGCATTCATAATTAGGTCAACCTTGATGTGCATTAACTAAAACAAGTTTATATTTCATAGGTTGATTGTGTTTCTGGAATGTGTTGTCACATGAAATAATAAAACCCTACTTTCGAATGTCATCTCAAATACTTGATTTATATTCTATGTACTTCAGGTGTAAACCATGTTTACACTAGTGTCAAGCATAGTGTATAAATCTAAGTCCAACTCTAAAAATTATTTCCATATTTGAAGTTGAATTTGGATTTCAAAGCTTATTCCCAAGTCTTGCAATTCAAATTTAAATTCAAATTAGAAAGCTATAAAATATTTTTCAAAAAGTCAACTTGGTCAACCAAGGGTACTATTAGGTCATTGACCTAAAAATGTCCTTGGATGATGTATGTGATCAATAATGACCAACCAATTAAATTAGAAACTAAATCGAGTTTGAATTCGGTTTCAAAAACCCTTATTTCAAAACCTAGTTTTATCCCCTTTTCTGTAATTCAAAATCTATAAGGAATTTAGGGATATTCTAAAAATATAGTTTGTATATCTTGACAAGATCTACAAAGTTGGTATATAAAGTTTTTCAAGTTTCCATAAAGAATTTCAAATAAATTTGAAAATACAGTTTTCCAGCATTTGTCTCCTTTTGATTTTAAAACCATAATTCAAAAATTATGTTGGAAAACCTTGTATATGAAAAAGGTTTGGTTTGAAAAGTTAAACATTTCATAGTTTTGAAGATTTTTAAGTTTTATTGAAAAATCAAAAGTAATTTTAAATATTTGTTTCTAGGGTTTTATTGCCCTTTTGAATTTGAATTCATATTTCAAAATTAAGACAGAATTTGAGGATGCCAGTTAAATGAAAAGTGCAGCTCTTAAAAAGTTATGCAAATGATATTTTTAGATATTTTCAAGTTCTTATATAAATTTTGGAGTAATTTGTAATTTCAAACAAGTGGCAATTCTGTAATTTTCTTGAACAGCACTGAGACCTATCGTCGGCCGCCATCACCGGCTTCTCAAGCCGCGCCGCCGTCCACCGCCGCACATGCCACGGCCGCCAGCGTGCTCCTGGACGCACGAAGCTTCATCGTCATTGTGTCGCCCATCCACACCTCGCCTCTGGCCTATAAATAGCAAGCCGGCCGCCACTATCCTTCTTCTTTCTCCCTGCCGCCGCCGACGACCTTGCTTCGCCGGCAAAATTCACCACCGTCGAGCCATCTCTGCCCACTTCGTCTTGCTAGAAGCTCCGCCATGTCCTTGCGCTTCGATTAAGCTAGCTCGTGCTCGCTTTCCCCGCCCGAGCCGCCCGCACGACGTCGTCTTCCTCGCGACCGGTCGCCGAGCCGTCGCGAGCTTCCTCGCCGTCCACCGCTGCCAAGGTGAAAAACATATTACCTTTAACCCTCTCATCATGTTCTCCATGTTTCGCTACCCCTTATGCGCCTCTTGGTCGGCCTGATGATGCACAGGAAGCGCCGGAACGCCGTCCTTGCCACCGGAGCGCCGCCGCCGCCATCAACGCCGTCGTCCACAGCTCGACTCAGCCACTCCGAGCTTTCATTAGCGTGCGCACTAGACCCGTGGTGAGCTCCTGCATCTGTCCATGCTCTCAATTTTACCTCCCTTGCGCCGTAGGGTCCGGCCGCCGTGGCTCGCCAGCGTCGCCGCGCGCGTAGCCATTTGAGCTAGGGGCCAAGAATAGCTTCATTTTCTGGCCCAACGTCTTCGCATCGATGTCCTCCACCTGCTTGTGCCCTCGTCGTTGCCGAAAATCGCTCCAGTGAGCGTTACCGTCGTGCCCGAGCTCCGCCGCGCTGCCATGACCGCCGGCGTGGGTGCCGCCGTCGCTCCACCGCCACGTTAGCTAGCCCAAGTTGCTCGTCGTGCAGAGATGAGCCTGTAGGACCAAACCTCGTCGCCGGAGACCTCGTCGTCGGCGAGAAATCTCCGGTCAACCGTCGCGCCGCCGTCGGTCATCGCGGGGACACTGTGCTTATTTCTTTTTCTTTTTTTAGAAAATATTTTAAATGCTATTATTTTAGAAAATCATAGTAATTCATATACAGCTCCAAAAATTCTAAAAATTTTTATGTGTGTTCTTTATGATGTCATCTACCTAGAAAAAATATGAAATGCCAAATTTGAATAATTTTTGCATAAGTTAAAATTAGCTCTTTTAATTAAAAATGGACCTTCAATGATTTTTAATAAATAAAATAATTGGCTTTTAATTCTAAAATTTGTTTTGCCATCTAGTTAGACCAAGATCTCTTCAAAATAAAATTTTGAGCTTAATTAGACAAATTTAATTTTTATACCTTTTTTATGCTTTTAAATAATTAATTAATCTCGTTTAATTAAGTTAATTATTATAGTAATTGTTTGACTTTGGAATTGATTGATGACCTTGGGTCATTAACTCTAATGACCTTTGGCACTTTAATTAATTTTTTGCGCTTACCTGGATCATATCATTAGGGCTTAATTAACGTTATTTTATGTGTTTAATAACTCTCTTAAATAATGTAGTTAACCCTAATGAGCTTAGTAAGTATGCTTTGGTTGGCTTGCAACTTTATTGTGAAGAAAAGTTGTACTCAAGCCTTTAATCTGGTTGTGCATCCATCGAGCATCATGTTTACTATTCAATCATGTTGAAGCATATCATTGTATCGTATAGTTTCCGTTAACGGAGAGTTTAACGTTGTCGCCCCAGATCCGAAGGAAGAGCAGACTTAGGAGTTGGGAGTTGATCCAGAACTCGAGACCATCTACCCCGAATACCAAGGCAAGCCCCGGATGCATTCAAACCCTATTCTATTTTATAAAAGTTTTATTGCTTCAGTTATGATATGTTGCATTAAGTAATAGGAGTTGAGTGAAAACCCACCAACTGCATTACCTGTCTTACTTCCATAATTCCTTGTTACCTGTTCTAGAAGAGGCATAGTAATGCTTAGCCCTGCTTAATTAATTAAGTGTTCAGAGGTAAAAAAATGAAAAAGATGAGTTTGGCTTTATCTGTTGGAATCATGCTTTTAGTTAATAAATCTAGTCCGGAGGGCTAACTTGCATTGGGAACAGAGTCCCTCTGTAGTGTTTTCGTCTGTTGATGCCCTAGGTCCCGTGTCGATGGTGAACTGGTGATATCGAGAAATTAGAAAATCCACATGCATGAAGTGATATACTGATGGTTGAAGCCAGGTATATCATGGAGTGACTTATAGTGGACCAGAGTCCCCACATATGTCATAGTGTGTTATACTGTGGGTTTAAGTTCCCACGTATCTCGGTACACTGGGTCGAAGTGCTCACGTGTATCATGTGGTGATATATGGCTGCGATTGTTATCCCGGTATATCGGTTCACCTACTATGCTTAGGAGTTAGAGTCTCCTGCATATCAGTAACCTAGGTCCCAGCTGGGTATGAAAATGGATTCGAATCGCTGTTGCTTCTCGGAGAAGAAGACTCGATCGGTGTTCATCGTCGTAGTAACAACTTGAATAATGAGTAAGGTTTAAGAAGGAAGTTGGTTGGTAATTTGATCTTGAACAAAACAGCTTTTCTTTCTTTCAAGTTTTTCTGCAAAATTTCTTATCTCCCGCAAGCCTTACCTTGTCCCTCTAGCCTGCATTTCCTGAGTCTTCACCCCTCTTTTTCGTCGGGTCAGTCTTGTTGAGTACTCTTGTACTCAGGGTTTGTTGAATCCTTGTTGCAGGTGAGCCTCATGGGTAGGAATGCTTCGCATCCTGCTGCATGACAGTCGTCGAGGAAAGTGACGACGAATAGGATATCTCGCTCTTGGGTAGAGCATATAATCAAGGTTGATGTAGTAAGTTATATTATATTCCACTGCTACTATGGTTTGTAATAATTCAACTTATGATTTGTAAGGTTTGCACTAAACGGTTTGTAAATTTATGTTATTGTAATCCTTCCGTTCTTTTACTCTGATGTATATTATTTATATAAAACTATTGTAATACTACAATATCTCTTTGTAATGATTGATCCTCCTCGGAGAATCATGGATGATTCGGGATTTACTTGACAGACATTTTAAGTTTTATGGAACACATTCATGGTTATTTAGAGTCTGTTTAGACAATAATCATGCGTGTGGGCCATAGGATTTAGGAGGTTCTGCCACACTCAGCTGAGATGACGTGATCATATTGTTCTGGGCACGTGATCTTGTACTTTCTATCCATGATAAGCAAAAAATGTGCATGTGGCAAACCCCTCTTCTGGAACTCCACAACATATACATGTGCCTTGACCTTTCCAAGGATACTCTTGTAGTTTTGCTCTAAAGACCCGAACAACAAGATCCGGACGATCCTGTGGTGTCTGGCCAGGGTAGAGTTCACGCTTGATCTCATCCCAGTTCGGGTTACATGTCATAGTAAGGAAGATGTCCGGTTTACCGAACCTCCGTACCAGAGCCATGGCGTCAATGTACCGCTTCCTCATGTCACGTGGGCCTCCAATAAATGATGAAGGCATCACTATCCGCTTTCCAATAGCTTCTGCTCTTCCTTCACTAGCATGTAGGCTATCAACCAATCCTTGGTAGAGGTCGGCCCTAATATCTTGTTGATGGGTGCGTATATAATCTAATCGATAACTCTCGATCTTGATGTATGTGTCAATTGCAAACTGCTGGAATAGACGCTTTCCATACAATATGGGGTTAAATATTCCTGGCCGCATTTAAAACTTGTAGCAGTAGTAGTCACGCACAGACACACATAGTCTACCAGGGGAGTGTGGCAGAACCTCCTAAATTATATGGCCCACACGCACCTATCATTGTCTCCAAGACTTCTGATAGCCATGCATGTGTTCCAGATAACTTAGAAAGCTCTGTCGGGTGCCCTCAAAGGACCCCGATTAAACCACATTTGTCAACTCATACCAGGATCAACAAAGGAGTAGCTACAACATTACAACATTTATGATAAAACATATATCAGAGTGCGAAAGAGTAATAACATTAAGTTTACAAAATATATGAAAAAGTTAACTTTTACAAACTTGACTTTAATTGCGGAAGCGGCGGAAGCAGAGAAGAACTTCAGAAGTCAACTTAGGTAGAGCGCCTAAGTCGGGAGGGGACAACCAGATCACGTCGAGCCCACCGACATGATCTTGATTTAAACATCAATTAGCACCTGCAACAGGGGTTCAACAAACCCTGAGTACAAAAGTACTCAACAAGACTGACCCGACGAAAAAGAGGGGTGAAGACTCAGGAAATGCAGGCTAGACGGACGAGGTAGGGTCTATAAGAGATAAGAAGTTTTGCATAAAAGCTTTACAAAAAGAGAAGTTTCTTGGGCTAACTCCCATTATCAACCAACTTCATTATTGATCCTTAATTTTTGTTCAAGTTGTTACTACGATGATGATCAGTGATCGAGTCTTCTTCTCCGAGAAGCAACGGCGATTCGAATCCATTTGCATACCCAGCTGGGACCTAGGTGACTGAGCATACCGGAGACTTTAACTCCGAAGCACCCCAGGTGCACCGATATACCGGGATAACAACCTCAGCCGTATATCACCACATGATACACGTGAGCTCTGCGGCCCAGCGTACCGAGATACATGGGAACTTAAACCCCACAGTAAAACACACTATGACAGCAGATGGGATTCTCTGACCCCACGCTAGGTCACTCCATGGCATACACGGCTCCAACCATCCGTATACCACTTCATGCATGTGGATTTCTAAATTTCTCGATTATCGACAGGTCACCATCGGACGGGACCTAGGGCATCAACAGACGAGAACACTACAGAGGGACTCCATTCCCAGTGCAAGTTCGCCGTCCGGACTCGATTTATTACTATCATCAAGAT
Organism: Bothriochloa decipiens; assembly: GCA_023333625.1. Lineage (NCBI taxonomy): Eukaryota > Viridiplantae > Streptophyta > Magnoliopsida > Poales > Poaceae > Bothriochloa > Bothriochloa decipiens. The sequence goes on from CM041640.1 coordinate 2,475,030, forward strand.
TCCGACATGAAAACAAATCTCATCTTTTTCATTCTTTTGTCTTTGAACAATTAAATAAATAAGCAGGGCTAAGCATAACTACTTATCTTCCCAGTAGGTAACAAGGATTAAGGAAATAAGACAGGTAATGCAATTTGTGGGTTTTCACTCAACTCCTATCACTTAATGCAACATATCAGAGCTGAAGCGGTAAAACTTTTATAAATAGAATAGGGTGTAAATGTATCCGGGGCTTGCCTGTGTTGCAGCGGTAGTTAGTTCTCGTCAAGATCACGGGTGTTACGCTTGACACAACTCCAGGATGGACGACACCACATCAGGGATCCGCGACTTCACTTTTGATGGGGGATGGCATTTTTCGGAGATCGTGCACCAAGATCTACTCACTCTCGAACAACTACACGTATGTAATGATGCATGTTTTAGCATGATGAACTCATGACATGATGCACAGCAATGTATTGGTGCAAGCATAACAGGATTAAACAACTAGCTAATTATAAACTATTTTAACAGCATTACAGAAGATAAATATAAAACTCCATATATTCTAAAATTATATAGTCATATTAGGTGTTAACATGACATAGCAGAAGCATACAAAGGTAAGGGAACCACATTTTTTATTTATACATTTTTATTATAATTATAAACCATTTAATAAGCAATAAGCAAGATAAATCAAAAGATCAAGCATACGATATCCAATGACCACAATATTTTTACTACAACACACACATAGCACAAGAAACATGTCATAAAAATTTGAAGTCAACAGGGGTCACATAGCATGAGATATGAATTTCTTTTTCTTTAAACATTAAATAGAGGCATAAAACATAGCTAATTATTTTTATATAAAACATGGCATGTTTCATATTTTTAATAAAAACTAGGCATTACAAGGAACACAACAAAATTTGGTTCACCAAAAACGGAGTTACGAAACTCCAGATATGAATTTTTAAAGTTTATGAAAAGCTGCTACAAATAGGTCCTCGGGGTACTATTCACCTGAGTCTTAGACTGTGCACTTAGGACCTGGCTTTAGTTGAATTCAAACCTGAGGTCCTTGGTCGCGATTCATGTACAGAGAACGCTCAGGAAGGCCGTTTCCGGCGGGGATAGTGCTCACCAGCGGCAAAGGAGAGGCATAGAAGCATCCTTGGACTCGTGCGCATCCGATGGTGCACTCAAATCGACTGGAACTAGTGCGTGGAGGTATGGCCACGTGAGCTGCGGCCATGGCGGCGCGGCTTTCTATGGAGCAGCGGCTCTGGTGCGAGATAGATGAAATTGAGGGCACGGTTAGCTGCAGGGGAGCAAGGCGAACTCAAAGACAAAGAAAAACCAGAAAAACAACCGACGATGATGACCGTTGGCCGGGCGAGGCGCACGGCGGCACTGAGAAAGAAAAGAGGAAAGAACGACGGCGTGGCTTGATCCTTTATAGGGGGGGTCGGGCGAGCTGGGAAGAGGGTAAGTGACTTCTGGAACTCGACCACGCAGCCATACTCGAGAGTCACCGTGAAATTGCGGCCAAACGACGCACGGCGTCGACGCGGCAGCAGAACAGAGCAGCAAAAACGGACCAGCATCATCGGACAAGAAAAACGGACCAGCATCATCGGACAAGCAAAAACGGACCAGCACTGTTCACCAAAATTACAGAACTGCCACTCGTCGAAAATTGTAAATTACTCCCAAATTTATATAGGAACTTAAAAGTCTCCAAAAATAAAGTTTGCATAACTTTTCAAGAGCTACACTTTTCATTTAAGAAACATTTTCAAATTCTGCACAGATTTTGAAATATGAATTCAAATTTAAAAAGAATGCGAAAAGGGTCAATTCTCTAGAAGCAAACATTTGAAATTACTTTTTATTTTTCTAAACAACTTGAAAATCTTCCAATCTATGAAATGTTCAGATTATCAAACCAAACACTTTTCATAGAGAAAGTTTTCCCAAATTTTGAATAATTTTTGAAATATGAATTTAAATTGAAAAGGGAATAAGTGTTGGAAAACTGTATTTTCACTTTTATTCAAAATTATTTTTGGAAACTTGAAAAACTTTGAATACCAATATTGTAGCTCCTTTCAAGATATACAAACTATATTTTGAGAGTATCTCAAAATTCCTTATAGATTTTAAAATATAGAAAAAGGGATAAAACAAGGTTTTGAAAATAGTTTTTAAGTAGCAATCAACTCATCATTTCATGTATAAAACAATGCACCACATAAAAGACATTACTAAAACATGAATGCATTTATGTCATGATGCTCAATGATTATTCTTAATAATGAACTTGATTATAATTTTAATTGCTTACTAACATCTGGGATGTTACAGGGAGCCTACAAAAAATAGCCATTAATTAGAGTTATTTATAGAATAAACACGAAAGTATAAGTTTGTGAAGTATTTAATTAAATAAGAAGAATAACAAACATGTGTCTTCTTCTTCTGACCCACTGCGAGCCTTCAGTAGGGCACGGTACTTAATGACTTCTTCCATACTAACATCTTTTTTGGAATATCCATGTGCCACCCAAGCTCGCCCATAAGGAAGAACAGAGGGTACGAAAGAGCATCATAACATCCATGATATGAGCGGATGTCGTGTCTACTTCTATCTTTCCCATGCAAGACAACACTATTCTAAAATTGACCAAGAAGCTCTGGCGGGAACGGCTGCTCGGACGGCGCCTGGGGTCTGAGCGCTCGGACCCCAAGATTGCCGCAAAATTTCACTGCGGCCGGGCGGGATCGTTTCTGAGTGCGGCTTCACCACGCCGGGCTGACGGGTCCGTTGGCCCTGTTTTGTAGTAGAGAAGATAAGATCTGCGATCTATATAGATTATTTGTAATTCTTTCAAAATTGTCTTCTAAAATGCTGTGAGATTTGCAATCCATGTTGTCTTGTAAAATGTAGTAAGTTCTTTTGAACAATGTGGCTTATGTTTTTGGCATCTGCAATCCTTTGAAAATATAAATTGGATCAATTGGTCTTTAATTGTAAATTGAAACAACTGTCTAGTAGTACATGTTCATATGGATGCTTTGAGCAACTAATCTTAATGTTGTTTATATGGTTCCAAAGTTCTTTTTTCTATCTAATGTGGTTCCAAAGTTCTAATTTAGCTCTATATTGTGCACCATTGTGGTTTTTGTTCTTATAGTTTTGTATGACATATATTACATTTACAATGGCTTTTCACATAACAATTCGGCTCCATATATATGTATATAACAAGCCTCGAGTCCAATGAGTAATGAAAACACCGATTTTTTTAAAGCCCTGTGTCTTTTACGATATAACAACATAACAGACCTAAAAACAAAACATGACATCTCGTAGTCGTTTCGGTATCTCGTGTTTCTTAATTCGTGTGTTGCGTCCTTGTTGAACACATGATTCTTTTTGGTGGGACAGAGCTCGGTTGTTTTCCCATGCTCTAACAACCCGTCTCTAACAACTGAGTGTTGGCAGCCTAAAGAACACATGGAAGTCGGATAGTTTACCTGATTCAATCCTATGGTGGACACTGAGCTTAATCGGACAGGTATTTACCAGTGCCGAAATAAGGAAAACTGAGTCCAGGCATCGGTGCCAACCATCGTAGGAAGCGATGCTTCGTTGAAAAAACTTGGCACTGAGGAACCTACATTCACCGATGCTTGAGGAAATAAAAATTGTTTCTTATCTGGCGGTTGCTGCTTGCTCACGCAAAAGAATGGAGATCGTGCTCTGAAGTTGGTCCCACAATCACATGCTTATCGTTGCTCAACACTGTGGCTAGAATAGCTTTCTCACCACCGATGCCAGAATAGCTTTCTCAACACGGATACGTTGTGGCCAGTCTAACAAAGTTAGAGCAAGTACAGTAAAGGGATGTAATGGGTTGTATATGTTGAGGTGGAGGAGAGAGAGAAAGCGAGTTTTAAACTTGTTTCTCAAGAACAAAAGCAGGCTTTAAACTTACAATCAACTTAGACAGAAGAACAAAGAGACTTTGTAAGAGAAATAAGTGTATCATGTACATATTAAAGGTAAGAGCTAACTATTATACGGGTGAGAATGTGAGACAATAGATGGACCGTAAAAACCCATACAAACACAAAAGACTGTATTATTAGTCTTGCCCTTAATCTTACATCATGTTGCTTCCAACATTACTCCAATGTTTTAGGATGAGCGGTTGTGCCACGTCTCCCGCCGTTTGAGGGGAAGACGATACGCGTGTATCAAAGTTTTGCGTTATAAAAGGTAAGAGTTTGTCATGGTGGGCAGTTGTGCCACGTCTCCCGTCGGTTGAGGGGGAGAGGATACGCGTGTATCAAAGTTTTGCGTTATAAAAGATGAGAGTTTGATGCAATGCATCTGATTGCTGGTCAATTAGCTAGTCAAATGTGTTGTGTTCAGTTGAGGGGCAGAGGATAAGTGCGAATCAAAGTTTTTTTTTTTTTTGCGTTTTGCGTTATAAAAAGGGAGAGTTTGATGCAATGCAGTGGATTGGTGGTCAATTAGCTAGTCAAATGTGTGGTGTTTGATGGATATTGGTCTTCAACCACCGAGGTGTAACAGACCTTTTTTACATGGCTCCGTATCGTATGCAAACCAAGGTTGCCGTGCAACCTTTGAAATTACCTATATGGACCAACGATCTGAGATCCAGTGGCTGCAGAGAGAGGTGCGATCATTTTGCGAATTAACGCCCGCATTAGCCTTAGTAATTTGTTTTTTTTCAAATTACCCCCTCCCCAAATCTGCCCTTCTAATCAGCCGCGCGTCCAGAAGTCGCGCCCAGTCCTCGCGACCGTACGACTCATCCGCCGCCGCCGTTTTCTCTTCCACCTCCGTCGCCGTGCCGTGAAGACGATGGATGCCCAGCCGCCGGCTTCCACCATGAAGACGAAGGAACCCCGGCCGTCGGCCGCCGCCGTGAACATGAAGGATCCCCGGCCGCCAGACTCAATCGCTGGTCCTCGTCACCGGCCGCCAGACTCGTCTGTTGGAATCGTGCCCATGAACGCCACTCCGATGTTGGCCACGAATGCCACCCTGATGCTGCCCATGAATTCGGCTCCGATGTTGGCCACGAACGCCGCCCCAATGCTGCCCACGAACGCGCACTGCCCCAATGAAGGTTCGTTTCTCCTATAATTCGTTCACCTTGAATTTCATCTTGAGTACGATCATTGCTAATGTCCTGCATGCCGCGGATGGTGAACCTGCAGTGGATGATGTCGTCCTGACCATCATGGATGTCGATGCCGGAGTTGGAGCCCACCTTGAAGAACCAAGCACACCACGGACAACACCTTCTCCTAATATAGTAGATAATTGCAAAGCAAATAAAAAGCCTGTGGTTGGAATGTTTTTTAATACACTCACAGATGTGGAGAATTTTTACAAATCGTATGCACACGATGCTGGTTTCTCTGTTCGTGTTGGTCAGCACAAGAAGCAAAATGAGGAAATATTTTACCAGCGGTATTATTGCTCAAGGGAAGGGTACAGGAAGGAGTGCATACAAGAAGTTAGTGATCAATCCGGAAAAAAAAGGAAGACACCAAATGTGATGGATACCCGATGTGGTTGTCAGGTACGTATTGTTGTGAAGCTTGGCAGTGACAAGAAGTATCGACTATTGTCATTTGTTGAGGAGCACAACCATGGTTTTGTGTCGCCAGATAAGAAGCACCTGCTAAGATCCAATCGTCATATTAGTGAGAGGGTAAAGAGTACTTTGTTCAACTGTCATAAGGCAAGCATTGGCACGTCGCAGGCATTTCGACTTCTCCATGTTAGTGACGGTGGATTTGAGAATGTTGGTTGCACGCTGAGGGATTTGAAGAACTATTATCGTGACCTGAGGAGCAAAATCAAGGATGCTGATGCAGAAATGTTTGTGCATCAACTTGAGCGAAAGAAGGAAGTAAATTCTGCCTTCTTTTATGAGTTTATGGTGGATAAAGAAGGACGGCTTGTGCGTGTCTTCTGGGCAGATGCCATATGTAGGAAAAATTATAGTGTTTTTGGTGATGTGCTTTCGGTAGATTCTACATATACTACTAACCAATATAATATGAAGTTCGTGCCATTCACTGGGGTCAATCATCACTTGCAAAGTGTTTTCCTTGGGGCAGCGTTTTTGGCTGATGAAAAGATTGACTCATATGTATGGTTGTTTTAGACCTTTCTTAAGGCTATGGGTGGAGTAGCACCTCATCTAATCATAACAGATGAAGATGCGAGCATGAAGGCTGCTATTGCTCAGATTCTACCAAATACAGCTCATAGACTTTGCGTGTGGCATATCATGGAAAAGGTACCTGAGAAGGTTGGGCCCAACATAAAAAACGATGAGGATTTCTAGAAATTATTAAACAAGTGTGTTTGGGGCTCCGAGAATTCAGATGAGTTTGAGTCTCAATGGAATTCTATCATGATAAAGTATGGGCTCACTGGAAATGAGTGGTTTTCCACAAAGTTTGACATGCGAGAATCATGGATTCCAGCATACTTTATGGACATACCTCTAGCAGGACTCCTTAGGACTACATCGCGATCGGAGAGTGTAAATTCTTTTTTTAACCGTTTCATTCATCGAAAATTATCCTTTGTTGAGTTTTGGCTAAGGTTTGACATAGCTTTGGAGTGCCAGCGCCAAGAGGAGTTGATAGCTGACAATAAAAGTCTTCATACCAATCCTAAATTGATGATACCATGGGTCATGGAGAAGCAGTGTAGTGTCGTATATACTCATGAAATTTTCAGCAAGTTTCAGGAACAACTCATGGTTGCAAGAGACCATTGCATTATTCAAGGGATTTTAGAGACTGAAGATATGAAAATTGTCACCATCAGCAGCCTATCTAGTAAAGAGCGAGTGCTTCAGATGAACAAGTCAAACATGTTTGGTATGTGCTCCTGTAAATTTTATGAGTCCTATGGCATCCCGTGTCGTCATATCATTCAAGTGCTTAGAGGCGAGAAGCAAAATGAGATACCTCCAATTTATTTTATGAAGAGGTGGGACAAAAGGTGTAAAAGGTGAGTTTACATGCCTGGCTTGTTTTATATAGACGTATTGTTTTCTATGTGCAATAGTGCTGATCGGATCTTTATTTTTATAGAGAATTGTTCTTTGATGAGGAAGGTAACCTTCTGGATGAAAAGGCTAAAGATCCTGTGGAGGTGGCAATGCGGAGAAAAATTTCAGATTCACGTAACAAGTTTGAAGATCTAATCCAGATGGCCAAGAACTCTGAACAAGGAATGGAATTTTTATATTCTAGTTTATCAAACCTTGTAGAACCTCTCCAAAATATCATTCCTGCTGCTACAGTCAATAAACAAGACGAGTTTGAATCATTCCTTGGTGGCAAAATTCCACAAGAAGTTGAGATACATCCATCAAATGATATCAACTCCAAAGGGCAATGCAAAAGAATTAAGAAGGGCAAGGAGAAGAAGGCGCCTAGAAAACGGATGTGTGGAAAATGCAAGCAATTAGTGGATCATGATGCACGAAATTGCCCAAACAACGTTGCTGGCTGATTGTAAACACCTATTTGTACTAGTGCTAATTTTCAGTGTGTGAGTTTTGCTATAATTAGCATGCTATCTCTTCTGTCGATCACTGTATATGTTCCATTATTATGTTCTGTTGTCATATGTACTCCAGGAGGTAGCATGCTGATCACTGTATCAATCCAAAACAGTTGTAGATCAGATTGATGTCTCAGTTTATACACCTGTTTTGATGTCTCTGCAATTCAACTGACAGATAGTTTCAAGTACTAGTGATGATATTCTAGTACAAAAGAATCTGACAGGGATACAAAACAATATGACCAGCAGGAACATAGTACCACTGCATTGCACATCAAACCATCCTTTTATTCATCCTTTTGTTCAGGCATTACACAGAGAAGGCACAATTGCCATTGGCATTGCACAACAATGAGCAACTGAGATACAGTTTTACATGTGCTGCCTTTCACTCTACGCACAAAAGAAAACTGCAACCATGAATACAGTAGCTCGATCGATCGTCGACAACAATGAGCATTGCCATCCGCAGCAACTCCGTCACCCGCAGCCGCTCGCGTCTACTGGGATCATGCCTCCACCCTTTGATGTGTCCATTGCCTCTAACATGAACCACAGCAGCACATGTCATCTCCTTACCTGACAAACAACACAAGCTCCTTAGTCCTTGCCTGACGAAATAAAGAGGTGGGAGGGGGTGAGCGCCACTAGCAAGCCAGCGGTGTTGTGCAGCATGGCCACCTCCCCCGTGCGGACACGGCCACCAGCCCCACGGTGCCAGGCGGCGCGGCGTCCACGACGCGCTTGGCGGCGTCCTTCAGGTCGCGCCCGTGGACGTGGCCGACGCCAGCCCGCCCGCGGCGTCGACGGCGGAGGAGGGGGATAGCGACGGGAGCACGAGGAAGAGACGGAGGAGGGCAGCAGCGTGGCGGCGGAGGAGAGCAGCAGCGCGACGGCGGAGGAGAGCAGCAGCGCGGCGGCGGAGGAGGGCACCAGCGCGGCGGCGGAGGAGGGGATCGCGACGTCCCAGCCATACCGAGGAGTGCAGCCGTAACAAATCGATTGGGGATCGTCTGGTGGGGTGGTGGGCGCACAGGGGTGGTTTTGCAAAAGTGACAAGGGCTGGCGGGCGTTTAATTGCAAATTGACCTACTACTCTCCCTAGCCGTCGGATGCACGACATGTGGTTCATATTGTTAGTTTGTAAGGTTGCACAGGAACCTTGGTTTTCACAGGATACGGAGCCTTTTTACATATACACAAGTGAGAATCAAAGGTGTTGTGTTTGATAGATATTGGTCTTCAACCACCGAGATGTAACAGGCCTTTTTTAACAAATACACAAGTGGGAATCAAAGGTGTTGTGTTTGATGGATATTGGGCTTCAGCCACCGAGGAGTATACAAGTGAGGTATTGGGATTCGATCCCTGCCATTTTATACGTATGGTTACAGCTATTTACACTACCAATGTGATTTGGACTTTAGTATCCGGTGGGGCTTTTACAGTCATGATGAAATATTTTATCATACAAAGCAAATTATATGTAGGTATGGTTGTTTAAACTTTGCTCGACGACTTCGCAGATACTCCTATATATATATGCACGCAGCACTCCCTGCTCAATGCTCAGAGTGACAGGAGTAGCAATAGCAACTTTACTCGGCTACAGTCTAGTCTAAATGTCGGCCGACAACTCGACGCTTAGGGGTCTGGCCAACAACTCAACGCTTAGAGATCTGGCGAATCATGGCAAGGTCATGGCCGCCGCTGTGCTTGCCGTCTTGCTGGTGGCATTCAGCACGTACGGCCGTCGTTTCTGCCGGCACCCAGCGGTCCGCTTTTTGGTGTGGGGTGCATCCATGGTGTTCCTCCCGCTCTCCTCCGGCATCCTCGCCGCCTTTCTGAGTCGGGTCAACGAGGCCACCAAGCGCGGAGGCAAAGACGCTACCAGTGGGCAGAAATCCGACGTCAAGAGCATGTGGACCCTCCTCCTGTGGATCGTGCTCATCCTCGCCATCAAGTGCGACGCCAACATCGCGGCGACGGCCGTCACCGCTGTGTCCTCCTCGCCTGCTGATGGCGACGTCAGCGTCGACGGCAACAGGATCAGCCCCACACCCCCCACCCCCACCCACCCCGCCCCACACACCCCCACCACCCCCCCCCCCCCCCCCCACCCCCCCCGCGTGGAGTGGGGAATCCTGGCGGAATACGCCTGGCTGGCCTTCCTTGTCATCCTCTGCGTTTCGGTGGCGGATAAATGGCTGGGCCATTTCAACATAGCCATCTTCTTGGTGTTCAGTGCCCTTGGTCCCGCTAAGCTGGCGCACAAGCTGGCTGCATCCTGTCGCGCAAGCCGCTCGTTCGCCCTGGGTAAGAACGCGCGCCTTATCGCCGGCTACATGGAGCAGGTGGTCGCCGACGGCGGCGGCGATGACGGCGGCGGGCGCGAACAAGTGCCGCCGGTGCCGCGCTACATAGTGATGGGAGAGAAGAAGAGGCACGTGGAGGAGAGCCCTCAGGGATACCGCATCAAGCGCGACGCCCTGCGGGACCAGTTCAGCGGCCTTGTCACGCTGGACCGCGTGTGGAGGCTGGCTGAGCACGGGGATGGCATCCTCGCCGAGAGGGTGGAGCTCAGGGACCTCTGCCTCTCCTACTCTCTCTTCAAGATGCTGCGCCGGGGGCTGTCAGGGTACCCTCTGGCCGACGCTGGGTCCGGCGAGGCGCTTAGCTTCGTGCTCAGTGGCATGGACAGCGCCGGCGGCGGCACGGTCAACGCCGACAGGGTGTTCCGTGTCCTGGTGGACGAGCTCTGGTTTGCGAGTGATTTCTACTACTCTCCTGTCCCGCTGTGCATCTTCGGCGGGTGGTGCGCCGCGCTCCACTACATGTGTTCCATCCTAATCATCGTCGGGGCCGTCATTGTGGGATATTTTTATCAGAACAGGGGTGTTTTTGAGGTTAATCAGGACATGGGTGTTTTTGAGGGTACTCAGGACAGGGGTTTGTATAAGGCCATTACTTACTCCCTCCTGGTCACCCTCGTGCTCGTCGAGGCATGGGAGATCATCGCCGGCGTGTGCTCCAACTGGACCAAGATGGCGCTGCTCGGCCACTACATAAGGCACCAGTCGCTGTGGCGCCGATCCGGCTGCCTCCACGCGGCGCTCACTGCGGTGCTGCGCCTCAGGCCGGCGAGGCGTTGGCGGGACAAGCTCGGGCAGAACTCGGTGCTGGAGCCTCGCCGCTTCCGCAGCCGGACCGGGCTTCTCTCGCAGCTACTCTACGGCAGTTCGGGGCTCATGAAGTCCATCTGGGTGTCGCCTCTAGTCAGGGACGCGGTGCTCCGGTCACTTCTGAGCAGCTACGGGCGCGGGGGGAACAAAGACGACAGTGCAGCGGCGGCACGGCGAGTCGCCGGTGGCATTGGCAAGGTGGACTGGGCGACGTACGGCTCCCAGTCCCAGAAAAGCTCTGACGGCAACGGGATCAGCAACACGGAACTCATCCTCGTGTGGCACGTCGCCACGAGGCTCTTCGAGATGAAGTCGACGTCACCATCGCCGGATATGATCGCCGCCTGCCACCTCTCCTACTACTGCGCCTACCTGGTAGCGGTGGCGCCGGAGCTGCTGCCGGACTCCGCAGCGTGGACCCAGAAAAGGTACAAGGAAGTGTCCGACGACGTGCGCGCCGCGCTTGGTGCGGATGGCGGCGGCGGCGAGTCAACTGGCGAGAGGTATGAACGGCTACTGGAGGAGCTGAGCAAGGACTCGCGGGACACGGTGCTGCGCCGGGGCGCGGAGCTCGGACGGCACCTGGTGGAAGCGTACGCGGAGGATGAGGCGTCGGCCTGCCGGATCCTGGCCGACTTCTGGTCGGAGATGGTGCTCTTCGTGGCGTCGTCGGAGAAAACCAAGGGCCACGTCCAGGCCATGGCGCGCGGCGGCGAGTTCATCACGCTCGTCTGGGCGTTGCTTCTCCACGCTGGCGTCACCACGAGGCCTGACACGTCGGGCGGTGCTATCCCGTGATCAGTGGAGGGTGAAGCATGCATTGCATGCGCGCGTAACTCAGCTCGGTTTGTTTAGCTCTTAGAAGTTGAAATAAGTGAGCTCGTTTCTGTGCACGAGCGCGTCATTGTTGCAATGCATGGTAGTGTGTGGTCACCGAGCATACGGCGGGAGCTCTCGTTCGTGGGATGTACAGTAGTAAGGAGGTCGTGTGGTGTGCGATGTTAACGTCACTGAGTCTGTGTATTTCATCAATGGAGTCAGAAAATGCTGCGCGGTATTAGCAGCACCAAACACTTATGTTCCACAGAGTTCACGTGCGTGTTCTGAGTGTGTCTTCATTGATCCAGGGGCTTATTCCTCGTATCCGGCGGCGATCGCCGGGGAGCAGGAGGCAACAACATGTGTAATACAGCGCGGTAGCAAACTCGTGGCACTGAAGTAGCATGCAAGCTTGTGAGCAAACAAAACCAATAATAGTTCAGACAACAATTAGTTGATAGCAAAATTAACCTAACCTAAGCAGAGAGAACATCATTATAACTGAGCCTAAAGCCTGTGGGTACTTCCTGACCCTGCACAACAAGCGTCAAAGCCATTGACAATCCGGTCCTCGTCTAGATGACTGCCGGAAGGTTTGCCCAGGAAGTGGAGAAACTGTGAGACAAGGAGGCTGTCAGCTTGGTTGTTTCTCACCTGAAGAAGATTGCTTCCGGATGCCACTGAACTAGTAAGTTCCCGCCGCGGATGACTGTTGCATTTGCATTCGGTGTCTCTTCTTGCTCTTTAAGCTAATACACGATAGATTTCTGAATGTGTCTATGTGGCTGACACATTTGCATTCGGTGACGTCTTCGCTGTTGCAAACGCAGTACTGTTGCTGTCTTGGAGTGGTTTGTAATATTATAATACATAAAATAATGTTATCTTATCTTGAACGTGTGTATTGTCTGGAATAAATCATGACCGACTGATACTGAACTAATGGTGTTATTACGCAACTCCTTCAAATTATACAAGTCCTTAACTCAAAGATACACGGTGTCCTCCGTTTGCATCCACACTCAACTAAATTTTACTCGTAGCTAGCTAAAGTTTTGAAGCTAAACGTTAACCGACTAAAAGTTCACCTAGCCAAACTTTACTTAGGGTGTTTAGATGCTTAGACCGAGGTAAATTTTAGTTGGATTGAAACTGCAAAACTCCTCCCCCCAGGGTATATTTGTTTATTTGGTTAGTGTCTCATAACAGGGTGCTAACTAGGAATAATTTACAGAAAAGGAGGGCGATTAATGATACTTCTTGTTTATTCTGCTCGGATAATGAATCTGTTAATCATTTGATGTTTGAATGCTGTGTGGCTAACAGTATGTGGAAGATTGTGTCTGAGTTGCTGAATATTGATATTGGCTCTAGTTATGAATCGGTGGCTAAACTTTGGTTGTCTCATAAGAAACACATGATTACCAATATTCTATCTTCAGATGTAATGTGGTCAATCTGGAAATTACGAAATGAAATGTGCTTTTAGGATTTGGTGTGGCAAGATATGAAGATGGCGCTGGCAAGGATCGCGCGGATGCTGTGGGGATGGTTACCCATGTACAAGGAGGAGCTTGGGAAGCAGCCGGAGGACCTGATCACTCGCCTGGAGGAACGATCAAAGCAGCCGTCGCAGATACTATGGACCTCAACGGAGTCATCGTCACAGTGGGTTCCATCGGGTGTTCCTTCTCCGGCAACTACTACCAGCAGTGATATGGCCATTGAGGCATGTAACGTTTTGGGTTCTGAGCCCTGGCTTTTGCCGTTTAGCCTTTGAGCTGTTGCGCTTATGGTGCCAAGACTGTGCACTGTAAAAGACTTGTGTTGCTTTATAATAAAAGCAGAGAAACCTTCTCTCTAAAAAACTGCAAAACTCGATTAAACTTTTAGTGGAGTTTAGTTGGGTTAAAGCAACTGAACTCAACTAAACTTTAACTAATACTTTAGCTGGGACATTTGGATCTCTAGTCGATAAAATTAGCTAGCTAAAGTTTAGCACGTTGATCCAAGCTAAAGCAGTTCGTTCTGTCTTTAATTGCGTGCTTTATTATTGTTATTAAAAAATGACCTGTTGAGCGAGAGCAAGATGTAACGTTGCACGCGATAGCTGACGCTCGACCAACCTTGCCGCAGATAAGGATGACAACGGGTCAGGTTCGGATCAGGTGAAGTCTCCTGTACCCGAACCCAAAATCCGAAGTCAAAACCCGAACCCAAAACCGATTCGGATAGAATTTCATAACCAAAACCAAACCTACGGATACCCAAAACCCGAACGGAAACCCGAAACCCGCGGATATATATACACATATTCACATGTATATATACACATTCACACACACATATATATACTTCGGATATCCATTAGATATCCATGGGTGAAAAACCGAACCTGAACCTGAACCCGACAAATATGGGTGAAAAACCAGACCCAAACCCGAACCCGCAGGACCTGATACCCACGGATACCCGTTCCGAACCCGACCCGCTGCCATCCTTAGCCGCAGACAGGCAGGTGCACCTTCCCCATGATCCAGGTCAAAGACACCAGTAGGCTGGTGGTCAGGGTGTTTTGTCCTTTTTCTTTTCTCGCATTCTTTGTTTTGTTATGTTTGTCTCTCTTGGATTTGTACTATTCTTGTTCTTAGTAATATAAAATCATCTGATTCTCTTACGTGTTTAAGAAAAAAATAGTATAAAACATCACTTTACAAGTAGACTATCACAATGGGAAGCAAAATCAAATTATTCGTGATATCAACTAACTTAAATCATAAAATTTGACAAGTTAAGTTTATATATAGCTGAAAAAAGAAAATGTTTCTCACCAAGTGGAGATCAAATACTTTATAATTCTCTTGGAAAAAACACATAGTAATTCATTCTCTATAGCGAAAGGAAATGGTTCTCACCAAGTGGAGTTCAATACTTTTACAATTCTCTTAGAAAGAAAACACGTAGTAATTCACTCTCGACCTGACTCGAAGAATACTTAGCGTGTACTTCTTTGCATTTTTATTTTATATTATGAAATAGAAGACTGCATTCCTTCTGTCGTGAATTGTAGGTTGTTTAAGTCAAACTTATCTAATTTCATTCAAATTTATTAGAAAATACATTAACATCTAGAGTATGTAATGTAAAATTAAAAGTAAGAGGGGGTTATATCTTCCACGCCCATCGTTTTCCAACTCGCAAATGCTCCTGCTGATTAGCTGATGCCACGACCCACCACTAGTATCCCTGGTATGCTAATAATAATTCTCTGGTGGCAGTATCTATAGAGCCACTCGTGCATTTGCTCCACGAACTTTGCTGGTGCATGTGTGTGCGCTTCCTATTCTATCTCCGTCACCCTTTTTCCTCTCTCTCCCCTCTTCTCCCCCCTCCCCCACCTTCTTCCTCCTCCCGTCCCCGACGGCGTGCTTTTTACTGCCGCCGCCGTCGGCGAGCTGCTCACCTGCAGCATGACTCCGCAAGCTGGCCGCCTCGTCCTACCCCCGGCGGCTCCTTCTCCCTGAATCCCGCCGCCCGCCCGCCATCCACCACGCCTCCTTCCGCAGGCACACGAGCACGCGGGCCGCCTCTGCTGCACCGCAACGCGCTGCCTACAGACGCCTCGCTCGTCCGTGTTCTCGACCTCCCTCTGACGGCGAAAGTTCGGGGCCCGCTCTGGTGAGCTCCCTCCGCTGTTCCGGGTAAGTCTACGCGCCAGCTCCTCCTCCGCCGGCCGTGTCCTTGTCGATTTTGGGCGCGCACCTCTCCGCCGGCGGTCTGTGCTGCGCGGACGCGGTTCGAGGGTCCGACGGCCGGATCTAGGCCGTCCTCGCGCCGGCTTGTGCCCTCTCGTCGCGACTGGGCGCACCCCCCTACTCCACTACTACTTTTTCGGGGTCGCTGTGGAGTGGAGACCAGGGTTGGCCCTCCGCTGGCGGCTGGCCGCTAAGGTCCTCCCCATCGTAACCCCTTCCTCCTCTTTCTGCAGATCTGCTGGAGCGCCGGCAAGGCGGCCTTTCCATCCCTCCATAGTCAGGAGCAGCAAGGTAAGGCCTGCTCTCGCCTAGTCTCCTCTTGGTTTTTGCCTTTGGTGTTGTTCCGAAAAAAATGCTAGCAGCCAGCGATTACAAGGATGCAACACAAGAATTGTCATCAGGCCTGATATAGAATTTTGGCCCCCCAGATTAGTAAGCCGTTAATTGCAGTTACCCACATTATCAAAATGGGTGAAAGACTAGAAGCAGCACTGGTGCAGTCCACCAGCGACTAAAGTTTCCTAGCCTGGTATTTCAAAACCTGAACCTCCTGACTTAATACAATGACTACTTAATGAACTTGTGGCAGAGCACTTGATTAATCATGATGATACTATGGGAAATACATTCTCTTCAAATAATACTATAAATGATGATCTGTTTTCAGTGTGCATAAGATATTGATATTAAGGAATAAGGATACAAAACATAAAAAAGGTTACAATCCAGGAAATTTGTCCCACTCTCTCCTTGCCATTCCCTCTTTCTCTCCAGACTACAAGACAACAAGCTAGGGTGCCCTGCACTCTTGGCCACTGGATTGGTGATCTCTGTGCCCTCACATCGACTACTCGCCATCCTCTTGGCTCCTCCGCTGGCCATGGCGTTCCACTGCCTGGCGCCACTCTGCTCCCAGTCCCAGGTAGCTTTCCTCCAAGGCAAGCCAAGAGAGCGTTAGAGAGATGACCGGTCGGAAGGTGTATGAGGAGTTAGGAATGTGATACGGCCAGAGAGGGAGGTCCCTGGCTTTCCCCTTTCGCACTGATGCTGGATCCTCCACCCACCATTGTGGTTGCTCCTCATGTGGTCGAGTGGCGTGATGGTGGAGATATGTCTGTGCGGTCTTTAGTTGGGGTTCCCTTTTGCTGGTGAATAATGAATCCATCGTGTCTTTGCTGTCTTCAATGGATTCTTTTGGTTTGTGCAAGAGCAGGATTGGTGACAGATCCAAATCTTTCACCTGCCTTCCCCTTGTTAGTTGTGAACTAGTGTGCTGCAGGGTGATCTATGACAGCTAGTCTGAATCCATTCGTTAATAGCTCCATTAGATTCTTTGTTTTGTTATCTTGAACCAAAAACCGATACTAGTTGATGCTGCCCACGGGTACCCAATTAAGCTGGGGACTGGGGAGCCATGTTTTCTAATCGGACCTTCGTTTCTGATCGCTCTAGGACCGATCAGGACGATCAGGACGATTAATCGACCTCTGATCGGTCTGATTGTCCATATAATGGTCCAGCATATAGTGGGACTATATATTATATACATGGTATATATACCATATAATATATATTTATATAGTAGGCAATTTGCATCAAGACTCCATATTCTATATTTCTAGTGAGTTGGTTACTTATCTGTGAGATCTGACTCCGTATTCTTGTCCCAGCCTCCATATGTGAGGCTGAGGACTGAGGAGAGAGAGTGGGGTGAGATATAAGAGAAACCCTAATGGGCCTAGCCCAAATAAAAAGATCCCAGTAACTAAAGTGGCCCATCTGTCTATTTGGTTCTGATCGACCAGATAGCTAATCGGACGATTAATCGTGCCTAATCGATGATTAATCGGACGATCAGGTTTCTGATCGGTCTGATCTGATCGAAGTGCCTAATCGAGTGCTGACTACCGATCAGGACGATTAATCGTGATTAATCGGACGATCAGAAAACATGGCTGGGGAGCTAGTGCAACTTTCCCAAAAATATTGGGGTTTGGAAAATGATGTAGGATTTAGGTCAACTTTTACTCCCTTCCCTTCTGCTAGTAAGATTTATTACATTCTGTATAGGAATTTGGATTAGGGTTGTTCATTTACTGATTAGGTGGTATCATGCTCTGCTTCACCATTGGGCATTGGTGTCAGTGGTTTCTAACATCAGCTTACTTCCACACAAATACTGAAAATTTCAGGGACCCTGCCTTTTCTGTTCCACCATTCTAAAAAAAAAATAGATTATAGGAGAATACTCCCCTATAACTTTGAAAATAAGGAGGTGCCAGGCTTAGAACCCGGGTCGGACGGGAGAGACCCGGAGCTCACTGCTCTAACCGGTCACACCGCAAGAAGCTTGGCTGTTCCACCATTCTTGTACATTGTTCTAAAAGAATCCTTTTTTTTGGGAGGGGGGTTTACATATTTCTGAAGTTAATTGCCCGATTGAGATTGGCATGGAGTCAGCTAATGTTTACATTGTAGAGCAGAAGTATATTTATAAAATGTATATTCATGATTGGGGTTATGATAAGTTGATGTGAACACCAACCACCTCTAGTTTTCCAGATCAATGTTTTGGTTAGGCACCTTATTTAGTTAGATTATGTTGTGATTTGTGTGGTGGAGATCCACATGGAAAGATATGTGCTGGGAGTAGGGAATACAAGCAAATAATCGTTAAGGATCCTGAATCTACTTACTCGTATACTTTCCCCATTTTGCAGCTCATCAATCCTTCCCCCTTAGATACATGCATTTCCATTATAAATCATGTTGCATGCCTTATCTTCCCCTGTATTGTGCATGTTTCTACTGAATACATGCTTCCCTTGTGCACTTTTACTGGTAATCTTATTTCATTATTGAAAATTTTTACCACTATCATCTTCTTGATATATCATTCTTCCACCTGTTGTTATTCCACTGGGAGGAATGGTAATTCTAGAGAACTTTGCACTTACTCTCTGGAAAGATAACTTTATTCTTTTAACATCATTCCTATTGCAACGCCTTTTGATGCTGGCTGCACACAACAATTTTTTTTACTTCATTTCGTAGACAATGCACTGCTGTGCTGTGATATTAGTTTTATATTCTCTCTGATTCGTTAACTTGTAGGTTTAATTCTTGATGAGCCATTTTGTGTTGATGACTTGTGAACTTTTTTCCTGTGTTCAGTCCTGCATCATTTTAAAGCAGAGTTAATACCAATTTTTTTTCATCTTCAGGGTTCTGCTCTCTCATGCCGCAGTTTTGCAACGTTGAAGGCTTCAAAAATCTACAGAACTAGATGATACTTGCATAATGCAGCCCTCAGATATTTGGAAGGCCCATGCAGGTTCATCACAGTCAGAGGGTTCGGATCTGGATATGGAGAGGAACGGATGCAATCATAATTGTTGTCCATCTCCTCTCCAACCAATTGCCTCAGCTGGTCAGCACTCTGAAAGCAGCGCTGCATACTTTTCTTGGCCTACATCTACACTAATGCACGGCTCAGCTGAAGGCCGTGCTAATTACTTTGGGAATCTACAGAAGGGTGTACT
Organism: Bothriochloa decipiens; assembly: GCA_023333625.1. Lineage (NCBI taxonomy): Eukaryota > Viridiplantae > Streptophyta > Magnoliopsida > Poales > Poaceae > Bothriochloa > Bothriochloa decipiens. The sequence goes on from CM041640.1 coordinate 2,493,955, forward strand.
ACCAGGACATCTTGGTCGCTTGCCAAAGGGCCAGCAAGCCACGACCTTACTTGATTTAATGATTATAAGAGCATTCCACAGCAAGATCCTCCGCCGGTTTAGTCTTGGTACAGCAATAGGTTTTAGAATCCAGAAAGGAACATTGACTGACACACCTGCCATCCTTGTGTTTGTTGCTCGGAAGGTTCACAGGAAGTGGCTGAGCCCTACTCAATGTCTTCCAGCTGCCCTTCAGGTGAGCATGATTTTGTTTCATGTAGTTTACAAAGTTATTTAAGCCATCTGTAATCACATATTCAGTTTCGTTGCATTCCATAAACAGGGACCTGGGGGTGTGTGGTGTGATGTTGATGTTGTTGAATTTTCTTATTATGGTGCACCAGCCCCAACACCAAAGGAACAACTTTATGATGAGCTTGTTGATGGATTGCGTGGTAGCGACCCTATTGTAGGCTCAGGTTCACAGGTAACATTCATTTGTTCTCATGCTGCATCTTGTTTGGACTGCTTCATTACTTGACCACCTGTCTTTTTTCATCAATGCTTTACTATAATCATACAATGACCAGTCTTCAGTGCTTTGCATCAAATCACTTGGGAGATAACTGATATACAAAAATTCATGAACTTGACATCTTCAGCTAAGAGTTGTCTTTTTTGTTTCATTCTTTAGGTGGCTAGTCTTGAGACCTATGGGACTTTAGGTGCTATTGTGAAGAGTCGAACTGGCAATAAGCAAGTTGGGTTCCTTACAAACAGGCATGTCGCGGTTGATCTGGATTATCCCAACCAGAAGATGTTCCATCCGCTGCCTCCTAATCTTGGACCTGGAGTTTACCTAGGTGCTGTTGAGAGAGCAACATCGTTTATAACAGATGATGTTTGGTACGGGATCTATGCAGGAACAAACCCAGGTAAGATGCCAATAATAATTTTGGTCAAAATTTTGCACTTTATGGCATTCCCTACTGCTCATTTCAGTGTTTACTTTGTCTTCTATTTTGCTATATACTTTTTCCTTAAGGGTATATTGATATCCTTATCCTCATGTCCTCTATGTTGTAATGTGGCTGCAGAAACCTTTGTCCGAGCTGATGGTGCATTTATACCGTTTGCTGATGACTTTGACACTACTAGTGTCAGCACCTCGGTTAAAGGAGTTGGAGTCATTGGTGATGTAAAGGCGATTGATTTGCAATCCCCAATTGGCAGTCTTATTGGGAGACAAGTTGTCAAAGTTGGAAGAAGTTCTGGTATGACGACAGGCACTGTTGTCGCATACGCACTTGAGTACAATGATGAGAAGGGAATATGCTTCTTCACTGACTTCCTTGTTGTTGGGGAGAACCAACAAACGTTTGATCTTGAAGGGGACAGTGGAAGCCTCATAATCTTAACAGGACAAGATGGTGAGAAGCCACAGCCTATAGGGATTATATGGGGTGGTACAGCTAATCGGGGAAGGTTGAAGCTTAAAAGTGGCCAGGGTCCGGAGAACTGGACAAGTGGAGTTGATCTCGGCCGCCTTCTTGATCTCCTGGAGCTAGATCTGATCACAACAAGTGAAGGGCTACAAGGTTTTTCCCTAGCCAAAAGTCTCTGAACAAAATTAAATATGTTAAGTCTTGTTTGTAGTATCATTTCATTTCCTCTGATGGTTATTATTCTTCTGTACACAGCTGCCTTGGACGAACAAAGGATTACTCTAGCTGCCGCCGCCGCTGCGGCTACTAATTCAACTGCCACAGAATCGTCACCTGTTGCTGGCCCTCAAGAGAATGATAAAATCGACAAAATGTATGAGCCTCTTGGCATCAACATCATTCCTCGTGATGGTTCTGCCATATCAACGGACCAACCCAACGAGAATGTGGAAGAGCTAAACCTCATGTCTCCTATGCGCAACGGCGAAGAAGGCAACGGTGACTTGAATAACTCGGTGGACTTGGAATTGGAAAATTCACCTGATGGTATTTCTATTGCTCTGAACCTGGGAGAGCGGGAGCCAAAAAGACTCCGCACCGATTCTGATTCGACGCTGGACGTAGGCTTGCAGAAATGAGACTTCTATGCTGCAGGCGGTGTTGGAGGAGGCTCCACATTATTCAGCTTTTGTATTGATCATTGAGGTGTGGCCACAAAGGCAATTATCTGTTTCTGGACGACTGGACCTGTTGTCCTGCTTGGAGCCGGTCTGGGGCCTGCTGTGAAGCTCCTGAAGCTGGTTGCTCCTGCAGTTTTGCGTCTAATGTCTAGTACTCTAGTATATGTAGTGTTGCTTAAATGTCGGCACCTCGATTAGATAGAGGCGCCATATTTCTTGCCCATGTAATGTTGTCATTTGCTGTATGCTCGCGTATATGTACTGCATGAAGCATTGTAAAATTGAGCAATAGCAACCATTGATCGAGAATCTTAGTCACAACCAACGAACCCTGTACCTGGTGAATTGACAATAAAGCTGAATATTTTAGGTGTTTGGAAAGTGGTTGCTATTGGAATTTTGGTGAGAGTTTTGGATACAAACTTCCTGTGAGTCATCAGGCAGGCCGGTGTTGTCCTGGTCTGCCTGTTCAAACGACCTGCTGGCTCAGGTTTGGACAGAGCAAACACTCTAGTTGGTTGAGTTCTCAGTACTTTTTCGTTTAGCTATATTAGATTTTTCCCGGTCTACAATTTCGTGTATTTATGTCTTTTGGAATGCAGATTGACTATATTAGATTTGCAGTGAAAAATAGTAGCTCATGATTATGTGATATCATAAGTGATATATTAATGGAGTAATTTTCGTTTAAACTTGTTTGCTAATTTCAGGAGATTTTCTATAAGATTTAAGAGGACTATTATGATGAGTCAGTGTAGGCTTTTTTTCCAGTATAAAGGGCATTCTTTTTTTTTTCCTTTCCGGGCGCACACAGCTCGGTTTGACAATCGGACAGGCAGAATCCGGAAGATTCGACGTGGTGACGTGGTTCTGTCCTCCTCCGTCCTCCCAGACGACGTCACGGCGACAGTTTCCAATTCAGCACGTGACACTACCTGTCTGAGCCGACGCGCGGGTCCCGCTACCTGTGGCCCACTCGTCATTGACTTTAAGCACAAGTCCGTACACCCCACCCCTCCTCTCTCTCGTGCGTGTCGAACACTCGAACTCAGCTCAAACACGGAAGTCACGAACGCGCGACAAAACCAACAGAAAAAAAAAAAGGCCCGAGAAATATCTCTGCGGCCCTGCTCGCTCTGCTCGTCGGTCCCCGGAGCCGAGCCGGCGAGATGGCGGTGATCTTTCGCGCGATCCGGGCCTGCGCCGCCGCGTCCCGACGGACCCTGGCCGCTGCTTCGGGGGCGGCGCTGCCGAAGGAGGAGGTGGCGGCGGGGGTGACAGCGGCGGCGACCGGGCGGAGGGGGCGGGATCATCAGGAGGACGGGAGGCGCGTGCAGTGGGTGTTCCTCGGGTGCCCCGGGGTGGGCAAGGGCACCTACGCCAGCCGCCTCTCGCAGCTGCTCGGCGTCCCGCACATCGCCACCGGCGACCTCGTCCGCGACGCGTTGGCCTCCCCTGGCCCCTTCTCCAGCAAGGTAAATCTCAGCCTCAGTGGATTGCCTACCTGCACTGAGATAGGTTGGGTTGATTGATGGATTCGGTGCGTCATGTTCTAGAAAGCTTGTAAGCTCCAGCCTCCAAGCAACCATGTTGCGTGTGCCATGGATCATTGTTGCTCTACTAACCCCCTTCTGTTATGCTGTACTATTCATTGGATAATCGCCACTCGTGACCACTGAAACTAGGGTCTCTACGGATTGCACTGCACTTGCATGCATTCTGCTAGCATTGCATATCGACAAACCGTGGTACTGCATACCTAGGAAGCACCACAGCTCACGAAGCTGCTGACTGTCTGTTTACCATGAAGCATTGCTATCTGTACTTCACATGTACAATAATCTGGTTAAATAAATGTTTGGTTAAATTTCACAACCCTTCAGAAGCTTGTAAAATCTATAAGTATCTCCACACAGGTTGTTTGTTGTTTAATAAAAACCCAGCCTCTGAAGGCTGTGGTTTAGTTGTAGTTAGACCATAACTTTGTCAATGCAATTCCACATGGAGCGTTAGAACCTCCTGTTGTGCCTCCTCTTCTTTAACCACTTTGTAGTTCTGTTTCCTTCGTTGTGTTAGTTGTGTGTTTGTTTCTTTTCCAGCTTGCTGACATTGACAATCGTGGAAAGCTAGTGTCTAATGAGATCAACATAAATCTGTTGCCAATTTTTTTGATGGTATTGTCTGTATGCTTTTTTTTCCAGCTTGCTGAGATTGTCAATCATGGAAAACTGGTGTCTGATGAGATCATCATAAATCTTCTGTCAAGACGCCTGGAAGAGGGAGAAGAAAAGGGTGAATTGGGGTTCATCCTTGATGGTTTTCCTCGAACCATAAGACAAGCGGTGAGCTAATTATTTGACCTGACCGTAAGTATGCAAAAACACATACTTGCCTCTTATCAGGATGCATTTTTCACTTGCATTTTCTTTTGAGTTCTTATCATATCTGAGCTGGGGAGTAACATGCTTTATGTGTTTGGGACCAATAATGTGTAACTTGATCATAGTAGTGGTCTTAGACTCCTAGTATACTGGTACCTCTGTCATCTTTCCTTTAACTTGATAGTTTCTGTGGTGTCAGAACTAGATAGTTTCTCAAAGCAAGCAAGCTAAATTTCATTAGCCAAGCACAAGTTAGTTAGAGTTGAACAGATTTCCTCTGCTGTGGCCTTTAGCCCTCATCAATAAACAGTAGATTAGTGTCCTTGGATTTCTTTCTTAACATTAACTTGCGTTGAACCTTAGACACAGGTAGATTGCTAGGTCCTAATATTGTTTTGTCATGTGCCCTGTCAGGAGATTCTTGAAGGAGTGACAGATATTGATTTGGTGATCAATCTCAAGCTCCGAGAAGAAGCTCTGCTTGCAAAATGCCTTGGCAGAAGGATGTGCAGTCAGTGTGGAGGAAACTTCAATGTGGCCTCCATTGACATTGAGGGTGAAAGTGGTGGACCTCGAATGTACATGCCTCCACTACTTCCTCCTCCACAGTGTGAATCAAAGCTAATTACTAGAGCAGATGATACTGAAGAAGTGGTAAAAGAGCGGTTACGTGTGTACCATGATTTGGTAGGTTCTTATTGCCTGAGATTGCCTTTTAAGAATTTTTAGCTTACTTAGTATCATTTTATACAACTCAATATTTGTGCTACTGTAGTAAATGAGTTTGTTGTAGTATAGGTCAGCTAGACTATTTTCTTGAATTAAAAAAGCATATGTATCTATGATTTGTGCATGTGAAATAATGGAACATGCATACCATTTTAATACCACTGTTAATTTGGCATTTAAAAGTTGTGAGAATCGTTTCAGACTTAGTAAGGAGCATATGCATCTATATATTATGGAAATGTCACAAAATATTCTTTCTGGAAAACTATAAATTTTGAATGCTTGTATGTTTGACTGTAGTCTGTAGCATGTTTGTTGTGGTGTCAATGTGTCATCACATCCTTACCAGGTGAGCTGTCATCTTTGCAGACTGAACCAGTGGAGGAATTCTACAGAGCACGTGGTAAACTCTTGGAGTTTAATCTACCTGGTGGAATACCTGAATCATGGCCAAAGTTATTGCAAGCCTTGAACATAGAAGACCCCAACAATAAGAAATCTGCAGCAGCATGATTTTTTTTTTTTTTTAGGAATGCACATTGAATTAAACATCTGTAGGTTATGTCAAAGCTAGTCGATTGATGAGCATTCCTTGTATCTTTAGAAAGTGTAGTCCATTGTAGATCCAGATTATTTTGGAGTAGCACTCAATTGTATATTAGATTGATCATCGATGGGCAAGATCTATGGATGTGCTAATTGTTATCCTCGAACGGAAAGTCTGTAAAAGGCAAGAAATAATTGTTCGACGTCGAGACATTCATTTGTAGCCTGTACCATACATGTGCCTGTTAAAAGAGGTGCATACATACCAGAAGCATTTGAATCTTTGGGGAATATGATTGAAGCTTTTTCGTGTATGTGATGAGCCTTTTTGCTACCTACATACATTGCATGTGAGGATTCAGACATCACTCTGTTATGTTGTCTGCTGGTTCATTGCATCATGTATGAATATGATCTCATTACGACATGTTTGCCTTGCGGAATCCACCTGTGATTCTAACCTTGGTCTTTCCGGTGCGCAGGTGTCCCTACATGGCACCATGATGTTTGAATCACCATGGCGCCTACATATTGAGACAGATGACTATGAACTTGGCATGTGGACAGGAATCACGCCCAAATCAGGAGGATCTAGACAGTGGAGCACCCAACATGGGAGCACCTGCAACGGAAAAGAGCAATCTGGCAAGTCATCGGTGTATAATCAGTTCCTCCAGCACCATCCCTATTGCGTTGTGAGAAGTTCTTTTTTTTTTTTTTTTTGAGGGGAGTTGTGAGAAGTTCTTAATTTTGTATTTTTGTAAGCTACATAAGCCAATCGAAGTGAGTTCTGCCAAATCTGTCTGGCTTACCCCTCCTTCTTCCTTTTTCTTTTCATACCTCGCATAGTGGAACTGTGATATTAGTGTACACTAGTGCTAATATCACCTCGGGGGTGTAGCTCATATGGTAGAGCGCTCGCTTCGCATGCGAGAGGCACGGGGTTCGATTCCCCGCACCTCCATTCCTCATGTTTTAACACGTTTTTGCTTTTATATTTTAGCTAATGTCAGTCTACACTCCTGAAATTCAAAGCGGTTCTGGGGTTGCCAGGGATCATGCCGAAAACCAAGAGGATCTAGACAGTGGAGCACCTGCAAGTGAAGAGAGGAAACTGGCAACTCTCTCTCTGCATCTAGTGCAATAGGAGTTCAACTAACCATTTTCACACTGTTGTAAAAAAACCAAGAGGATCTAGACAGTGGAGCACCTGCAAGTGAAGAGAGGAAACTGGCAACTCTCTCTCTATGCATCTAGTGCAATAGGAGTTCAACTAACCATTTTCACACTGTTGTAAAAAAAATAACCATTTTCACACCAAAATAAAAACACTTCTTGTTCTAATTCTAATTCAGTGAAATATGGTCCACTATCGGCGAGGACGCGACTGTGGCCACGTATCCCTGGCTGCTTCCGCATACACGTGGTCCTCAATAGCCAAGGTTCATAGGCATTTTCTCTCCATGGAAAGAGGACATTTTCTCTCAAGAGAACATGTTTACCTTTCATTTTTTTCGTGATCGGGCATTCACTCGAATCTGTTTACCTTTCTGTAATTCTATTAATGCCTCGAGGGAAGAACTTATATTCAATTGCTGCAGCACTATGCCACTATCTCTGTTGCGCTTTTTTTTTTTTTGACAAAAAACAACTATATTTTCAACAGCAACGTGCTGTAAGTAGTGTTACATTGCTCAGGCTTAGAGATTCCAGAACCTGCAGAACGGTACAAGGTCCTGGGTGATGTGCACAAGATCAAGAAGTATGAAACTGAGCTACAGACTGAGAAAATGCTTGGCGAGCTAAAGCATCAGCCGTATTGTTGAGTGTTCTTGAAATCTTGAAGATGTTGGAGCCCCTGCATCTTGAGTGGTTGGAGAATATTTGTGTGAAGTTCTTGATTCTCCAATCAGGGGAATTTTAGTGATCTTGTGTGTTCAGGAACCTGACAAGCTGTTCGCAATCTGATAGGAAGTTGATACTTTAGAGATTCATGCATTCAGCAACACATGCTGCTGGGGCGAGGGCAGCATCCTCAGCCATGAGCACCGAGGTGGTCGTAGACATCTTTGCTCTGATGTAGATTGTTTGTGTGGGATGCACCTGCATATTGACAAATAGAATCCCAATTCCAGCCTCCCTCGGAATTGGGGCAAGTTGGTCAGGAGGCGTGGAGGCATCAACGTAGCATCGACTGCCTTGAAGCAGGGCCGGTGTGGAAATGGTCTCTTGTTCGTCATCTGCAACTGGTGTAGAGAGCTGATCATACCTTGCTGCGTGTGGTGGTTGGAGTTGTTGCTGGGTTCACCTGCATTGATTACTGAATGATTCTTAGTGAGAGCGGTTTGATCACTTACTGGTATATATTCTTATTTAATCTTGTGTGTGATAAGCTCCATAAGCCGATCGAAGTGAGCTGTGCCAAAACTTGCAGCGTAGCGCTTCCTTCCTCTTGCCTTGTTCGAAACTGCTTCCCCTCGACTCGATAGCTTGCTGCAATTTAGCGATTGACATAACTTTAGCCCAACACATAGATTGGAATGAGTTATTAGCATGGTAACTGCTGTGGTCGTGGTCCATCGTCATTTCAGCGCCGACCGTTGCGGCGACGTCCACAGAAAGACGCAATTTGCTTTTACTTTTCTTATTTTCAAATACCCGGCCTAGCACAATGATCCAGTCGGCTGTGAATCAAGATGAGTTATTATCCTGTCTATTTTGATGCAAAAGCAGAACTTCATTATGATATAAAGCAATGGTTTCTGCCGTTGTCACCACGGGGGTGTAGCTCATATGGTAGAGCGCTCGCTTCGCATGCGAGAGGCACGGGGTTCGATTCCCCGCACCTCCATTTTTCCTTTTTCTGTTTCTACTTCTATTTTTAATACCTTTTTTTCCTCAGTCACATGCTTTTTGTATACATAAGTATGTATTTCCTCAACCCATTCCGCGAAAAGAAAAGGGCGATAGCATCCAACACAAAATACATTGGAAAACTGCAATGCTAGTGCATCCAACGCTCTTGGAAACTGAAAGGCGGGCGAAAAGAAGTAAAGAACAACAGGTGCAGTGCAGGAGCAGCAGCCTGGAACGCGATTTCCTCTCCCCGGCCCTATCTATTCAGTTCGCCGGCCTCACACTGCACCGCACTCCATTGTCCGTCCGGCCACTCCGGCCGACCGGCCCAAACGCCCGCGTTTGAGCTCCATCCGCTTCAGTTATAGCAGCAACGCAAAACGCAGCATGGCCAGCGATTTTCTTTATACGCTACACAAAAGGCAACCCAACAATCCACAGCCTATCCTACTGCGGCTGCATCGCGGTACGCCGCGCTAGCGCTAGCAAAAAGCCGCGTTTCGGTGAGGAACGCTACTACTCCTACGCTAGGGTGGTTTCCCGTTCCGCTGCTAGGGTGGGATCAGCGATCATTCGGCGGCCGTTCTGTAGGCTGCCAACTCGCGGCGCCAGGTTGGAGAGGAGGAACACGCGAGACCACACACACTGCCGCTGAACTGAAAAGGAGGTGGCAACAGAGGCCCAAGCGCCGCGTCTCTAGAATCCTACTAGTAGAAGAAGAATTTCAGAAGTAGCTGGACCTCGGCCTAGGTTATTAGGTGGTGCTTCTGCTGCTCCCCAACCCGGTGGTGATCACAAGCACTTGTGGGGGACTTTAGGCAAGTAGAGTAAATGAATGCCGTGGAACCATACTTTGCATGTTCTTCTTCTACTACTAGATAATTTTTCTAGGTACATAATGGTACTAGCTAGATTCATCATGCCCACACGCATAAACATAATCCCCAGCACCCAACTTGTGGCCAGAACCAACATCCCCCAGGTGCCGGTGTGCACGACTCTGTGGGTTTGTTTTTTCCCATATTTTATTCCTCACACACACACACATTGTAGATTATATGTATATTAATATATATCGGTGTATGCTTAGAGTACTCTCTACGTCTCAAAAAATATGATGTCATGGGAAACGTGCCAGTCAAACTTTTTTAACTTTAACTATGTTTGTATAAAATACGTGTAATATTTATATTTTTAAATAAATTTATTAAAAAACTAGATTTAAAATTTTTTCGATGATACTAATTACTTAAGATAAATATTTATATCTTTTAATATATAATTATCGACGGTTTAAAAAAAATTAATTTGTCAAAAAATAAGAATGAGGTCTATTTTAGGACGGAGAAAGTACGACGCAGCACCTCAAGGCGTCCAGCGATTTACTACGATCATTTTTGGATTAGAGAACCAGTGGTGCGACTGTTCCGGGCGCAGCACGCCGACCGGCCGGTCACTGCTGGGAGGGCCCGGCTGGCTCTGATGCCCTGCCCGGAAATGTGGAGAGGACGCGGCACGCCGGCAGCTACGGGACACCCCGGTGCCGGTGCTCGCCTCTCGGCTCCACGACAAGCCCCCAAACAGCGGCGAAGTGCTCACTGGTCATTCACTCAGCAGCCACCGTTGCCATTATCAGGAGCTATCGGCTACCACTAGTGGCAAATGACATAACAGATGCCAGCAGAAGAAGACTAGCAGCAATAGCAACGGCACAATTATTTCCCTATTGTTTTCGTCAATCTATCTACTGCGACTGCGTGCAAGCATTGAGAAGAAGGTTACTAGAAAAAACTGAAAAGAACCCGCGGGAAATGAGCAGGAGATTCGAGATTGGCGCCGGACGAAAGGGAAAAGGAGGAGAGTTGATAGACTGATGAGTGTCGCCGTGAACGTGAACAATCCTGCCTGTGATGAGGTGGAGCTCTGCGCAGCGTCGTAGCGCAGCGCAGCCCCCACTCACATGGAGCGCCCTGCCCTGCCACTGCCACGCCACGCTCCAAGCCTTGCACTGCACCTGCTGCACACTCCCCCACTCACCCGCCCAACCAGCTGAAACGAAACGCCCCTCGCTGCTGCCGTGTGCAGTGCACCTCGCGATTGCTTTGGCTCCGTGGGTTAAAGCTTAACGCCACCACTAAACCCAAGCCAAACGCAACGCCGTGGGCATGTAAATCCGGGGTCCTCGGGGACGGGGTGGCCTCGCCCGCGCCGCGCGTCTGAACCGCCCCGCACCCAACCCAACCACACTCGCCGCCCTCGTCGCGTCCCGATGCCAAGCGCGCCGACCCACACACCGCCGTAACAGCAGCCCAGAAAGCCACAGCCAGCGCCGCCGGGATCGATCGCTCGCTCGCCACCCAGCAGTCGCATGTCGGCCAACACCGTAGCCAAGGCGGCGGCGGCAGCGCCCATGACTCCCGCGGCCTCCTCCGACCCGTCGCCGTCGTCCTCGTCGGGCGCCGGGGCGTCCCCGCTTGCGCTGCTCCGCCCGCACCCGCACCCGCACCACCACGGCCACGGCCACATGACGCCTCCGTCACCGGCTTCGGTTCCGGCGCTGGCGGCCCCGCCGCCGTCCCCGGCGTCCGCGCCCAGGGACTACCGCAAGGGCAACTGGACCCTCCAGGAGACGCTCATCCTCATCACCGCCAAGCGCCTCGACGACGACCGCCGCGCCGGCGGCGGCCACCATGTCCACCACGGCCACGGGGTGTCTGTGTCTCCCGTCGCGGCGGGGTCGCCCACGACGCCGCGGTCCGCGGAGCAGCGGTGGAAGTGGGTGGAGAACTACTGCTGGAACCACGGCTGCCTCCGCAGCCAGAACCAGTGCAACGACAAGTGGGACAACCTCCTCCGCGACTACAAGAAGGTCCGCGACTACGAGTCCCGCGCCACCGCCGTCTCCGCTGCCGCCACTGGCTCCCCCGCCCCTGCCCCCGCCGCCGCGAGGGGGCCGTCCTACTGGGCCATGGAGCGGCCCGAGCGCAAGGACCGCAACCTCCCAACCAACCTGGCGCCCGAGGTGTTCGACGCGCTGACGGACGTGCTCTCGCGCCGCGCCGCGCGGCGAGGGGGCGCGGCGATCGCGGCCACTCCGGCGCCACCCATGCTCGCGCTGCCTCCGCCACCACCTCCTCCGTCGCCGCCGAAGCCCCTCCTCGTTCAGCCCCGCGCTCCACCGCCTCCTCCACCTCCGCTGCCACTTCCAGCGATGGCCGTGGCGCCGCCGGCGACGTCGGTTTCCGGTATGGTCGATCAGCGCGCGCGCCCGTACTTAATACCAGCTGCTGTTACATCTATGATCTAGCTACCCGTTCCATTTACTGTTCGTCTCGTCTCAACTGACTCGTGGGCCCGTAGATCGCCACGAGGTTATTTATTTATGTGCTTAGGGCCAGGCGTTATGATTGGGGGCGATCGGATGCTCCCGCGACCTGGTGTAATTAATTACCTCACCAGGGGGGGAGTAATTTTTTACTGTACCTTGTTCCTGGGGCGGTGGCAGTGGTGATAATGCTGGGGGATGAGAATAAAGCTGCGTGCAGAGTGCAGTTTATGAGTAATTACTCATGCATGCAGGCCAAAGTAGGAGTAGGCGCCGAATCCGATAGTTTATAGAGGGTTTTACTTGCCGAAGAGATAGATATGCAGTTCATGAAGCAATGCAAAGGAACAAAGGTTGCAATCACTTTGTAAAGGCATTGGCAGGATCCAATTGTAAAGCCTGAAAGCTTGGAGCAACTGTGCAAGCATGCAAACGAACTAACAAAGCACCTTTTGTTGTCCAGCTTGTTTGTTTTCGTAGTAAATTATATTTAAACCATAATGCATGGTAACTGCTTTGTTTATGTTAGCCTGTTACTGTTACGTTTTGATGATATATCTGGACATGCATGCAGCGGAGGAACTGACGGGGTCGTCGGATGAGTCCGGTGAGGACGGGTCGGACGGCGGCGAGCCGGAGCCTAAGCGGCGGCGTCTCAACCGGCTCGGTTCGAGCGTGGTGCGCAGCGCGACGGTGCTGGCGCGCACCCTGGTGGCGTGCGAGGAGAAGCGGGAGCGGCGGCACCGCGAGGTCCTGGAGCTGGAGGAGCGGCGGCTGCGGCTGGAGGAGGAGCGCACGGAGATGCGGCGCCAGGGCTTCGCCGGCCTCGTCTCCGCCGTCAACAGCCTCTCCAGCGCCATCCACGCGCTCGTCTCCGACCACCGCAGCGGCGACTCCGCCTCCCGGTAACCGTCCGGCCGGCAACGGCATTGACCCCCCGCAGCTGCTAGCCCCGTCGTGGTCGATTATCTTCCTGCCACGTCCCAGCTCTGCTAGCTACCGCCGGCGTTGTGCAATCCGGCTTGCTGGCTAGATGCGCTCCGACGGTCCAGGAGGCACCGCCGGCGATGTAAATAAGGTGATGCGTGATTCATTGTTGGAGGCTGTGACTAGAAATTCTTTGGAGGTGGAAGCGTATGTAGCACTGCATTGGTCTGGCTCTCGCATCGCGTGCATGGATTGCATGTACAAGTAAGTGTACTACAACGTGTCCTGCTGCTACTGCTAGGTGTCTGCTTTGAGCTCCCTTTTGTTTTGTGCTCTTGCTTGCATGGATGCATTGACTCGTTGTTGACTGAGACGGAGCTAGCTTGCGATCAGATCAGTGGACATTGTTTCTGTATCTGCCATGGTGTCGTGCTCTGGTATTATGATCGGTGAGGCTGGCCGCTGCCGGTGCTGCCATTGCCACCATGCATGCAGGGTTTAGAGGTACCTAGAGGACGAGGTGGAGAACGATCACCGAGGCAGGCATCAGGCAGCAGCCGTGGGGCCTCTCCCCCTCGCTGCGCCGCGTGCAGGAACTCCACTGCACGGCTGCCATGCCATTGCTTTCTTCCTTCAAGGTATTGGATGCTAGGTACCTCATGCATGCTAGGTCTAGTACGAGCTGAGAGAAGAGACTACTGTACTCCGTAGCATGCATGCAGTAGCTAGCTAGTCCTAGGAGTAGCTCTGATGGAATGACGCTTTTGCCCTCGTGGTGTCGTCGTGAGGCTGTGTAGGTACTGTATGGTACATGGTACTCTCGTCTCTATCTCTACATGGACGATGGATGGATGATTGTCTAACGTGTCTACTCACGGAATCGTCACCAGCGTCCGGCCCGGCCAGCCGACTGCTGTGAAGGTTGCATGCAGCTAGCGACTTGTGTACCCGTACCATATCGTCGTCTAGCTAGCCACGTACTTTTGTCTCTCTCTATACTCGCCGCCGCTCGTGCTGGATCGAGAGATAGGACGACGGAGGGCACGATCGAGGGGAATTTTATTATGAGTTCATCTTCTACCCTCTCGCAAGTCCTGCACCGTAGTATTTATTATACACAAGTCAAGTAGTATTTAACGGGCTCTGCTAACTAATCTCCACTGCCTTCCTCCCTGACTTTTCCCCACGCTACGGTGGAAGGGCGACCGGGAGGGCGAACTCCCATCCGGCGCCGATTTCGCCGGTTCCTCTCCGCTCCGGCGGCCCCGTACTCCGGAGAGGACGGGGAATCGACGTCCGGTACTGTACCCTAAGCTAGGTTAGGGTTAGGTTTCTTCTATGTCGGCTGTGCGGCATGGTTGTCTTCTTCTCTGCTGGGCCAGCTCCGCGCTGGGCGACGACGGACAAACTTCTCTGGTGGTTTCCCTGCCCTCGATGGAGACGGCAGCATGAGATGCTTTCCTGGTGACAGCAGCGTGGCGGTGGCGAGGGTGTCTCCATGAACAAGGTTCGAGCTTCCCGCCTCGACGGCGTTTTTAATAATATATAATTAGTATTATTAGAAAAATCTTTAAATCTAGTTTTTTAATAAATTTATTTAGAGATACAAATATTACACGGTGACGATGGCTACAAATATTTACGCTACAGTCAAGCACACAAGAGCACACATGTAACGTCCTGTTTGTTTGCTCTTATTAACGCTTACAGTCATTTAGCATTAGCCAAATGATCAAACAAACAGTGCCTCTGGAGAGAGAGAGGTGCTCATCTCAAGCTCCATGCCTGCGAATGAAGGCGGTGCTCGAGCTGAGAGGTCGATGAATCCACGAATGATGTACTACTCCAATCTCCAACTCTGGCGTCTGGCTGAAGTTGAGGTGACGACGCAGGATAGTCCAGCTCCGTAGCTCACTAACTCCTCGTCGTCGTGCGAGCTGCGTGGCTCTTGTTGACCTGCAGGTGTGGCGTGGATCCGTGAGGGTGTTAGCGTAATAAGGCTACCACCGCTACGCTGTACCACTTCCTGGGTCTGAAGAAGATGCAATCTTATGTTATGCCTTATCATACTATGGTTAGATTATTTTAAGTTTATGTAATTGAGTTTAAGAAAAGCATTATCAACATATATAACTCTAAATAAATATATGAAAAATATAATTCAGGACGAAAAATGATGTTTATTTAGTACTTATATACTATATATCCTTCCCGGTCCTGAATTGTCAGTCGCATTTCGAAGATGGATACGGTCCAACTTTTATACAAGCTTAATTCGACCAATAATTAAGCTTTGTTATTACGAGCAAAATACGTGCACGGTGAATGCGAGCAAAATTTTACGGAGTACTGTACGGAGTATTACTGCATAGTCGCAATGACGAGAATGCCCTCGCCGGGCGGTGGCAGCAGGGTATCTAGGCGGGCTACGTGGGCCGTAGCGTGGTCTATACAGTTGTACTACGAGTTGCCAGTGTTTTACATGAGGGTAGAGGAGAGAGAGAGAAGGAGACGGGTGGACCGCTGCGTTTTCGGCTTCCGGCCATCATCTCCCAGTCCAGCCCCCCAGGCCCCAGCGCATGGAGGAGAAGGACCAGGCCTGGTGGGCCCTTTGTACCGATCCGGCTCCTCTCTGTCTAGTGTCTAGGGGCAGCCTGGTCTTTTCCGCGCCCGCTGACTGGATGGACCAGGGTGGTTACCAAATACTACTCCTTGCTATGATGCTATCAGTTTCAGGAGAAAAACGGGATTTCAGATACAAGTGAAGACAGATTCTTACAGGAACGAGAAAATTATCCATGATAATTCCCAGCCCCACTTCCCATCCTATAGGTCGACCTAGTTTTTGTTTTTCTTTTTTGCTCCAAATATAAGACTATGTAACTCTTTATTTTTCTCCATTTTCCCACGTACTTAAATATCCTAAAGAATATCAATATAATGCTATACGCTCGTCTCTTACATTCGATAACATATTCACGTGCCCAGGTTTAAACTAACTGCTAATATATATATCAATTTATATAATCATGAACCCTACTAGCCATCTATCTTGACATGTAAGTTATTCAATGTCAGTAACCCCTCTAGCACATACAGTTGTGATATCTATTTATCCATGTAAAGTATCCATGTTAACAGTTGACACACCTACACATCCAATAATATGCTATTTACCTACATGAGCATCCCACAGTACCAACAAAAGTACATTTTTAACGGTTTATCTTCCCATGCAGGTCGTTTAATTTATCCTAAATCATATATAATCTCAGGTTCAATGCACGGAATTTTCATCTATTCTAAGATAAAGGAACACCCTATCGTCCAAATCATTTGGTAGTATACGCTACTAGCCTTGCTTTGGCTAGAAAGTTTTGACATATTGTGCTTGTCTTCATTGTGCTCTCTCATTCCCCTAGATGATTTACTAAAAAATATCAACATTTGTATCCATAGATATAATCATTACAAAAGACTAATGATGTTTGTAACCCATCATATTGCTAGTTAATGTGCATTAATTCAATAATATTTGCTATGTATCGTAATAAATTTAAATATACATGTGTTTATTTAAATCCAAAAGTTTGATATATATCTTGATAAACAAATTATGTCAGTTTTTTTGGACTGATGCTGTACTGCCTAAACATCTGAAATTAAAGGAGAGGATCAGGTATCCCCTAGTTTACTCGTGCTACGGTGAAGTGGTGATTTCGGGGGCAGGACACAGGCGGTGGTGAACGTATGGATCTCTGTCCTTTTAGTGTCAGAAAAGCCTGACACTCTTGGCTGTCACCGCTCTCAGGTCCGTAGTCAAAGTTCCTTGACCGGATGGGGATTGGAGAGAGAAACAGTGATGCCAGCAATGCCATATGCCACCAGCGATCACCATTTATCCGTAGCTGCCCTCTCTCCCCAAAATGCCCCTGCCGTTCCGTCCCTCCCCCTCCCCGTCACCCAAACAACACCTACACCACACACAGCTTGACTCTTCTGTGCACTCCTGTAGCTTGTACAGTAGCTTGAGTTTTCTGCTGCTACCGAGTGGTAAGTGGTGAGTGGTGAGTGGTGATGGTAGTAAATTGTTGCCCTAGTCGTACTTGTGGCTTTTCTGTCGGCAGTTCCCTTGCTCAGAAAACTCATACCAGTCCACTGCTACTTTCTACTGGCAATCATTCTATAGGGTTTTGAAGCATATACCCCTATCATATATACGCACGCATGTGCAAACAAAACATTGTACTTGTACTCAAGATCCTCATATGTCATCACAAGAGAAGAAAAAAAAAAAACTCCAACCCAGCATAAAATAAAATAAAATAAAATAAAATAAAATAAAGTAGTAAAAAAAACAAAAGCCGGGTCGCCCGTGCATGCAATCACCAGGTTCTGACGAAGAAAGTAGAAGCCCAAGTGCGTGCTAGCTCCACACTATACTATACGGTACACGGGTGCTTTAGCTTAGCTGACTGGTGGGCCCCATAGCGCAGCGTTCAACGCCTCCGCCCTGATCAGTCTCTCTCCTCTCGCTGTGTGGTGTGGTACTGTGGTAGTAGTACTGTACTGGTGATGCTGGAGTAGCACTGGTGGTGCTGGTGCAGCAGCGGCAGCAACGCCGAGCCCTCACAGCATCAGCATTGGATTCTAGCTCCACTACACACCAACAGAGACCCACTGATCGATCACTGAGGGCAGCCACCGGCCAGCCCAGCCAGCCAGCCAGCCAGCCGGCCGGCTCTGTAAAAGCTACTAGGCGCGGCATGCAAGCAGTGCGGTGCGGTGCAGGCAGGCAGGGGATCCCGTCCGGCCCTCCCTCCCGCGCATGCATGCAATTGCAATGCAAGCTGTAAAAGGCACGATCCTCCACGCACCACACCACGCACGCCGATGGATCGTCGTCGTCCCGGGGTTCTGTCACGTTCCGTTTCGACGGCCGAGCTGATCAGCTGCCGCGGTAGTCAGCCGTCAACCGTCACGCGCCGGTGCGACGACGCAAAAGGTAGCCGGCCCAGAGATGCGGCCAAAAAGAGCAGTACTTGGTCGATGTGCTCCGTGGACGAGCCCGGCCGAAATGGCTGCTGGAGTGGAAAGCGGTCCAGTGTCCAGGGCTCCAGACCCCCTCCCTAGTAGGCTACTACTGTACAGTGTCCACTCTCCACCACTATCGCAGAAGCAGATGTTGTGTTGCGTTACATGCAATGCAAACACATGCAGGACACTCAGCGTGCAGTACTAGCTAGTATATGGAGTGTACTGAAGTGGCACGTACTGGAGGATGCCAATAGGCAATAACTTCAGGCTGTCAGAGAGTTGAGTTCAGAGCACGACGAGGACGGCCACGGATGGAGGTGTGCTGCGGCGTGGAACAGTGGTCGGCCGCTGCTAGCTCCAGAGCTCCGGGGAAGTAATTGGAATGCCGCTGCATGCGCCGGTGCCGGCTCGAGGGCTCTAGTTAGCAAACCAACCTCCCTATAGCTCCGTCAGCGTTTTTTTCCCAAGGGCTAAGCTAAGCCGCCGAGCAAACTAACGTCCCTATAGCTCCGTCAGCGTTTTTTTTCCAAGGGCTAAGCCAAGATTATATTGTCAAAAAGAAACTTTATAACCAGTGTGAGCAGAGGATCAGATTTGCTCTTTTTCTTTTGCGAGGTCAGATTTACTCTTTTGCAAGTCTAGATATACGAAAGTACAGTATCTTTTCAGTATATTTTTTGTACAGGATTTACATATATACATAATAAGAACATCGTAAATTTGAGTGTATACAGGCTGCACGTGGATTTACCATTGAGGATTGGAAGCGGTCGAGGAGGCAGCACAACGGGGAGAGAGAGAGAGAGGAGTGTGCGCGAGAATACACGAAGCCGCCTCTGCCTCTAGTAGTCGGGTGCAATAAATTCGGGACCAGCCAGCAGCTCTGGGCTGCGTGGCCTGTGGTTGCCCACAGTAGACTGCTTGTGTTTGCTAGTGGCAGGAGCAGGCGTGGCACCGGCCAGTGCAACAGGGTGGGTGGCGGGTGCGGGCCAGAGGCAAATCATAAGCGGCGGGCCCACGCGGCCGGTCAAACATGGTTGGTCAAAACTCCGCCATTCCCACAGGCAGGCCGCAGCCTGCCTCCACACTACACTAGCACGGGTACACGTACCACTACCCAACGTTTCCATCTGCGTGACTGCGCCCATGCATCCCTGAGGTCTCTACCTCTGCCTGCAGTTCCAACGGCAGAGGAGGTTAGGTAATTGAAGAGACAGCAGCCTCCTCGTGCATACTGTAATGAGCTGCCGAGTTGGGCACTTGTGTGTATTTGTGTTTTTACGGGCTCATTCATGGCCAGTTACCATAGTACCAGGTTACAAGTATGTTACCATTCGCGTTGCGTCGACGTAGTAGGACTACTACTTGGGGATGTTGGTGTACCAAGTCGCGGCGGATCGGCCGGCAATGCTCCAAGTCCTGCGCGTACCGCGTGCTTGTGCTCCAGACGTCTCGGTCCGGACGCAGCCGAGCACGCCGCTGAAACAGGCGCAGTCTGCACTGCATCTGCATCTGCATCTGCACGCTGGCTGTCCTGTGCAGGTTTGAGCGGCATACAAAGGCCCATGTCTGCACATTCATGGCTCCATAGGAGTCGGATCCAGGTCCAGGTCAAGCCACTACAGTTGCTGGTGCAAACGCACGCTCTCCGGTCCGTTGCTGGTGCAAAACGCATGCTCTCCGGTCAGTCTGGAGTTTGGAGAGCGAATTCAGCACGTGCCGCCGCGTCATGTTGCAACAACTGGTACTGGTACAATGCTTGTGGAGCACTCGAGGCGCGCAGAAATGGATGGAATCCTCCATCGGCAAGAGCTAAACTGAAGCTTCAAGGCACGCAAAGGGCATGGACTCTGCGTTCCTGGACAAAGCAACAGGCCGCCCCAAAGGAAACAAGCTTCAAGGCACGCAAAGGGCATGGACTCTGCCCTGTTCGCTTGGTCGTTCTGGTTGACTGATTCTGACTGCTGCTGATTTTTTGTGAGAGAAATACCGTTGATTTCCTTGCCGCGAAGCAGATCAGATCAGCGTTTGGCAGTGACATGGGGAAGTACCGAGCCTTAAATCACATTGCGGCGCTGCCGGCCTGCATGGATCTCATTCAGCATTTGACATGACCAGAGGGGAGGGAAGGGTACATGACCAGACCATGAATGCACCAGACTGAATCTCTGATAAATATGTGCATTAAATAGAGCTAAGCCCTACCGGGGAAGGGGAGGGTTTATGGACACGAACGAACGGCAAAAGGAGCATTTCCACACACAGCCCAGGGCACAAAAGATTTTTGACCTCGGCTTCAAGCTCCAGTGGAGCAAAAGATAAAGAGTTAAAATCCTCCAGGAAATAAAATAGCTAGTCCACCATCTTCAAGCCCATCCTGAAAAACAACCCGACCGATGGCGTCTCAAAGTGCAAAGGTAGAAGCAGCTCAGTCCCACATGAGGTTGATCATCGAGTTGGCCAGCCTGGCTTCCTTGAAAGTTTGGTCGTTTCCAAACTCCAGTTTCTGGGCTGCTCCAGGAATTGCCTGTACGAAGTGGAAAGCCCTCTTCTCCCCGTCCTCAACCTGAGGAGCGCAGAATGACCACAAGAGCTGCAGCAGAGAGAAGCACTAGTGAGAAGGGGGGCAACAAAATAAGACCAGAAACAAAAATATGACCGATGTGTAACCTTGATAGGGTCTGTGTGAAGGAAGTTTCTTTGGATCCTCCGATTGTTCGGTAGCCGAATCGCAACCCTGCAGAGAAGGTCCCTGCTTCCTGTAGGCTCTTCAGGGAGAGGAGGATAATCAGGCTTGATGTTTAAGCTGGGCTCATCGTCCACCTCAGGCTCAGCTAAAGCCATGTCATCACTAGCGTCTGATGCTTCAAGGACTTCTTTACTCTCCTCTAGAGAAGCTGCCACTGCCCGTGCTAGTTCTTCATCTTCATCCTCCACAGCTATTTTGCCTAAAATGGAATAAAAAAGGCATTGTGATTATAGTTCTTTTTGGTAACCAGCTACGGTATGAAATGTCATGCAGGTAACCAGATGATAACAGCTAGGGTAACACTGTCCAGAAAATCATGTACAAATAGCATAAGAGAGTGGAGTGACACAATCATACAATGAAAACAACAAGCAGTGTCCTTGCTAGTTTTCAAAATGTGGATATCCATAAATTTGAAAAAGCAATGAATGTGTGGTTCATGCATTTGATATGGTTACATCATATGGTTATGAAAAATGACATCTTCCTAGTCTGTTTTCAAACAACAAACAAAAGTAATACCACTGCAAATTAAAAAAAAAGAACAATTCAACTCCTACCTTGCTTGCCTGTAGAAGCCTCCTGATCAACTTTCCTTGGGCGCTTTTGAGGTTGAGCTGCATGGTGCTCCTTCGGACCTTTGTCCAGGTAAGGTAGTAAATCCTATGTAAAGGACAAGATCAGAAAGAATTAACAAGAAACATCTACGCAAATCAAGTTTGTGTGCACCCATACAGGCTGCAAATACAGTGCAGTATGATAAATGCAAGAATAATATCAAAATACCTCGAGTAAACGGTCTGGGTGAACCATTCCACTCCAAGCATGCATTTTTTGCCCAGTGACGGGGTCAATTAGGAGAATAGCCGGCATGGACACCAAATGATAGTAGGTGCATACCTTCCTCCCCTCACTTGTGTCATGATAAACCTATATTAACACATTAAAACATATTATTAATAGACAGGTGTACAGATATGAGTCCATCTAGGGAGGAAAATGAGAGCTATTTAACAGACAACATTATAGATCCTAGGAAATGTAATGAGAGAATCAGATCACTGGATGAGATACAGAAGCAGAAAGGGAGGACGAACCTGCCAGAAAATAAAATTTGACCGAATCAACTGAGCCACTGCTTCATTTCCCCAAGTATCTCGATTAAGCTTAAATAAAGGCCAGTTCAAAAGTCAAAACTTGGAGTAATAAGCTTAAGGACTACAAAATGACTGAGCGTACCATGTGAGAGCTAAATTCCTCTGTCGACTGCAAATTGATTAATAGCCATTTGCCCAGGCAAGAAGCCTCTAACTTTGCCTACATTTGGGGGGAAACATAAGAATTTGAAAATATCAGCAATATTTAAGGATCGCATGGAGTTTCAGCTCAAGGTAGTTTATGTGCACAAGTTGTTGAACAATAAATTTGAAAGAACACTATTATAGACATCAATCCATTATATTGACAACAAAACACATCCTACAATATACAGAATAATTAACCAACAAACACCGAACTAATTGCTCTATAGCTATGCTGTTCAAGAAATCAAGCAACTGAGATACAGGCATAGTGGCACTTATATGTTGTGCATTTTTCCATATATGCAAACATCAAAATAATGCACATACATTTTCACAACCATATAGACTAATGATTACCTTGTCAAAGGGTCCATTGAACATCAAAGAAAAAGGCGGACGGTATAAAGAAGCAAGATTATCACCAGAACTAGATGTAGCATTCTGGTCAGAGTCCCAAACAGCAGATTGTCTTGCTTCTTGTTCAAAGTTACGAAATGCAGCTGATGCATTAGGTCGCATGCTGTGAAAAAAGAAACGCCATTATACTCAAATTCCATGGAACAATTTAGGTTTAGCAATCAACAGTAATAGAATACAAGTTCAAATACACCATGGTAGTCTGGATTCTGGAACAAGAAACTATATGTTGCAAAATGTAAAGGAACAAGTGCTTGCTTAAAATGTCAGTCCAGAACAAAAGTTATAATAGAATATAAATTATATGTAGCCATGGCAAAATTAACTACAAATGAGAAAACACACATGGAAATATTTTTACATCTAGCTACCAAAAGGAGCAACAACCATCTCTAATCAATTATTCAATTACATCATTAAAGCCTTTTCTTTGGCAATGGAAAACAAAAGGTCAGTTGATGGTAGTACAACTGTTGTCACTGTAAAGAGAAAAAGAAACACTGATTGAGATGCCACATGATGCTAAATGAGACAAATTGGATGTGACCAATATTCAGTTACAGAAAAACTTATAATGTATAAAAGGAGCAGTAATTATTTTGCATTCAGTACAGTGGCTGCATTTATTTTCTTCTTATAAGGACCTTAATAAGGAGGCTCAATCATAAAAGCATAGCCTATAGGAGCGACAACATGCAAAAAATTTGTGAGTTCTAGCGTAACCATGAGAGTAGGTAGTCCACCAACATAATCACAGCTAATATATAAATAACTTGAAGAGTCCTTGGTTTTGCATATGGCTCGCAAGATGTCAACTCAGGTAAAGTTATTTAAGCTTGAGTATACCATATAGGTATAACCACTCCGAAAAAGACCGCATGTTCACAGAATGGTAAAATTAACTTGGATGCCATGCAACATTTGGCTTACTAGTGGATCACCAATGTTGTAGTGATGTACAAGGCAAACAACAAGAGATTCTCCCAGAGCTAAGGGATAAAAGAACAGATATAACATAACGCCTCAAGCGCCTCCCAGAGCTCCTTGAAACAAAACCCTAATTCATATTGTTTTTTGCAAAAAGGAAAAAAAGACAGCCCTCCAATAGTTTTGCATCTGGTGTTGTGGACTCCCTAGGGATAAGCACTTGGTAAATCTCCTCAACTCCCAGATATTCATGATTGCTATCAACACTTAGCACCAGTTTTTGCTCTCCAACACCCTGTTTTTCATTTCTAGGAAGCAAATATCAGAAAAAGGCAAAACTGGAACTCTTGGAATAACCAAAGATTGCCAAGTAATTTTTTAGGAGCTCTTGGAGATTCTCTTAGTTGCCACTAGAAAGGTACTGACTGTAAGGGAACATACTAGCAAAGGCTATTGTAAATACACTTAAAGAGAGCAAAGGCGCTTTCCCTTACTCCCACATAGAAATCGCTTTATTCTCGTGCGATTTCCTTCCTGCCCACAAATAGGGAACGAAGGAAGGCGGGGTTTTATTATGCCAGATTGATTTCTCCTACGCGGGTGCAGGTGCTTCCATTTGCCCTCACGTGACCGCGCAAGGCTGTTCGGGAGTAAAACGACCGCCACAGCCTCCTTGGTGATGCCTGGGATGCCTAGCAAGAAAGGTGGATGCCTAGGAGACGAAGGCGGATGCCATATGCTCGCATAGCTAGGTGACCCAGACTCCCAGAAATTTTTCTCACTTGAACAACTAGGCGACTCCAAGGTGACACCTTTAAAACACTGATCACGTGTCTAGAAGGGCTAAATCCACAATGGTAAAAATAATTTCCAGGCACTTGGCATAGCAGCTCTTGTCATGAGCGTTTTCGGCTCCAATGCAGACCGTGACACTTTCCGGGCGTACTCAGTCTGTATGTGGCAGGTTTTTGAGCTGCTCCGACTACACAGGAGAACACAAGACCATTCCAAGCGTCGGATGCCAGGTAATGCAGCAACTCCGCCACGAAGCACCTCTCCACCACAGCAGGTTCAGATAGAAGCTGCTCATAAGCTTATGTGTACACATAGGTACGCTGTATAGGCCCTAAGCATAGCCAAAGATTTGGCCAGATGGCATATAATCTATAAGCACAACTGACACGGGCATCAAGAAAAGTTAAAAATTTTTGGGGTATAAGCAAAATCGGCATGGCTTCTGACCAGAATTCAATGCTAGCATGCAAAGTGCCAGACCCAAGCACCTTTATTTAGTACTTACAGGGACACGATGCCGTCGCCGTAGAGAGTCTCCCTCTTCACAGGCAGAGGCGCGCGGACGTCGTCGTCCTCCCCAACCCCAAATCCATGCAACATTGCATCGCCCAGTGCAGCCGCCGGGGGTGGAGCGAACCTGCGAATCGGATGCCTTCATTAACTCAATGATTGATCCACCAAAACCCCAAAACCCAAAACCCAAACCCTCGCCACCTACCTCATCGCCTCTTCCACCCCGGCCGCCGCCGCCAACGCCGACGCGGCGGACGCCCCGGGCGGCGGGGCCGCCGGATGCGCGGCGGCGAGGGCGGACTCGCCGTCGATGTAGAACAGCTGCAGCGCCTCCTCCAGGTGCCAGCTCGTCATCTGCGGAATGGAAACCCCGGGATCACATCAGACCGGGTTGAATCGAGTACCAGAAGCTGCTGCTACGGGGATTGGTTTTTGGGGAGGGAGGAAACCGGACCTGGAGGAACTGGGTGGCAGTCTCGTGGGTCTGGCCGGCGGCGATCTCGAGGAAGGAGGAGACCAGGGTCTCCTTCTCCGCGGCCGTCGGGGTATCGCCCGCCATGGCAGCGAAGTCGCCTTCCTTCTCCTACGGGTCGGTTGGTGAGTAGGGTTGGGTGGGACGGCGAGGGTGGGGAAGAAGTGGCGAGTTAGGAAACGGAGAAGTGGAAACGTGCGGGATGATTGATGAAGACGACGAATGGGGGAGTGCGTGCGGGTCGTCCGGGCCTGCTTGGAGGGGAAGAAAGAGCCCGTGGTATCAGTGGGCTCTCTTCATGGGCCGACTAAAATGTTTCATGGGCATGCTCAAATGAAAAAAAAAATGCAAACGGAATTCCCTGCTGTGTTGGGTGCCAGCCAATTTACAGAAGTCAACGTCTGGTTTCATCCAATTTGTTCCCTCCGCCGCTGAGTTCCTCTGCTTTCTCTCGCCGGTCTCTCTCCCGAATCCTTCGTCGCCGGCCGCGCGGCCTCCGTCCTCGTCCCGATCCGCACTTGCTTCTTCTCCCTTGCCCTTCCGTTACCTTGCATCCTCCCGCCGCAACCGCATACTTCTTTTCCCTGTCTCCAGCACCGCGTTGCAAGCAGACGCCGCCCAGCCAGGCAGTCGCGCAGGTCACCAATTTTGTCGTAACTCACGGTGGCTTGCCTATGCTATGCACCGGAGATACGAATGAACTCATATATGCTTATGAAAAGTCAGAACCCGGTAGGCCTAGTTCGTATTAATGTTTTGTGTAACTATGTTAAAAAATATGGCTTTATCGATCTTGGTTATAGTGGTCCAGCTTATATTCAGATCAACAAAAGACGTGACTCTGCTCCTACCTTTGAACGTCTTATTGCTCTTTTGTCAATGCCGAGTGGTGTAATATCTATCCGCGTACTACAGTCTACCACTTACCGATGATTCGTGGTGATCATGCTCCAATTCTAACTTTTCTAAATTCATCTCACCAACGTACTAGTAAGCCTTTTCGCTTTGAGAACCGGTGACTGTTTGAACAGGACTATGAATAGGTCGTAAAATCCAACTTGCTTCGATCAGTTAAGAGATCATTTTACCAAAAAAAACAAATATCTTGCAGAGGATCTTAAGAAATGGCGCAAAAAAAAACCTAAACTTTCTGACCAGTTGCAGGCCATAGAGGACAAAATACTACAAGAACAAACCAGGCCTCCAAGTCACCAAGATTTTGGGCTTCAGCAGCAACTATCCCAACAGCACCAACAACTTATGATTAAGGATGAACAATTTCACCTACAGCGAGCAAAGAAAGATCGGATGACAGAAATACCTCCTATTTTCATCAAGTTATTGTTAAGAGAAATTGAAAAAACAGGATCACTTATCTCTTTAACCCCGATGGCTCTAAATCAGTCATCCAGGAACAACTAGCAGACACTCTTAACAATTACTTTCAAAATATTTTTTCTGCTACAACTAACACCAATTATAATAATCATACTGCTTCTAGTCTTTCTCTGCCTGCAAGTCACTCGATAGGTCCTCCGAGCCACGATGTCCTCCACCTGCAAGTAGGAATGAACGGACCGACTATCAATATCACCACACCTACCGTACAAGATACAAGAGCTTCACAGTGTAGTCAAGGAGATGAGAGGTAATGCTTCACCTGGGCCAGATGGACTAAGTGCCACCTTCTACAAATCAGTCTGGCCTTAGGTGTCCAAAGATGTCCACAAATTGGTAATGGATTTCTATAACTCTGCCTTCATGATTCCTAAAATTAATCAAACTTTTCTGGTTCTTATTCCTAAAAAATGTCAACCTACCATTCCTCAGGATTTCAAGCCGATCAGCCTTTGCAATGTTGCTTATAAAATTATTGCTAAATCTCTTGCTGAGAGGCTCAAACCTCATCTTCTTGATTACATAAATCATGACCAAGCTGCGTTTGTTAAGGATAGAAATATTGCTTCTAATATTATTATCACTCAAGAAATTGTTCACTCCTTTCAGTTAAAATCATGGAAGTAGCAGGGTTTCTGTGGGGGTATAGACCCCGTATACCCTCGCAGCTAGACTTTGGGCTGCTCGGTCCAGATGGCCCAGACCAGAAGACAGAGGCTGGTCCATCATCATCGTGATCGGTGGGCCGGACGACAAGACGGAGCCCGTGGTCCGCTATCAACCAGGTCGATGGGCCGCGCGGGCGCCGAGGACTGCTTGGCACGCAAGGAGTCCTAGTCGGTTAGATCCAGTCGTGTACTTCAAGGATACGGCATAATGTAACCGACCATAGGAAAACCCTAGATATGTAACCTTGCCCCCCACTATATAAGGCGGGCAAGGACCCCCTAGAACGCATCTGATACACGACATCTCATCTCATTGTACTCCGATACTCATCAATACAGCAGCAGAGACGCAGGACGTAGGGTATTACGCTTCCGAGCGGCCTGAACCTGGATAAACCTTGGTGTTCGTCCTGTGTCTCACATCTAGATCATAGCTCTTAGCGTGCCCTTACCGCAATCTACTACCTCGGGGTATCCTGTGGTAGACTGCCGATGAGGTTTCATCGACAGTGGCGCGCCAGGTAGGGGCTGCGCGATCTGATCAGCAGACGATCCAGATGGTTTTGTTCCCGGCTTCCATGGACTTTGAGACGGGCGTCTCCCTCACCGTCGGTTCATTCACATGGACCACCGGTGCGACAACATACATCGCGTTCGCGGGAGCAGCGCAGTCGGTCCTAGCTCCGACTGTGACACAGTCGGCCTAAGCACCAATCACGCCATCCACCTCTCCAACAACCCAGATCTCGGGGCCACCCCCGGGGTCGTTCGAGCCGCCCATGATGAGGGTGGAGATGATGGCCACGCCAGCGGTGAACTGGCGGCCTCCTTGCTACTAGAGGAGGCACATCGACAACTCCGATCTGATCAACATGATTGACCGGCACGGGATAGGTCTGGCTGAGCTCCTCGAGTACGTGGAGTCTGCTCCGGCGCGGCTCCATGAAGAGTACTTGGACTTCACCCCTGTTTGACCACGCCGGTGCAATCACGACAACCAGCCACGTCACGCAGATCCAAATCTGCTCGTGGCTCGTGGGCCGCCACCTGTCCATCAGGATGGCAATGCTCGGCTCTAGCAAGGACGTACGAGCCAAGCTGGTGGCCCATGCCGACCAGATCCAAATTTGGCTCCGGCCCGAGCACCCCCTGCTAACCATAGCGGAGGGCCACCGGCTGTTCGCTGAGGCAGGCCCCCTACTATGGTGGGGCATCGACAACTGCAGCCCGCGCCTGACCAGGGTCGCCATCAGCAGCACCCTGTGCGCACTCAAGCTCATCACCCGCACCGACCAGACCTAACTCTGGCTGCTGCCCGGGCTCCGTCCCCAGTCAGGCTGGATGAGTTCATCGACGTGCATCTGCACCAACGCACGCGCAGTCACGCCGCCCATCAGGCCCAAGCAGAACGAGGGCGGCGGCGCCGCGCGTAGCAGACGCAACCTGCACCAGGGCTGGTAGATCCCATCGCCCCCGACTAGAGTCGTGCACCCGTCTTCCCGCACAGGTCGAGCAACGCAGCCGCATCCTACGCGAGGAACCTGCGGGACGCTCCCCGGCGACGTGACGGTCATCTACTAGACCTAGATCCCAATCTAGTTCTGGTCCCGAAAGATCCAAGGCCCATGATCGGCATGGTGTATTTGCATTAGAGTCCTACCGGATCGGCAACAATCCCTGAAGACAACGCCATGTTCGACCCGTTCTCTTGGCTCAACAGGACGCCCTTTGTTTCCTTCGATCTTACCGAGTACCTCCTCTCTGACGAAGAGGGTCCTGAGGTCCGGAGTTAGGAAAACATCAAGACGAAGGACCCAACCACGCTGGAACATCAAGCCCGTTCTGCCGACACGGTGCCAGGCACCCCGAGAACTCTGCCTGTTTTCAACAGTGCAATATTCACCGTCAGCATGGACGAGACTCCTGTTCCAAACAAAGCCGAGCAGGAGAGGCAAGCAAGGGAAGGACGCGACACCGATTGAGAGCATCGACGCCTCCAGGAGGCACAAGACGCGAACGCCACCAACAACCGAGGCAACGAGGGCAATAGTGCAGGCCCTCAGCCGCACCGCCTCCAACGCAACCTCAACGGTGAGTTCAACTTGGTCGGAATTAAGTCGTCCACGAGACTCCTACGGCCAACATCGTTGTGGCCATGGATCGGCTCAACAACCTTCCCCCGAACACACCCGGGGTCGAAGCCATTCGAGAATTTTTAATCGTTGCCGGAGCACAGGTGGTTCAGCTCCGCTCTGCCGGCTCGCTGACCACGTCGCATCGGTTGTGGTGGTCCTGGCGCAGCCGTCGTCACCAACACGCAAAAAGTGGCACCGACAACGAGCCCAATCACGGAGGGCCTTCTCTCGAGCAACCCCGGCAGGCCAATGCCAACAACGCTAAATGAGAGGTGCCGCGCGACAACGAGCGCCAACGCGGCAATCGCCAGCGCGCTGGCAAGAAGCAAGCCAACCCCCGTGTCGAGCCCAACCAAGAAGTCGAGCAGCCCCAAGACCGCGACCTCCGTGATCACCTGGACGAATGGTATCATGCTCGGCGACTCCTGAGCGGACCAGCCCCGTTCTCAGAGGAACTTAAGGTTGTCCTTTGGCCAAGAACTTCTAGATCGAGGACGTGGATGTACGATGGGTGATACGATCCTGAGCATTGGATCATGCTATACGAAGTGGCAGTCCGAGCAGTAGGAGGCAACCAGTTCGTCATGGCCAACTACCTCCCGGTAGTCCTGAGCAATGTCGCTACCTCCTGGCTGCTCCGTCAGCGCGCCGACAGCATCCACAGCTGGCCCCAGCTCAGGCAGATGTTCATCGACAACTTCAAACCCACTTGCGTGTAGCCGAACACCAAGTACACTCTGGCACAAGTCCGGCATCGTCCAAGGAAATCGCTGCGAAAGTACATTCGACACTTCTCCGACGCGTGGAATCATGTGATCAACGTCACCCCAGCAGAAGGGATTGACCTCTTCGTTGCCGGTCTGGTCCAACCACGCGGCCTAGACCTCAAGAAGGAGCTGCTCCTCGAGCAGCCGAGAACCATGGAACATCTTCTCTCCCTAGCCCACATATTCGCTCATCTTGATGACAGGCTCAACGAGGCGGATCCTATTCCCCCCAACCGTAGCTACCGTCGCGACGATGACCATGACTAGGACAACAATCAAGATCGTCGGCCAGATCGGCGGAACGGTCACCGCAACTGTCATGGCAATTGTGTTCCCGACCACCGTGATGACGATCGTCCGTTCAAGCGACGTGGTCGGGACGCCTACAACACTAGTCGGTGCAACCGTAATCACTTCTCTGTCAACACGGTGAAAGGCCAGAAGAGGGGAAACAACGAAGAACTCGACAAGGTCCTTAGTCAAGATTGCCCCCGTCATCCTAGCAAGGGCCACACGCTGGGCGAGTGCAGGGTCCTGAAGGAGGTGCTGGATAGGACGGCCAACAAGAAGCCGCGTCCGGCCCCCAAAGCCAAGGGCAAAAATCCCATCTAGCAAGAGGATGTCGACGAAGAAGAAGCTCAAGATACTAACCCACAGCACGCCTACAAGGTTCCCATGAAGAATGTGACTGCCATCATCTTCGATGGCAAAGTCAGGCTGGAGAACATCCGTGACAAGAAGCTGCTGACGCAAGCCATCGTGGCTATCCAGGAGGCTAACAACTTTGTTGCAGATGTCAAGGTGCCCGCCTGGTCCGAGTAACCCATATCGTTCAGCCGCAGTGACATGTGGGCCAAAATCCCCAATGTTGGTCGGTTCCCCCTGGTCCTTGACCCGGTGATAGACGGCGTCCAGTTCGAGAAAGTGCTCGTTGATGGTGGTAGCTCCCTGAACATTCTATTCTACCTAGCCTTCAAGGAGCTAGGGCTGAAGTATGAAGACCTCAAGCCATACAAGGCTCCGTTCTGGGGCATCATGCTGGGCAAACCTTCGTACCCCCTCGGGCGAGTCATATTACCCGTCCAGTTCGGGACAAAGCAGCACTTCTGCATCGACTACATCACCTTCATCGTGGCTGACTTTGAGGGTATATACCACGCCATCCTTGGCCGACCCGGTATTGTCAAACTCATGGCGGTTCCTCACTACGGGTACCTCGTGCTGAAGCTCCCGACCAAGCAGGGTGTCCTGTCCCTGCGTGGATCTTCACGGCGTGTGCATGCGAGTCTGACGCCTACGCAGCCGTGGAGGTTGAGGAGTTGAAGCACGCATTGGAGCACACCAGCGTGGGTGTCGAGGGTGTGCCCCCTACGGAGCTTGAGGTTCTAGTTGGGTCTACGCGACGGCCGTCCAACAAGGCCAAACAACACAAGATGATCCCGCTCGACCCAAACGACCCCTCGAAGACTACCAAGATCGGGGCTACCCTTCCTCCCAAATAGGAAGATGCGCTTGTCCAATTTCTTCGAGAGCACATCAGCGTGTTTGCGTGGAAGCCCGCCGACATGCCTGGTGTCCCGAGGGAAAAGGCCGAGCACTATCTTGATGTCTCGAAGACCGCAAAACTCATCAGGCAGAAGATGCGTCGGTTTGCTCGTGACTGCAAGGAAGTCATTAGGGTACAAGTAGCTAGGCTCCTAGCAACTAGCTTTATCAAAGAGATGTATCACTCGGAGTGGTTAGCCAACCTGGTTCTTGTACTAAAAAAGAATAATGAATGGAGAATGTGCGTTGATTACACGGATCTCAACAAACACTGCCCTAAACAGGCTTTCAATCTCCCTCGAATCGATGAGGTCGTAGATTCTACTGCAGGTTGCAAGCTGCTTTCGTTCCTTGACTGCTACTCGGGTTATCATCAAATAGCCCTCAAAAAGGAGGACCAGGAGAAGAACGCCTTCATCACCCGCTTTGGTGCTTTCTGCTACACGACCATGTCGTTTGGCCTCAAGAACACCGGAGCTACCTACCAGCGGGCCATCCAGGCCTGTCTCGAACATGAGATCACTGGCGAACTTATCGAGGCGTATGTAGATGATGTGGTGGTGAATACTAGGGATGCCCACACACTGGTGGCTGACCTCAAATAAACCTTCGCAGCCCTCAACAACTTTCGGTGGAAACTGAATCCCAACAAGTGTATCTTTGGCGTCCCCTCCGGGATCCTGCTCGGCAACGTTGTCAGCCAAGACGGCATACGCCCAAACCCCAAGAAGGTTCAGATCGTGCTAGATTTGCAACCACCACGCAATGTCAAAGATATCCAGAAGCTTACTGGATGCATGGCGTCCCTGAGCCTCTACATCTCCCACAAGGGCGAAAAAGGGCTTCCCTTCTTCAAGCTGCTCAAAGCCAAGGAGAAATTTGAGTGGACGGAGGAAGCTGACAAGGCTTTCAGATAGCTCAAGGAGTACCTGGCAACTCCCCCAGTACTTACGGTCCCGCGAGAAGGCGAGGAGCTTCTCCTCTATATCGCTGCCACAACTAATGTGGTCAGTACCGTGATGGTGGTCGAGCGCCAGGAACTCGGGCACGTCTACGGCGTGCAGCACCCAGTTTACTACGTTAGCGAGGTTCTTAATGAAACCAAGCAATAATACAACCATGTGCAGAAACTACTGTATGCACTCCTAATCACCAAACAGAAGCTTCTCTATTACTTCCAGACCTATAAGATCACGGTAGTCACAGAAGCTGCACTTGGCGACATTCTCCACAACAGAGATGCCAGTGGCCGTATTGTCAAATACGTGTTAGAGCTCTCTGAGTTCACACTGAACTTCCACAATCACAGCACCATGAAGTCTCAGGCCCTGGTCAATTTCATTGTGGAGTGGTCGGACCTTAGCTTGCCCCTGGCCAATACGTCTCCTGACCATTGGAAGATGTATTTCGATGGTTCATTGAACATTGATGGCACCAGGGCAGGAGTCTACTTTATCTCTCCCTCCAAGGACACACTCCACTATGTCTTGTGCTTACACTTCATGGTGTCCAACAATGTGGCCGAGTATGAAGCGGCCCTACACGGCCTCCGCATTGCAGTCGAGCTGGGTATTAAACGGCTCCTGGTATACGGAGATTCCACTCTGATCATCTGCCAAGTCAATAAAGACTGGGATGTAGTTAATGAAAAGATGGATGCCTATGTTGCCGAGATTCGCAAGCTGGAGAATAAGTTCTATGGACTGGAGTTCACCCACATACCTCGTGCCGAGAACACCGGTGCTGATGAGCTATCTAAGCTTGGATCGTCCCGAGCCAAGATACCACCTGGTGTTTTTGTCGAAGATTTGATTAAGCCTTCGATCCCGGATCATGCTTACGAAGCACCCGTGTCTAGTACCGCTATCGACTAGCTCGTAGCGATGCTCGGCTGCGAAGCAATAGAGGTAGAAGATAGCTACCCTGGCTAGCAGGGATCTGATGATGGTAGCAAGCAGTCGCCGGTTGATGAGTCAACCGAGCAAGCAGTGCCTCCCCAGCCTGACTGGAGAGAGCCCTTTGTCAGATACCTGAATGACCACCTTATCCCGGAGGATAAGATCGAAGCCCAACAGCTGGTCCGCAGAGCCTGTGCCTACCTTATGGTTAACGACGAGCTGATGTGCAAGGCTCCAAGGTCCGTGATTTACCAGAAATGCATCACCCAAGCAGATGGTTTGAAACTTCTGAAGGATATTCATGCAGGCACTTGTGGTAACCATGCGGCATCCCGGACGCTGGTCAGCAAAGCCTACCGAGCAGGGTTCTACTGGCCTACAGCCGTCTCTGACGCAGAAGATTACGTGCGCCAGTGCAAAAATTGCCAGATGTTTTCCAAGTAGATTCGTGTCCCTACGCATGAACTCCAGACCATCCCGATCGCTTGGCCATTCTCATGCTGGGGACTTGACATGATCAACCCCTTCAAGAAGGCTTCTGGCAGACACACATGTGCCTTTGTGCTCATTGACAAGTTTTCCAAATGGATTGAGTACAAAGGCATCAAGAAAACCTCGTCCGAGAAAGCAGTACAGTTCCTTGATGATGTCATCCATCGTTTTGGCATACCCAACACCATCATCACCGATTTAGGCTCTTAGTTCACCAGCAACAAGTTTTTTGACTTTTGCGATGATAATGGCATCAAAGTCAAATATGTGTCCATCTCTCATCCTCGAGCAAACGGACAGGTGGAGCGAGCTAACGGTATGATCCTCGACGCCTTGCATAAACGGGTATACCAGGACGACAAGGATCTTAAGCCTGGTCAGTGGCTCAAGGAATTACCTACTGTGGTCTGGGGACTCCATACCCAGCCCAATTGTAACACTAGAGTTTCCCCATACTTCATAGAGTTTGGATCTGAGGCCATCCTACTAGCCGAGGTTGCACTCCTCTCACCGCGTGTCCAGCATTACAACGAAGAAGCCTCAGACGAAGCTAAGGAAATTGACATCATCACCAAAGAAGAGATAGCACTTGAGTCCTGTGCTCGGACGGTTAAGTACCTAGTGTTTGTGCGTCGTTACTATAACCGCAATGTCAAAAGCAGGCTGTTTGTGGTCGGTGACATGGTGTTACGATGAATCCAAAAAACATATGGTCTGCACAAGCTGTTGTCCAGATGGGAAGGGCCGTTTAGGATCAAGGCTGTCACACGCCCGACGTCCTACCGGTAGGAGACAATGGAGGGTGTCGAGGAGTCCAATTCCTGGCACATCGACCACCTCATACGCTTCTACCCATAGAATAAGATATGTATCCAAATCTTTGTTATTCAGATATTTAATGAAGTTTCCTTTCTTGTTCTCCTTTCCCATCACAATTCTATATTCATGCACACATCTGTTATACATGCGCCCTGCATAAGTCCCAGTTAAACTTTGTTCTCTGCCCAACGAGAATGGCTTGACAAGGCACTGTCTCAAAGCCTCTTACGATGTGTTACAGCTCCACGCTACATGGCACTAGGAGATTCAGCAGTCGCTCTCTAATGGTACTAGGTACCTTGTGATCCTGGCGGTCCTACACTATTCACTAGCGTATCCCTAGTCACCCGACAGAGTTAGCTCGCTTCAAGGGTGGGGGCAAAACTTAACTGGCGACATTTTTTGGAAAACGACCTATGCATAAATCTGCATCTTAAAAAAAGGGAAAAATGACAAAATATTTACCACCCGCTTAAACATGCCTAACTTGTCTGTGTCAATAGGCTTAAAAGTTTACGAGCATCCCGTGCTCAGCACAACTTACAAACAGTGTTATCATACAAGTATATAATTTATCGGCCAACTGACCACCACCATTTCCTGCAGGATCAAAGATCAGCGTCATATCTTCAACGATGGCAGTGGCAGTTGGGCCAGACGTGGCCTAGAGCTCTTTGACCTCTTGATCAGGAACTTCAGGAGGGATACCGTGCTCGATGGTCGCCAGATCAACATTACGATAGTTGGCGTGGACCACGGTGAGCACGGTAGTGGCCACATAGCACCCAGCTCCTGCGACAAACTCCTATAGTCTTGGCCACAACCTCCTACACTGGTTGGTGACTGCAACCTCCTTACTTACAGGGTCGACAGGGTGCTCCTCTCCAGGAAAGACAACCCTTACTACGGGCTTGATGTGGTCGGTCATGGTCCGCATCTTTCCTCGGAGGGCGGCGATGGAATCCTCTAGCACCTGAAACTAGGCCATGTAGCGCTCCAGGCCTGCAACAACAAATCAATGGTGGTTTAGCATACCCTGGTCCGGTATGCAGCAGATTTCTCATAGCAATTCTACATTATGTGACTTACCAGTCAGCTCGGCGATCTGAGCTTGGTCCGCCTGGGCCTGCTTCTCAGCAGCTTCCTTCTGATCCAGCAGACCATCCAGCTCCTGAGTCATGGCCTCGTTCTAGCCGTTCAGTCCTACAAGAAGCAATCATAAACGTGTAGAAAGGATTCACGTGGATTGGGTAAGAGAGGTATATTTACTGCTGTTAGCCTTTTCTAAGGTTTCCACCTTACGGTGTAGGACGGCAACCTCCTCCACGTTGCCCCGTTCCAGGGTCTCCACCTTGCGACGCAGGGCGGAAACCTCCTCCTCTTGCTAGACCTCACGGTCACGGTAGGCCCGGGCCCGTGCCTCTGGCTCAGCTTTGGCTACCCGAAGAGTTTTGCATTCCTCCTAGGTTGCCGCAAACTGGTTTATGGTCCTGCCCCCCTGTGCATTGGTCTTCTGCAGCGACTGTATACACCACAGTTTGATCAGTAAGTTAGTGGTCAAACACTGAGCTCACAATAGACAAGCCGATCTTGGTTAGGTGTTACCTTGATCTTGTCGAGCAGCACCTCCACCGCATCCTGGACGCTCGCGTCCATGTCGTCGTCTGATATTTCTTCATAAGACAATACGCTATTGTCTCTCAGCTTGTGCGACGTGAAGACACGCTGCATGGGCAGGTTGGTGCGCAGCCCCCTCGGCACCCGTGGCACCTCCTCGACCTCCTCCGGTGGTGACGGCGTGCTCGGCCCCGCCTAGGCCGGCGTACGCCTCGGTAGACGACGCGTCGTGGCGGTGACCGGCCATAACAGCTTCACCTGCCTTTCTGACTAAGGAGTCGGTGTTGGGGTCGGTCGGACAGATGCTGTGGCGCTGCTGGTTGCCTCCCCTTGCTCCACAGGCCGCACCGCGCCGCCACCCGGTGCCTGCTCGGTGGTTGGCGCTGAGGTCTGGCTGGGGGGAGGAGTTGGTGTTGCCGACGGTGACGCACGGCTGTAATTTTCATTATAGTCATAACAAGCACAAAATCAAGAACATGCAAGGCATGCGAACTCATTTACCTGGCTAACCGCTGGAGCCCTCCTCTGAAGAGTGGGGTTGTTCCCCAGCTGAAAGCGCATGGGGTCCTTCCTGACACCCCGCTGCCGTGCCTGGGGACTTGGCGCGACACCTTGCCTGCTCTGCTCGTCCCGGTGGGGCGCACCAGAGAAGTTGGCTCCCTAGCCACCTCTTGGTGCCCCGAAGATGAAGCGGTACTAGCTGGAGGCACCGCCACCCTGTGCGGTGCAGGCAGCGGTGATGGTGCTGGTGGTGTTGACCCTCCGGCTTGCTTCGGCTGATTGGTCGGTAAAGTTTTCCCCTGTTGAGGGAGAGGTGTTGCTGGTGGCACACTCCGTGCAGGCCTCCTCGACGTCATCGCTGTTGGGGGCCTCGGCGTTCTCCCCGTCTGAGGAGTCAGGGCCTGATGTGTCTGCTGGCGCTAGTTCAGCGTCAGCAGGTCGTCGTCCGACCACTCGGGGGTGGCCGGTGCTTTCCTCTTCTTGCTCCCCCCACTTTGTCGTCCAGGTTCAACTTGCCCCCGGACAGTAGAGTGGAGGGCCTCTTCTTCTTGGTGACCTCTACCACGGGCCGCTTTCTCGCTGCTCGGCGTCACACCTGAGCGGCAGGGACTTCATTTTCATCCGGGCTAGAGCCGCTAGTCATCTCCTATCCTACTACGGTTTCATCCCGGTGGTGGGTCTCCCCACTCCTGCGCTGGTAGGCCTGTGCCTCACCCTGAGGCCACGGCTCCACCGGCACCACGGAGAAGAACACCTTTCAGTCCTGTCCGAGCAATGTCTGACGGTCAGACAAATCAAGTTATACAGACATCAATTCATATGAATATATACTTATCAAATTATAGTATGAAACTAGTCGGTTTACCTCCGGTGGTGGTCGGCTCATGTCGTATGGCCGAGCACGCTGCTTCAGGTAGCTGGTGCTCGGGTCAAACTTCTCAAATAGAGATGCCATCCGCCGGTTCAGCATCTCCGGGGTCAGCTTCTCTCGGGTCTCCTGGGAGGGGTCATCATGCCCAGAGTACTCAAACATGCGTTTCACCGTTCCTTGCACGGCTGGACCCGATAGATCGACTAGGTCTTGGCAACAAGAGCTCCATTAACTGCCTTATTATCAATCAAGGACAACAGCTCATTCATCTGGAACATCTCCTCCGGGGTTGGTGGCTCCGACCACCACGGGTTGCATTCTGGCACCTACTTGATGTCGTAGGGTACCCTCCTCCCTTCCACATCTTGGCTCATGTAGAACCAGCATGTGTTCCATCCCTTGGCGGTGGTCTGGTGCTGGCTTCCTAGCCAGTGCGTCTTCATCCCGTCCTAAAGACGCACGTAGCACCCCCCAGCAATCTGGGACCCCCAGATTCTGCCCTTTCTTCCTCAGCAGGAAGAAATGGAGAAACAAATTGAAATGGGGGTTGATCCCCAGGAATAGTTCGCAGAAAGCAATGAAAATAGAAATTGCCAAGATGGAATTGGGGTCCAGATTACAAATTGAAATCCCTAATAAATACAAAGGTCCCGGAGGAACCTATTCACAGGCGCGCCGAGTCCCCGTGGCACCATATCCTCAAAGACTACAAATTCCCCATCACGGCGAGAGGGGGAGTCCTCTCCTGGCGGCTCAAGCCACACCTCCATCTCGAACGGGGTAGCAGGCCTTTGTCGGCGAGCGCCTACAGCGACTCCCGCATCAAAGTCGATTCTTTCCATTACGGCACCGGCGCGTTGGATCTGGACGCCTTGCCTGCCTTCTTCGCTCCCTTCCTCGCCATTTCTTCCAAGAGTGGTGGGTTGAGTGGGTGAGCAGAGGGCAGCGGCAGTACTATTGCGCAGATTAGTTCGGTTACCTCACGGCGGCGGGTAGATTCGTTGTGGCAGATTTGGAACGACGGCGGTTGTTCGGGCGCAGGAAGATGAAGTGTTCGAGGAATGCGAGAGTGCGCAATGGGGAATGGTTGCGATTCGGATATCGTCCCCTCTTGGCGGCGCCCGCTATTTATACCATTCGGGTGTTGCCCTTTTGACTTCTAAGGTTGGGCCCACTTGACTCATGTCGACGCGGCTTCTTGGGCTGTCGTGGTCCCAAATCTGTGCATGGGTCGGGATATCATAATCCCCCATCTACGCGATTGCATACCTGATCCTGGTTGTTGAACACGTGCCCAGAAATTTTGGGGTCTAATCTCATATTTGTTTTAACCATATACTTCCTCCCAAGTTAGTTCCAGATTTTTTTCTTAAAATCTGGAGACTGTTTTTATTGGGTCAAATACTTTATTTCCCATACCTGGGGATTGCGTGGCAGTTTTTCCCTTATTGGTGCTCATGGACTACATGTTCTTGGCATCTTCAACTGCTGTGATGACACGTCTTCAAAACACAAGCTAAGTTTTTTAATCAAGTCTTTTGTTGTCTTTCTTTCCTACACAGCTTTATATTTTTTGCACTATCTGTCATACATGTGCCCTGCATGAGTCACAATTAAACTTTGTTTCTTACGTGCTAAGAATGGCTTGACAAGGCACTGCTTCAATCCTCTTATGATGTGTTATAGCTCCACGCTATATGGCACTAGGAGATTCGGCAGTCACTCTCTAACGATACTAGGTACCTAGTGATCCTAGCGGTCCTATATTGTTTACTAGCACATCCCTATGTCACCTGATAGAGTTAGCTTGCTTCGAGGGTGGGAGCAAAACTTAATTGTCGACATCATTTTTCCTACATATCAGACATCTAAAAATGTTATCAACTGCTTAGCATGCATAGATCAATTATTTGTACATCATGTACTACCGCTCTTCGTGTTTATTTTTTCAGGGACAAGGTTCAGTTGCCGAGCACACTTCGTACGCTCGGGGACTGGATCAAGGATCATTCTTCAGGTTATCACACCACCTAGCACATGGACTTCACCGCCGACCAGTTGGGCTGCTCGGAGCTTACCGCCCAGTTGGTCTACCCGTGCATCGTTAGGCTCGGTGCCGTATTGCACAACCTAGTCTCCAACCATACGCTGCTCGGGGACTCATCATCATCACCCGACTCGGTGTCATGCACCACATAGCCTCACGCCTCTTAGGCTCAGTGCCACACACCACACAGCCTCGCGCCTCTTAGGCTTGGTGCCACACACCACATAGCCTCGCGCCCTCTTGGCTCAGTGCTACGCACCGCACATCCTCACACCTTTTTGGCTTGGTGCCACGCACCACACAGCCTCATCTCCGACCACACGCTACTCGGGGACTCGTCGTCTTCGCTTGGCTCAGTGTCACACATGACATAGCCTTGGCTTCGCGCCATGCATCACATCTCCTGTGCTCTGTCTGGGACTTACCTGGGGATTGCACGGCGGTTTCCCACCCAGTGGTGCTTACGGACCATAGGTTCTTGGTGTCTTCGACCCGATCGAGCCTATGACTTGTCCTGAGCACACTAGGGGACTGTGAGTCAGTCGGACCACGTCTAATCCTTTAATACCGGCTTTGACTAGTTGATGTTGTTTTTGACTTTTTCCTTAAAAAGCTCAATACAACATATCCTATCTTCTATCGAGCTTGGGGACTACATGGGCCCACGTCACCTCGCAGTGACTTAAGCCTATTTTCTGTTCTTGGTTCTAGATTGGGTA
This sequence comes from Bothriochloa decipiens, assembly GCA_023333625.1. Lineage (NCBI taxonomy): Eukaryota > Viridiplantae > Streptophyta > Magnoliopsida > Poales > Poaceae > Bothriochloa > Bothriochloa decipiens. Next base: position 2,534,514 of record CM041640.1, read on the forward strand.
TTCAGCATTTTCTATGTCTAGCTGGTGTTTTATTTGACTTTTTCTTAAAAAGCTCAATACAACATATTCTATCTTCTATCGAGCTTGGGGACTACGTGGGCCCACGTCACCTCACGGTGATTTGGGCCAATCTTCTGTTCTTGGTTCGGTACCTTTGCCTCTATGGATCGTTCATGTTAGCATCCCAGTGATACTTCGTGTCACATGTTAACGTGGGCCCATGTCTCAGGACGTGGAAATATTTTTTCTTTTTCTTGGAACACCATGCATCTTTTGACAGATCACCTTCCTTGATGGGAGCTGTGGTCAGGAGCGGACTTACAAATTGCTCAAGAGAAGCCTAGATGGTGCTGACTGATCAGCGTCGGTGCTGGTCGGCGTCACGTGGTCAGTGTCAGCACTGCTTGGCACTACGTGGTCGATATCTTCACTGCTCGGCACTGCGTGGTCGACATCTTTGCTGCTCGGCACTACATGGTCTGCATCTTCACTGCTCTGTATAGGTCAAGACGGCGACTCCCTCAAGATACATGGTGCTCGGGGACTAGCTGTGGGGGTATAGACCCCGTATACCCTCGCAGCTAGACTTTGGGCTGCTCGGTCCAGACGGCCCAGACCAGAAGACGGAGGCTGGTCCATCATCATCATGATCGGTGGGCCAGACGACAAGATGGAGCCCATGGTCTGCTATAGACTAGGTCGATGGGCCGTGCGGGCGCCGAGGACTGCTTGGCATGCAAGGAGTCCTAGTCGGTTAATTCTAGTCGTGTACTCCAAGGATACGACACAATGTAACCGACCATAGGGAAACCCTAGATATGTAACCTTTCCCCCCACTATATAAGACGGGCAAGGACCCCCTAGAATGCATCTGATACATGACATCTTATCTCATTGTACTCTGGTACTCATCAATACAGCAGCGGAGACGCAGGACGTAGGGTATTATGCTTCCGAGTGGCCTGAACCTAGATAAACCTTGGTGTTTGTCTTCTGTCTCACATCTAGATTGTAGGTCTTAGCGCGCCCTTACCGCAATCTACTACCTCGGGGGTATCCCGTGGTAGACTACCGATGAGGTTTCATCGACAGTTTCCTCCTCAAATTTGGTCTTCCCAAGGCTTTTGACAGAATTAACTGGACTTCATAGCAGTTGCTCTGTCCTGCCTTGGTCTCCATTCCCACTTCATTGACCTCATTTATGCCTGCATTTCCACTCTGACCTTTTCTATTTTGGTTAATGGTGAGCCTTCTAATCATATCAAACCTATTCGAGGTATTCGTCAAGGATGTCCTCTCTCCCCTTATTTATTTGTTATTGCTATAAATGAGCTCTCTATTGCCCTTCAACAGGAGATGCAAAATTCTAATCTTGCAGGAATCACATTAGGTTCTGGCTGCCCCCCAATTCATTCACTTCTTTTTGCAGATGATCTAATTCTATGTGGAAAGGCTACTGCACAAGTAGCGGCAACAATCCTACACAGGTTCTGTGATGCATCGGCTCAGACTCCTAACCTTCAAAAATCTGCCATACTCTTCAGCAAAAATGTAAGTGCCCCTACAGCTAATCTCATCAGGCAAGTCTTCCTTGTCCCTGATCTAAAATCCCAAGACAAACACTTAGGTCACCCTATCATCTTTAATCATGGTGACAGGAATAGAGTCTACAATTTCATTTATGTTAAATTCCAATCTAAACTTACTACTGTCAGAGCTAACAAGTTCAATTATGCAGGCAGGCTGACTTGCATTCAATAGGTTCTCTCCTCCATCCCTATTTACTACATGTCCACTGTGCTTTTATCTAAAGAATTTATTCAAAAAATTAATACTATTATCAAGAGATTTTGGTGGACATGTGTTCAAGACGAGAATCCCACCTTCCCCATTATATACAGGTCTTGGGACGACATATGTCAGAGCAAGGAAAATGGAGGTCTGGGAGTCAGAGACTTAGGAATGGTCAACAAAAGCCTCATCCTTAATGCTGCTTGCAAAATAGTTACTAACAAAAATTCTTTGCTCACTGCTGTTCTTAAGTCTAAATATCACCGTAACTCATCTTTTTGGACAGCTTCTAATACAGGCACTAGATCAATCTTTTGGTCTTCTATAATGAAGGTAAAACAGGAGCTTCATAATAATGTACTTCTCCAATTGCATTCAGGGGGCAACTCTATTTGGCCAGCTCCTTGGTGCCTTATCTGGAACTCCATTTATGCTCACATGAAGAGCCCGGTGACAGTGAACCCCCTCCCTTCCATTGTCTTGGATCTCTGTGTGACAGAACCAACCAATTTATTAGAGCATAAGCACGTAATTCGCCATTAGATAGCAAACTTACATGATTGAGACCTAATAAACCCGGTAGTCATACCGAAATCTTGAAGGATTTCAAACTTTTCCAGCACGACCAAGATCGTAATGAGTTTAGCGTTCACCATTCACAACGTACATAGTTTGCACATAGTTTTACACCATCGGAGTATGAATAAAGTTATTACAAACCAAGTTCAAATTTCAAAATAAAGCGAAAGCGATTTGGTTCAAATCCACACACACCAGTTCAAATACTGTGCCCGGTTCTTGATCAACATCCAACAAAAGTATTAAGTAGAGAAGAGTGACCATGCCCAAGGTCTAGTCATCACCCAATGCGGGATAGAAGCAGTGCTGGCAATAGCCATAAAACATCTCACCATCTGCAACAACATGGGAAATAAAACCCTGAGTATAAGAATATACTCAGCTAGACTTACCCGTCATAAACTAAAAATAAATTGACTCCAAGGAGTATGCAAGGCTGTATAAGAGGGATAGCTGACTCATTTAAATGCAGAAAAGCTGGTATTAAAGAAACAATTAATAAGAACCTTCTGGCAATGTATTTTAATCTGATTAATCTTATCATGCTACATTAGCACCTGTACTAAACAAGCACGGTAGTAATTATTCAGCAAGAATAGTAACCAATTCCGGTTGAGTATCTTTTAATCTCAACAGCTCAACCATCTCATCTCTTATTCAAGTTCTTACTACGATGCCGCTGCTCAAGTCAAGTGTTCACTATCCAGGAACGATAGCGATTATAATTGATTACTAACCAGCTAGCGGGTATTCCTCACACAAACCACACTCACCCGCTAAGGTGAGCTACAGATCACCAAAAATTCAATTCGAGAAAAGTCACGGGATCAACAGGTACCATCGTATCCAGGAACCGCCCGGCTGCCTTATTCAGGGCGACCCTGACCTCGGACTTACTCTCCACGTAACCCGTGGTCTCTCATCTTCTCCAATACGATGCGTACAGCAGGTCGATTCTCGGCCCAAACCAAACCCAGGCTTCACGGTCGGAACGACTTATCCTTGCAGCTAAATGTGAGGCATAAATTCAATATGACTTGAGGACGTACAACGGACGGGGTCCTAGTTCGACACAGACGGGATAACCTCATCGAACCTCCAGTCTAGTCTCAACACCAATCCCACCCGGTCTCGATTTATTATCTTCACATGGTTATCCAAGATAACAATGTATTCAACCATTCCGAGTAACCACCTATAACTCGCGGATGACAGGAAATCACCCAACTTCTACCGACCTAGTTAAGCAGGGCTAAGCAGATATTCGTACCTGAACCTAACAGGGTTGAAGTATAAGCAGTGGCAAGGAATATAAGTAATGCAGCAACGGTATAAAACAACGCCTATAACTTAATGTATCAAACAAGTAAAGGACTCAAGTTAGATATGTTGCAAACCACATGGAGAATGCTCCGAGGCTTGCCTTTCAGAAAAGAGCTTGGCTGATGGTCGGAACAATCGGGAAGATCAACTTCGGGATCCTCTTCTGCTGCTATCTCCCGCACCAGAGCTTCCTGCTAGTCTTCCTCTTCTGGTGCTCCAGGAACTACCGTTTCAAACTCTGACGACCCTGTATGATGCATAGTGCATATGAATACCATGTATACATAGAAATACAATGCTGATGCTGATGGTGAATGAATGCTCAGCTAGGACAAATGATATGATATGATTTTAGAACATGTAAGATAAGCACATGTCATCTGCATTCTCTTCTACCGACCAATCTTAAACAAGCCTCACATTACAATTTACTCGCATGCTATAAGGAATTATAAATAACCATTATTTTGCATACTACCCTCTACTGAAACAAAAGTAATAACAGATCACACACATCACAAATATCATAAAAAGCATTTTTACACACATGAAATGATAGCTTTAAAGCATTATTACTTATTAAAAGAAATCAGGGTAGAACTGCAACATGACTTTAGACTATTCAGAAACTTTTGTAAAAATTACAGGAGCTTAAGCATGTCTAATGTAGACTACCATAAAAATTTTAGGTCAAAATAGTAAGTACTTTATCCTACACAAAAATGACAAGGCAGCATAATTCACTGGGCATAAAATACTTTGTATATAGAAAGATGTCAAATAATAGATCTCAGAACATTTTTAGCTCTAGATTGACATAAAAACATCCTCCAAAAAGTTTCATGCACAAATTCCTTATATATTATTTATTATGAATTATTTATCATCTAATGGAAATAGGCACTATAACTAGACAGAGCAAACTTTCCACAGGACATAGCCTCACAATATTTTTTACAGATAGAGCATGACATAAGAAGACTAACAAACTTGGTCTCACATTTTTCTGAGCAACAGAGAATTACTTATGTATTTTCTAAGATAAAAACAATTAATAGAGATAAATAAATCTATATAGAAAAGTATCACAAATTTTACATTTCATATTTTTCATGTATAGATCTCCTCATAAGAAAAATACTACAAGTTGAACCGTCTTATTTGGACTAAAAACGAGGAAGTTATGATTTTTCAAAGGTTTAATCAAAATCTGGAATCAGTTCTGAAAAAGAAAAAGGAAAAATACTTTTGCATCGGAGACCCTGAGTTAACCAGAAATTCACTAAGCCCGATAAAGAAGTTCTCTGTGTCTGGCAATTATGCACGAAGACCCTTGACTTTGGTTGAATTGAAGGACAAAGTCCCTGCGTGGGAGAGGGGCAGAAGGACGGCGTCGGCGCGACGTCGCCGGCCGTTGCCGGGGCTCTCCGGCGAAACTGAGCAGAGGGGAAACACGAGGGGGACTACGTGCGTCGATTAGAGGGTTCTATCACGGTGGAGCAAGGCCGAGGCAGCTTCGGCCGCACGCACGCCGGAGCGGCGGCTCCCCGGCCGACGGCGAGGCCAAATTCAGCGAGAGGTGACCCGCATCGGCTCCATTAGCTAGGGCTACAGCAGCTACTCGATGAGGCGCACCTAATGCTGGAGGAAGGGAAAGGAAATGGCAGCTCAATCACTGGGGCCACGGCAGACCACGAGTTCGTGAAGCCACAGTCATGGCGGCGGACGGCAACACGCCCGATTGGGCCATACCTCGGGCTCGGCTTGACGAGGTGAGGGCAGCAGAGGATGGAGCACACGCGGATGAGCTCGATGGCAGCTTTCAGGAAGAAAATGGCGTGGTGGTGGGCGAAAATGGCGGCGGCAAACGATGGCGACGCCGACGAGCTGCGCTACGGGGAGGAGAGAGGTGGGCAGAGCAGGCAAAAAGGAGGGGGACATGAAGGAGGGAGCTGCCGCGCTCGATTTAACACCGTCGGAGCGGTTGCTGCCGCCCCGGACGGCCGTGGACGCGCGCCACGCGGAGCGCGCGGGCTGGGCGCGATGGGCGGTGGCCGGCCATTTCCCTGACGGCTTTGGCCAACCATCACTGAAATACTATTTTCATGATCTCTAATACAAACTTTTCTGCCCTATAACTCCCAAACCAAGCCGAATTAGCCAAAACTTATATTGAAGAAAATGTAGCTCTAGAAGATTGGAACATTTCATATATACAAAGTATGGCCAGATTCTACATAAATTTCGAAATACAAAAATCTAAATTAAAATGCCTTTAAAATTCGGAAAAACAGCCCCCAAACCTGCATTTTTCAACATTTTTGAACATCTTCCAATCATTTTCATGAAAAGAGGTAATGACAACTTTTGTTCTTTATGAAATTCTCTACAAACTTTATTTAGGGTGCACACACATGCAAACACTCTAGCTACCACTTTCAAATCAGTCAAACAAAACCGCTTTCATGGTCCACCTTGGTCAACCATGACAACAAAGCTTAATTAACCAAAACCATGAACATAAACCTAGGTTCAAATGGTGTCCTAATCATGTCTAGATTACTTTAGAGGTCATCAAACACCAAACACTCATACCACTTATCCAATTCATGTGAAATGCAACCATAATTTGAATAATTCAAGCATCCACATAAAATAACAATTAATCTTTTCATCAATGCCATGCATAATGATGCTTATGCTTAAGAATGCAAGTGATTATGCATGCTTAACACCAGAGTGTTACAGCCCTTTCCCCTTAAAGAAATCCCGTCCCGAGATTTGAGTAGACTAACCATTCTTTATGAAAATCGGGATATACTTCTTTTAAATAGTCCTCGGTTTCCCAAGTGGCATCGCTATCGTCATGATTGCTCCACGAAACCTTGTATTGCCTGACCACACAATTTCTGGTCACTCTGTCTTTGACATCTAGGAGTCTCATAGGTTTCTCTTCATAAGTTAAATTTTAACTCAGCTTAATGTCTTTAACTTTAACAGCCTCTTCGGTTGGAACACATAGACATTTCTTAAGTTGGGATACATGGAAAACAGGAAACACTACACTCATCTCTTCAGGCAGTTTGAGCTTATAGGCCCACAATCCTTTTCTTTCTACTATCTGATATGGACTGACATAACAAGGAGCTAGTTTTCTTTTAAGACCAAAACGTTGCACTTTCTACATAGGAGAGACCTTCAGATACACATAATCACCAACATTAAAAGTTAGAGGTCTTCTCCTCTTGTCAGCATAACTTTTCTGACAGGATTGTGCAGCTGCTATGTGTTGTTGAATTTTTTGAACCTGCTCTTCAGCTTCTTTAACAAAGTCAATACCATAATATCTTCTTTCTCCAGGTCCTACCCAATTCACAGGCGTTCTGCACTTTCGGCCATACAGTGCCTCAAAAGGAGCCATCTGTATACTCTCTTGGTAACTATTATTATAAGAGAATTCTGCCAAAGGTAACCACTTCTCCCATGAACCCTTGGATGATAAAACACAAGCCCTCAGAAGATCCTCAAGAACTTGATTCACTCTTTCTGTTTGACCTGAAGTCTGAGGATGATAAGCGGTACTATGATTCAGTTTTGTCCCCAAATCCTTCTGCAAGTGTTCCTAGAAATGAGCGGTAAACTGAGATCCTCGATCAGATATAATTTTCTTGGGAATTCCATGCAAACGAATGATCTCCCTGAGATAAATATCAGCATATTGAGGCGGTCGATAATCTGTACGAACTAGAATAAAATGAGCACTCTTGGTAAGTCGATCAACGATTACCCAAATAGAGTCATGCCCTTTTGGAGTTGTGGGAAGTCCGGTAATAAAATCCATACTGATATCTTCCCATTTCCATTCAGGAATCGGCAACGATTGAAGCATTCTGGCTGGCTTCAAATGAACAGCCTTTATGCAACAACAGATGTCACACCGTGCGACATAAGCTGCAATCTCCTTTCTCATTTTTGTCCACCAATAGCGAGCCTTCAGATCATGAAACATTTTACTACCTCCAAGGTGAATGGATAACTTTGATAAGTGAGCTTCATCCATGATTTGGTTTCTGAGTTCTCTATCTTTTGGTATGACCAGACGATTATCAAACCATAAGATTCCCTTCTCATCTATTCTGAAATGCTTGAGCGGCTGTTTCAACATCCTTTCCTTGATATGACCTATACCCTTGTCAGTCTTCTGACCTTTGATGATCTTGCCTTCAAGCGAACAACTAATTTGAATGCTACGCAACACAACAGGATGCATGAGATTAAAGCCATCTGCTAACAAAGGTTGAATAGCATGACAATGTGATTTTCGACTCAACGCATCTGCGACTACATTTTCCTTGCCTGGATGATATAAGATCTCCATATTGAAGTCCTTGATAAACTCCGTCCATCGATGTTGCCTCATGTTCAACTCGAGTTGGGTAAAGATATACTTCAGACTCTTGTGGTCAGTGTAGACTTTACAGAAATTACCCAGCAAGTAATGCCTCCAGATTTTTAGAGCATGCACAATAGCTGCAAGCTCCAAATCATGGGTCGGATAATTCACTTCATGCTTCTTCAACTGGCATGAAGCATAAGCTATGACTCTTCCTTCTTGCATAAGCACACATCCTAAGCTTGTTTTTAATGCATCGCAATATACATCAAAAGGTTTCCCTAAATCGGGTTGCGCAAGAACAGGAGCAGTGGTCAACAATTCCCGCAAGGTACGGAAAGCTGTTTCACACTCCTCTGTCCAGACAAACTTCTTCTCTTTCTGCAACAGATTTGTCATAGGTTTGGCAATCTTCAAGAAATCTGGAGTGAAACGATGATAATATCCGGCTAGACCAAGAAAACTTCGAACTTCATGCACAGAAGTTGGTGCTTTCCAACTCATAACCTCTTGTACTTTGCTCGGATCTACTGAGATTCCCTCATCAGATAGAACGTGGCCAAGGAATTGAACTTTCTTGAGCCAAAACTCACACTTGCTAAACTTAGCATACAACTTATGTTCCCTAAGCCTTGCTAAAACAATCCTCAGATGCTCGGCATGATCTTCTTCATTTTCTAAGTACACCAAGATGTCATCAATAAACACCACCACAAACTTGTCTAACTCCGGCATAAAGACCGAATTCATCAGATACATAAAGTATGCAGGAGCATTTGTTAAGCCAAAGGACATAACAAGTACTCATACAATCCATATCTGGTAGAAAAAGCGGTCTTAGGCACATCTTCTGGTCTAATATTGATCTGATGGTAACCAGACCTAAGATCAATCTTAGAAAATACTCTCTCTTTGGATAACTGGTCAAATAGAATGTCAATACGGGGTAACGGATACTTGTTCTTGATGGTCACAGCATTGAGTGGACGATAATCCATGCACATCCGTAGAGATTTGTCCTTCTTCTTCACAAAGATAGCAGGACAACCCCATTCCGACACACTAGGATGAATAAGACCCATGTCCAACAATTCCTTCAACTGATTTTTAAGCTCTGCCAATTCATTTGGTGGCATCTAATATGGCCTCCTAGAAATTGGGGTGGTGCGAGGCAATAACTCTATGCGAAACTCAACATCCCTATCTGGTGGAAGACCCAGAAGCTCTTCAGGAAAAACATCCAGAAACTCACACACGACAGGAATTTCAGGAAGAGGGGTCACACGAGTAGAATAGGATACACTCTCCAGCTTAAACTTTCGGGGTAACGGCACTTGAAAGGTACCCTCCCCAAGCGGATTTCTGATAGATAGCATCCTATTACCTGTATCAATCACAGCACCCCAGAATTTCATCCAACTCATCCCCACTATCACGTCCACTCCTAAGCCAGGTAGAACTATCAAGTTCAACCGAAACCTCCACTTGTCTAGATCTATAGTTGCACCCTAAACTATCTACTTAGTAGTTATATCAGCCCCAGCTGAACTAACCTTGAATTCAATGCTCAATTCAAGTATCTTTTGATCATGCTTCTGTGCAAATGCTTGACTCATGAAAGAATGCGATGATCCAGAATCAAATAAAACAGCGACAGGGATTTGATTCACAGAAAACATACCCGCAGTCACTGGTTCACCAGCAAGAATCTCCTCAATAGAGGTGTTGTGCACACGAGCTTGGTATGGGGCCTGCTGCTTCTTAGGAAAAGGGCAATAACGAGCAAAGTGCCCTGTCTGGTTGCAGTTGTAGCAAGGTCCATTAACAGGTGTCTTGTTAGCACCGGTCAAGCTGCTCTGTCCTGGTTTCCCCTGTGGAGCAAGAACTTTGAATGCCTTATGATGCTTCTGCGGATTTTGAGCTGGATAAGGGTTATGTCTTTTCTGCTGTGGGGGCCTGAATCTCGCACCAGACATAGGTGGACGATACGGAGTACGAAAAGAAGTTGGGGCTCTTGACTGAGAAGAACCACCTCCATCATGGGCTCTCTTGTGATTCTTGGTGGCAGCATGAACGTTGTTACTGTTTTCTTGCATAATACAATCATTCAGAAAGTCATTGAAAGTAACACGGGTAGAAGTGCTCATGGTCTTCATCAACTTGGAACTCAAGCCTCTCTTGAAACTAGCTATCTTATTCTCATCAGTGTTAACAAACTCAGGAGCATACCGACTCAAGGTATTAAAGGCGTGCAGATACTCCTTCACATTACGAGTTCCCATAGTGAGCGACAGAAACTCAGTCTTCTTCATAGCCATCAAACTGGGAGGAATGAAATTCCCCTGAAAACCATGTACAAAGCAGTCCCAAGTAATAGGAACACCCTGCTGAAAGAAGGTGCGATGTTGCTTCCACCGTCCCCGCTTGTCCCTCAAATTGATGGGCTGCATACTCCGCTTTCAGTTCTTCTGTTAACCTTAGAAGACAAAATTTATCTTCCATGGTGTTGAGCCATTCATCTACTTCAAGCGGTTCAGGAGCATCCTTAAATACTGGAGGTTTAGTGTCCTGAAAGTCCTTGAAGCTGCTATACTGATTTTGCTGAGGACCCTGACAAACATCATGGGCCAAACTTTCACGAAGAAGCTGCTCCACGTTGCGCTGGCTGCCCAAGAATTGAGCAAACAGCTGCTCCGCATTGGTCAAAGGTGGGGGTGGTACACCACGTGCAGTATTATCGGCACCCTCTTCAGCACCACCACCATTACCACCCGAACCACTACGGGTAACCGGCATCTGCATATTTCAGCAATAAGTATTTATTAGGTGAACGTTGTCATAATGAGAGGTGAATGTAAAAATCATGCCAAACTGAATTTATCGAGGGAAATAAATTCGCACAATAAATAGAGGCACAATAATTCTAATTTTCACATCACAACATCACTACTAATATTACTTCGAACCATCACAAAGCGTCTTACAATATCCACATTTTGCCAGCATACACACACTGGACTTTTAAAGTTATACGGATATCACCACATCAAACACCATGATCCAACATTACATCAAAGTCTCAATAGCGTGCAAAAGGTTTACATAACCACCCAACAGGAACGCAAAAGAACAACTAGAGGCTAGCGACCATTAACAAGGCTACTCTCCATTGTTGCTACTCTCACTAGAAGCACCGTCCAAGGACCTCCTAGCTGCTGCTAAGGCTGCCCTCAGCTGACGGATCTCCTCCTGCTTCCTGTGCACCTCCTCGTGAAGACTAGCATTGTACGCACGAACATCCTCCACGTCCTCTGGCACCTGCTGCTGACAGATGCTAAGACGACGAAACTCAGACCAGGCTTCATCCCTAGCCTGAGCCATCTTTTGGCTCTCCAGCACAACCTTGTCTCGATGCTGAGACACACGGGCTACCTCCTCCTGTGCGCTGAAGCTCGCATGTCAACTCACGCTTCTCCTTGCGTGCATCAGCTCGAGCCTCCTTGAACTCCTCACTCAGATGAAGTGCCTTAGTCTCCATGTTGACATAGGCCCTCATCACTGCAAACATAGCACTCATGGCAGGCGTGCTGCTACCCTGCACCTCCTTAGGACCTGCCTCCAGTGAGTTTTCCTCAGCATGTGGCCACCTAGAAAGGCGATGAGTAAAGGGAAACACTCCAGGAAAAGCCTGGGCAAGCTGGTGTCGGATCTCCTCCATCAGGTGCTCCACCACGTCAAAAGCTACAAACATGGCACCCGTCTTGGCAGTCCTGCCCACACCAAAACAACGCCACCCAACCCAGTGGGGGTCACCATCCAAAGGTGGGACAACTACCTCCACCCGAGCCTCTCCATAGTTCACCAAGTCATCCTTGTCCCAGTAGTAGTGAGGCTCCATGCCCACCGTGTACCCAGCGTTGGAGAGAATCCTCCAAAGAAGGCTAGGCATGGCGTGCTCCTCAAGAAAAGTGTCCACCTCTCTTGGTGCCGACTCACGGACAGCCAAAGGACCACGGGGCACTCCTCCTCCAGTGGCTTGCGCACAGTCTGCTTGGTTCTCGGCATCTGTCCAAAAGTTGTATATCCCATAAGTTTAAAATTTTAAAGAAATAAGATAATTTATTTATAAGGGAAGGAACCATGAATGTATGAATGAGTTAACCATGATGCATGCACGTTACATACGTCCTCACGAACTAATAATCTAACGCGCTATGCGGTGGCATACATCGTTCTCTCATTATACATAACTACTTCGTTCTACCGTTCGCGGTTAGTGTACCTGCAGAAAATTCATTTCAGCCCATACCCCATATGAATGCCATTCGACGTAAAAATTCACGCACCTTCCGAACAAGGTGAAAACACCGATTACTTACTACCCCAACAAGTCGCGCAGAAGACGACACCGCCAGAAGACGGTCCCAACATGGGATACCTTCATATAAACATGTGTGCAACATGTGAATAATCCAGCATCAATAAGCACTCCCCTAGACTGGCATTACATCCAATCATGCCCTCACAACTCACACTTACCAGGGCGTAGAGGCAATTTGATCCATACATTACCACTCAAGTGAATGGCACCCATACGACTCCGTCATTGTATAGGCAATGACAAAACAGAAAATATGATACAATTCCCCCAAGTCAGTACTTAATTAAGCCACCTAAATCCTATTGGGCATAAAGGATATGACCACTGGCACACTCTAAATTTTCCAAAACCATAGATTTGAACACCTATGTATAGCTATACATTTTGTAAATACTTTTCGCAACAAAAACTCTTTTATTTTAAATACTTATGAATAGTAATGCTAAACCTTGCTCCGATGCCAGCTGCGACAGAACTGACCAATTTAATAGAGCACAAGCACGTAATTCGCCATTAGATAGCAAACTTACATGATTGAGACCTAATAAACCCGGTAGTCATACCGAAATCTCGAAGGATTTCAAACTTTTCTGGCACGACCAAGATCGTAATGAGTTTAGCGTTCACCATTTACAATGTACATAGTTTGCACATAATTTTACACCATCGGAGTACGAATAAAGTTATTACAAACCAAGTTCAAATTTTAAAATCAAGCGAAAGCGATTTGGTTTAAATCCACACACACCAGTTCAAATACTGTGCCCGGTTCTTGATCAACATCCAACAAAAGCATTAAGTAGAGAAGAGTGACCATGCCCAAGGTCTAGTCATTATCCAACGCGGGATAGAAGCAGTGCTAGCAATAGCCATAAAACATCTCACCATCTGCAACAACATGGGAAATAAAACCCTGAGTACGAGAATGTACTCAGCTAGACTTACCCGTCATAAACTAAAAATAAATTGACTCCAAGGAGTATGCAAGGCTGTATAAGAGGGATAGCTGACTCATTTAAATACAGAAAAGCTGGTATTAAAGAAATAATTAATAAGAACCTTCTGGCAATGTATTTTAATCTGATTAACCTTATCATGCTACATTAGCACCTGTACTAAACAAGCACGGTAATAATTATTCAACAAGAATAGTAACCAATTCTGGTTGAGTATCTTTCAATCTCAACAGCTCAACCATCTCATCTCTTGTTCAAGTTCTTACTACGATACCGCTGCTCAAGTCAAGTGTTCACTGTCCAGGAAGAAAATCTGGAATCAGTTCTAAAAAAGAAAAAACACTTTTGCATCGGAGACCCTGAGTTAACCAGAAATTCACTAAGCCCGATAAAGAAGTTCTCTGTGTCTGGCAGTTATGCACGAAGACCCTTGACTTTGGTTGAATTCAAGGACAAGGTCCCTGCGTGGGAGAGGGGCAGAAGGACGGCGTCGGCGCGACGTCGCCGGCCGTTGCCGGGGTTCTCCGGTGAAACTGAGCAGAGAGGAAACACGAGGGGGACTACACGCGTCGATTAGAGGGTTCTATCGCAGCGGAGCAAGGCCGAGGCGGCTTCGGCCGCACGCACGTCGGAGCGGCAGCTCCCCGGCCGACGGCGAGGCCAAATTCGGCGAGAGGTGAACCGCATCGGCTCCATTAGCTAGGGCTACAGCTGCTACTCGATGAGGCGCACCTAATGCTGGAGGAAGGGAAAGGAAATGGCAGCTCAATCGCTGAGGCCACGGCGGACCGCGAGCTCACGGAGCCACGGTCATGGCAGCGGACGGCAACACGCCCGATTGGGCCATACCTCGGGCTCAGCTTGATGAGGTGAGGGCAGCAGAGGATGGAGCACACACGGATGAGCTCGATGGCGGCTTCCAGGAAGAAAATGGCACGGTGGCGAGCGAAAATGGAAGCAGCGGACGATGGCGACGCCGGTGAGCTGCGCTGCGGGGAGCAGAGAGGTGGGGAGAGCAAGCAAAAAGGAGGGGGACATGAAGGAGGGAGCTGCTGCGCTCGATTTAACACGGTCGGAGCGGTCGCTGCCGCCCCGGACCGCCGGTGGACGCGCGCCACGCGGAGCGCGCGGGCTGGGCGCGATGGGCGGTGGCCGGTCATTTTCCTGACGGCTTTGGCCAACCGTCACTGAAATACTATTTCCATGATCTCTAATACAAACTTTTCTGCCCTATAACTCCCAAACCAAGCCGAATTAGCCAAAACTTATATTGAAGAAAATATAGCTATAGAAGAGTGGAGCATTTCATCTATACAAAGTATGGCCAGATTCTGCATAGATTTTGAAATACAAAAATCCAAATGAAAATGCCTTTAAAATTCCCTAAAATAGAAAAACAGCCCCCAAACCTGCTTTTTTCAACATTTTTGAACATCTTCCAATCATTTTCATAAAAAGAGATAATAACAACTTTTGTTCCTTATGAAATTCTCTACAAACTTTATTTAGGGTGCACACACATGCAAGCACTCTAGCTACCACTTTCAAATCAGTCAAACAAAACCACTTTCATGGTCCACCTTGGTCAACCATGATAACAAAGCTTAATTAACCAAAACTATGAACATAAACCTAGGTTCAAATGGTGTCCTAATCATATCTAGATTACTTTAGAGGTCATCAAACACTAAACACTCATACCACTTATCTAATTCATGTGAAATGCAACCATAATTTGAATAATTCAAGCATCCACATAAAACAACAATTAATCTTTTCATCAATGCCATGCATAATGATGCTTATGCTTAAGAATACAAGTGATTATGCATGCTTAACACCAGAGTGTTACACTCTGGACCCAAAATACTCAGGAATGGGACTTACAACTGATAAATGAAATTTTTGACTATGAAACAGTTCGAGCTATCACTTCTACCATCCCTGTGCCATCTCCTAATCAGGACATCTTGCGGTGGATTGCAGCACCCAAATAAAATTATTCCACTAAGGAAATTTACAACTCTCTCTCCAGGAATAATGTTATCCAACTTCCTATGTAGGGATCCAGGAGCATCCAACCTCGGGCTAACCAACTTTTATGCAGGTCTGAAAAACCAAAGCAATACCTCCGTTGATTAAGACCTTTGCATGGCGGCTAATAAGAAGAGATTTATCTACAGGTGAGAGGGCTTCTAGGTATTCACATCACATAGACAAGCGTTGTGCCAATTTTGGACAAAATTGAAAATGACTTCCATTTTTCTTCCAATGCACCCTCCCAACATAGGTATGGATCACCTCTCATCCTCCAATAGATACTTCTATGCTCTCCACCGAAGAGGATGGCATTCAAGTTACTTTGCCTAATGTTATTTCTAATACTTGCTCTGATGCTACCTTACAAAAATTCATGCTAACCCTATGGTATCTTTGGAAAGCAAGGAATGATTATCGTTTCAATCACAGGGAATGGAAGGCTACTCAAGTCCATCATGCAGTCGAGGCTCACATACAAACCTATGATTCTGCCTTGAGCCCAAATCCGGCGTCCACACACAATTAGGATGTGCCTACCATTCAGGACTCCAGCACCAGTTCCACCACTGCTAACCACTCCTCCCCTTTATCTAATGTCTTTTATGAGCAGGTGAGGCCAGTGGATGCAACCACGGGAACTGCTCCCATGGACGCTCTGGTGGGATCAACATCAAAACTTACTCCAGACGTTCTTTGCTATGTGGATGCTTCAACAACACCTGATCACCCAGGTCAACCCACTAGGAATGCTAGGATTGGAATTCTCTTTATCAACTTGCAGGAGCAACCAGCCCAAACCATTAAGATCAAGGCGATTGTCAATGAAGTCTCAACAGTACTCATGGCGGAAGCTGCAGGCCTGGCCCTTGCGACTATAATTGCTGATGGACTTCACTTCAACAACGTCAACTTTCTTACGGATTGTATTCAGCTTGCCCACTTCCTCCATTCACAGGATCACAACAATTCCCCGGACTGGAGAATGAAGGTCTTCATACAATTTTTTGATAACTTTAACAGTGCTCACCAGGCTAGGGTCTCCAAAATAAACAGGAACTTGAATAGCATAGCAGATAGCCTAGCTAAAGAAGCTTTCCAGGCTCTTTCAACAGGATCAATTGAACTGCAAAATGTATGCTTTTATAGTGCTCATGGTCATCCGTGCCCCCACGAGGATGCACTGACCCTGTAACCCGGAACACTGTATGGGTTATTGCAGCTTCATGTTGCTAATATAATGCGTTTGTTGTCAAAAAAAATTTACGGAAGTCAAAGAAACTACCCTGTCAGGAGCATGTTTCTCTTTTCCTCAAAAGCAAGGAGCATGATTGGATACCAAGTAATTTTATTGTTCTAGAAAAATTCAATGGTTTTTTAAGAAATACTTTGGTTTCCAAAACTACAAGGTGTTTGGGTGTAAAGATTTTTATAGTTTTGAAAATCATTATATTATTAAAAATATAGTATTTGGAGTTTTAGAAACTCCACATATATTTTTTGGTTTCGCGTATCTTTTAATTTAAAACTAAATTTTCTCAATGAGTGATAATTAGTGAAGATGAAGTAGAGTTCTCATGATAAATGACATACTCAATTTAGGACTTTCAAGAGCGGTTAGCGTTGACAAAACCAATGTTGACAAAACCTTATCATGACTTGAATATGACAAATAAAATAAAATAAAATAAAATAAAATAAAATAAAATAAAATAAAGGAGATCTATAACATTATTTTTGAACCTTTTAGTTTTGTATTTAATATCATTGTAGTATTAAACTTGGGTAGACAAGTTTCTCTTCAAGAAGCAAAGCCAATATTAAACTCGGTCATGTGTCATAAGGTCAGTCTTAGCAAGAGTTTTATCAACATTTAGTAAGTTACCACATGGGAATTTTTAATGACATGATAACATTTTTACAAAGATCCAGAAGATGTAGTGAAACTATCTGACATGATTACCAACTATATAAGAGTCATGAAACTAAATGTCATGAGACAACATAGTGGAACTAGGCATTGAGGATCGATGTTTATTTCATTTTACTGAATGTGATAGCCTTCGAAACAACATCGTAAGACTCCATTATAAATCTGGTCGAATCAACATATCTTCGATGATCTTGTTCCCTTTTTTACAAATAATCTTGTAACATTTCTATGCTATGACTAAGTAGAAGGCATGCTCCCTGTGAAGTTTGTTGTATCCTAGAGTTAGAGCTTTATGATGGAAAGACTGTCAGTCCTAAATAATAATTGATCGTCCTTTCTTGGTGGATTTTTATATATGACTGAATTTTAGAGATCTGGTCGCAAAACAAAATAATGGATTTAATGAAGCAAACTTCTCATTGCTTGGTGCATTCAATTCTAATTTAGTAGCTCGCTATTGTATATATTGAGTTAACAAGCCCTGATATGCAAATTCACACCCATAAACCATTTTACCCTTGTAGAAGTTGAGCGCCTTGACAAATCACCATTTAAATATTTTCTAGCATAAACTATATGATGATAAATCACTCGGAACCATTGTTACATTTGGCCTCCTTGAAATACCGTTGTTGCCTTAGAACACCCACTGTACCAGGTTTTAGAAGCTCTCCTAAATCAAGGATCGTTTCTTCTAAATAGACAAGACAACCCCGTCTCCTTTGTCTCTAGAAAACATAGAAGGCAAGTTATAGGTAGTAGTACTACAACAATACTCTCTTTTAAAGTCCTTCTAAAATAAATTGCACAAGATGCATTATAGAGAATCGATGGAGGATACGAACTAATGAAAGTGTATCCAATACAGTAGTGATAGTGACAGGTTTCCTACGCATGCGGCGTTGCCATCCTATAGGTAGAAGTGTTATGTGTACGTGCACACCACTGTCCGTGTCCAAATCATGTCGTCAACAAACTACTGCCCGTGCAAATGCAATCAAACGGAAACAGCAGCGTGTCTCCTCGCCCTCGGGCTTACCCGCGCGCGCAGCGGGCGCTCCATGGTCACGGTGAACTCCGGCCTCTCAGCGAGATCCACGCCGACACCGGCCACCGTTCCCCACTCGAACTCGAGCACCAGGTTTGCCACGAAGTACTCGAGGTGCAGCAGCGCGAGGTTCAGGCCCGGGCAGATCCTCCTGCCGACGCCGAACGGCATCATCTTGATCTCACGGCTCCCCGCGAGGTCCACGCCGACGCCTTCCCCGCCGTTGACGAACCTCTCCGGCCTGAACTCCTCCGGGCAGTCCCAGACGGTCTCGTCCATCGAGACGTCGGCCACGGAGAAGTTCACCGACGTGGCGGCCGGCACGCGGTGCCCGTCCAGCGACGTCTCCTCCACCGCCGCGTGCGACAGAAGGAAGTGCGCCGGCGGGTGGCGGCGGAGCCCTTCCAGGACCACCGCCTTCAGGTACGGCATGCGCTTCAGGTCCTCCTCGGCGATGCCGCTCTCGTCGGTGTCCGTGACCACTGCGTTGATTTCGTCCAGGAGCTTCGACTGCAGCTCCGGCTGCCTCACTAGGTTCGCCATGATCCACTGGAGCGCGGTCACCGTCGTGTCGATTCTCGCGGTGAGGAACTCCGTGCAGAGGCTCACCATCTCGGCGTCGGTGAGCGTGCGCTCGCCTTCCTCCTTGGGCAGCCGGTGGGCGAGCAGCGTGTCGACGTAGCAGTACGACAGGCTGTCGGTGCCGAGTTCCTCCCCATTCGTCGTACAAGGCATGCCGCTGCCTCGACGGTCTCTTCTTGCTCCGATCAGTGGCAGAAACAGCTCCTCCTGCCTCCGCCGGATGGAGAGCACTGATTTCCACCGCCGGCACGGCCTCGATCTCCGCGACGCGGCGGGCATGCAGCCTCCGGCCGAAGCACATGTGGGTGAGCAGCGAGAATACGGCGAACTGGAGGCACTCCACGACCACCACCGCGCCCTCGCTGTCCTTGCTCCGTCGCCGGAGGTCGGAAACCAGAGTCGCCAAAGCCCGCCGCCGCGCCGGCACGAACATCGGGACTCGCGACGGGCTGAGGATGCCGGAGGTGAGGTTCCGGCGCAGCGAGCGCCAGAGGGGGCCGTACGGCGCGGAGCTGACGGTGCTCTGGCCGCTGTTGAGCAAGCGGAAGGGCGCGATGGCCGGCGGCCGGCTGGCGAGCGCGTGCCCGCGCTGGACGAGCGCGTGGTGGGTGACGTCCCGGCCGGACACGAAGATGGCGGGGCGCGGGGAGAGGAAGCGCAGTGCGAGCACGGGGCCGTGCCGGCGGTGCAGCTCCCGGATGGCCGGCTCGAGCCGGTTGCGCTGCTCGCGCGCACGAGCCAGAGGAGCGGGCCCACGATCGGGACCGCCGGCGGGGACGGGGGCAGTGGGTGGTGGACGAGGCTGGCTTTGGCGGCTGTGGACAGCTTCTGGGCGGAGAGTAACAGGAGTACCGCCGCGCAAGAGACGACTGGGAGGAGGAGGGAGAGGAGGGATGCGATGGCTTCCATTGTCGCGCCTCCGTGCTCTCCAGTCACCGCGCTCCTGTGTGCATGCGCAGTCCGGCGTTGGTGGTTCATACTGCACTTCACCGGGGCGACGCAAGTCAGTTAGACGACGACGACGACGTCTGATGCCCCGCAGCAGTACGTGGCTTGAGGTGCCTAAGGACAGGTGGTGGCGCTGCGCCGCTGCCGCCTTGAGACTTAAGCGGTGCGAGCAGGATGGCGCTGCCACGGCGCGACGCGACGCGCGATTTCTGAGTTCATGGGCCATGGCAATTGAGGATGGGCCATAAAATTGGGCTGTAGGCCACGCGTCACCTAAAGAGGGATGTTTCCCAAAAACAAAAGAGGGATAACATGGGCTGAGAAGAATAGCAGGATAAAGAAAATTCGGACCACTTTGGCCGAGGTTCGAAGCGCCACGAGGAAACGGAGAGGACGATGCGGCTGTGCGTCCCTCCTCCGGTGTCCGAGATCTGACCGGCGGCGGCCATGAAGCGGCTCCCCGTGCTGGCCGTCCCCGTCCTCCTCTCCCTCTCCTTCTTCCTCCTCCGTCCTACCACCCCGCCAGTCCTCAGCTCGCGGCAAGCCTTCGAACCTGACCGCCGGCTTAGGGTCTACGTCGCGGACCTCCCCCGCGCGCTCAACTACGGCCTGCTCGACCGCTACTGGTCCATCCGCGCCGCGGACTCCCGCATCCAGGCCTCGTCCGACTCCGACCACCCGCCCCCGCACGACCACCCGCCGTACCCCGAGAACCCCCTCATCAAGCAGTACAGCGCCGAGTACTGGCTCCTCGCCTCCCTCCGCGCGGCGGCGACGGCCGCAGTGAGGGTCGTCGCGGACTGGAGGGAAGCCGATGTCGTCTTCGTCCCCTTCTTCGCCACGCTGTCCGCGGAGATGGAGCTCGGGTGGGGAACCAAGGGCGCCTTCCGCAAGAAGGACGGCAACGAGGACTACCGGCGGCAGAGGGAGGTCGTCGACCGCGTCACCTCCCACCCCGCATGGCGGAGGTCTGGCGGCCGCGACCACGTCTTCGTTCTGACAGGTAATCTAGATGTTATCACTTATCAGCAATTTTTACCCTTCAATTGCAAGCTGGCGAAGGTTTCAAATTATCCTCCATGCTTTCTCAGCGTCAGTTCTATTTTGTGTTTATAACTTCCCTTGCCTGCAGCTGTGTATACATGCAAAACTTAAAAGTTATGTAAATGCAGCTGTTTCTATGTTTGACTGAGGTTTTTCTTGCAAAAATGCAAATATGCTTGAATATGATGTGTTCTGTTTATTTATGTCTCGCTGAACATTTATCTGTGTGCCAGCTTATTGTTCTTTTGCGTGCTCAGGTTATGTTAAATACTGAAGCATTCTTTGACAGACCCTGTGGCTATGTGGCACGTCCGCGCTGAAATTGCTCCTGCAATTCTTTTGGTGGTTGATTTCGGAGGATGGTATAAACTTGATTCAAAGTCTGCAAGCAGAAACTCTTCTAGGATGATACAGCACACTCAAGTGTCATTGCTTAAGGATGTTATTGTGCCTTACACGCATTTGCTTCCGACACTCCTCTTATCAGAGAACAAAGATCGTCCCACCCTTCTCTACTTCAAGGGTGCGAAGCATAGGCATCGGGTTTGTGCTTTTTATCACCCTATTGAGCGGGCCTTTTTGGTATCCTTTATCAGTAATATGGATTCTAATTCTAATAAGTCCTAAAAAAATGTTACAACCAGTACATCTGGGTATTTTCTAGCTGTACAAAATATAAACTTGCACCGTTTTATGCTTACCAGCTTTCAAATATCTGAAGTTGAGCCACTGAATGTGAGAGCAACAAACATATGATGCTAGATGCATTTTACTTATAAAATTCTTTGAGCTTTTGTTTGCTATCATTTTGAGCAACATTCCTCCATACCCGATCCTAATGACCTTATAGTTTGCTGTGCTAGATAATGATATTCAGAAATGAGCTTGTAGCTGCTTTCTCTAGCATTCTACTAGGATAGTCCATTGTGAAAAGTTTCTGCACTTAGTTTTCGCATATGATTGTTTTAAGAGATTTATGTTCACTATTGACCAGTAATGACAAAATAGACAATGCCTGGTTAAGCAGTCAGACTAGGATACATTAAACATTGTGCTTTGATATCTAGGATGATATTTCTAACTTTAGCATTGGCTTCATGCTTTTGATTATACAATTTTCTTCTTTCAGGGTGGTTTAGTGCGAGAGAAACTATGGGATTTGCTAGGTAATGAGCCTGATGTTATCATGGAAGAAGGCTTCCCTAATGCAACCGGACGTGACCAATCAATAAAAGGGATACGGACATCGGAATTTTGCTTGCACCCATCTGGTGACACCCCAACTTCATGTCGCCTCTTTGATGCTATTGCCAGTCTTTGCATACCAGTCATTGTTAGCGATGAAGTTGAGCTCCCTTTCGAAGGGATAATAGATTACACAGAATTCTCCATTTTTGTGTCAGTCAGTAACGCTATGAGACCGAAATGGCTAACAAGCTATTTGAGGAATATTTCCAAGCAGCAGAAAGATGAGTTCCGAAGAAACCTGGCTCGTGTCCAACCTATCTTTGAGTATGACACCAGATACTCCATCAGCAGAGGCTCTACCTCCGTTGATGGTGCTGTGAATCACATATGGAAGAAGATTCATCAGAAACTGCCAATGATTCAAGAGGCAATCATCAGGGAGAAGCGGAAGCCTGATGGCGCGTCAATCCCTCTTCGGTGTCATTGTACATGAACTTACCATAGTTGCCGCGATACCCCATGCGATGGTTTGTAATGAGAAATTACTCCAAGTTAATTCCTTTTGTGTTGTTTTTATTGGTGGTTGCAAATACTAGCATGTAAAAAAATGGCTTATGTTTTTTAACCCATTGTAACACCCTAAATTTTTCATGAATTTAAAATAGACAATTTGATTTAAATTGGCATTTTTGTTGAGCATTTAACCTAGGCAAAATAATTATTTTTTTATAAAATTAAAATCAATCCTAGGTCAATTAGCATGTTGTGCATTCATGCTGGTGCTTGGTTTTGGTTGGATTTGAATTGGAATTCAAAATCTTTTTGAAAAATGCTTTTGAAAAAGGTTCAAATAAAAGAAAAGTCATTTCTTTTCCCTCCTCTCTTTCTTCCTTTTCCGCTCGACCAGCCCGAAGGCCTGCGGCAGCGGCCCGCTACCTTCCCCTCTTGGGCCAACAGGCCAGGAGCTCACAACCGTCGGCAGACCGCGCGCGCTCGCCTTCTTCTTCTTGGGCCGCTAGGCCGAGGCCCAGCAAGCCGCCGCATCACGCGTCACCTCTCTCTCTCTCTGACAAGCGGGGCCTGCACCGTCCCCTTCCTCCTCTGACCCGGAACCGACTCGGAAGCTCTGACTCCGACCCGCGCCGCCTCCACGCACGCTCGGTTGCCCTTCTTGCCTCGGGCTATATAAGCATTGAGTCCGCGTTCGCAACTCCTCCCCGAACCCTAGCAAGCGCCGCCTTTGCCTTGCTTGAGTACCAGCGTCGCTAAAACCCTAGCCGCCATTGTCGCCATTCGGCGGAGCTTGAAATTTACCGGCGTCATTGTTTCTTCGCTATGGTAAGGTACACCCGGAGCTCCGCCTTGACCCCGTGAACACGTTGGTGCTATCAATTTCGATCTATCGTGCTCACTCGGTGTTGATTGCTACCCGTAGTCCGCCGCTGTCCGTCGTCGCCCGCCATTAGCTCGCCGCCGACCACCTCAAGCTTCATCTTCACCGCGGGTAAGAGTGCCTTGAGCCCCTGCATCGTTTGGAAACTACCCCGAGTAGTGTAGTGGTCTGACGCGCTCGGCCTGTGTACGTCGGCGAGTTCGCCGCAGCTGTCGCCGGTCACTGGTCGTCTCCAACCCGCTCGGGTTCCCATCTTCGTGCTAGATGAGGTCGCACGAAGCCCCTGTGTCGATTGTTCCAAGTTTCGTGTCAAACTGAGGTTCGTAGGACTAGTTCTATCTACGCCGGCGAGATTTCTCACCACCGGCCATGTCCTCTGTCGCATCGGTCGTCGTCCCCGGCGAGGCCGACCCCCCAATCAAATCCGAGCCGTCCGTTCCAGATCCAATGGATCAGGTCGTCCCGTACCCCTTTGGCCAGAAACTTTGCAGAAACCCCCTGCCTTTCTGTCTATTCTATTAAGAGCCCTTGGCTGTTTTCACCGATTACGCTTTGCTCACTGGAAAGTGTATTTTCTTCTTAGCAGATTCAAAATACTCTTTGCCCACTGGAAGGCGTATTTTTCCTTTAACGGATCCCAGAATACGTTTTATCCTCTGGAAGACGTATTTGTCCTTTTTCAATTTCAAAATACATTTTTATATATTTACAGTTTGCCACTATCTTCGGACGCTTATAACTTCTCTGTTTTAACTCTATTTTGGTCCGTTCAAATTCCGTTAGACTCATAATTTCATAAGCTACGTAGTGGTTCCACTGTTGGTATATTTTGTAGACTTTATATTTTGAGTTCATATTTAATGCATTTATTTGTGCAGGGATGGTTGCTGGCTATTTTCTCTTCCCCAGACCCCACAGTGCGGGAGCCTACGGCACTGGGTACGCCATTTAATGCATTTATTTGTTTATAGGAAATCTTTAAAAATTCATATCTTCACCGTTATAACTCCGTTTTCGGTGAACTTGACGTCTGTATGATCGTAGCAGCGTGTAGAAAAGTTTTATAAACTTTTTATTTTGTTTTGATGAGATTGGTGTACTGTTCCTCTAATAACTTTTTGTTTGCTTCGTGTATGTATGCTCGATTGGATTGCTTGGTGTTGGTTGTTAATGTCGAGTTCAGATGGTGAGGGTTTTGTTGAGCAAGGCTACTCTGAGGATCAGCAGAACCAGCAAGACTTTGTGAATCAAGGCAAGTACAGCATGGACTCTCCTTGTTACCTATACACTATAAATAACATTTCATATGCATGTGTCCACTTGATGACCTTAGAGATTATAACTAGATGTTGTTATCTTGATTCCTTGACACCTTTGGGTTGCATTAGGTAGTAGTGATGCTAGTGCTCTACTGGTCATGATCCTATAACATGATGTGTGTTTGTGCTACCAACGATAACAATGACTTTTAACAAGTACGAGAACTTTTCTGTAAGTGATTTATCATGGATATTCCGTACAACTGCAAGGGCTATATGGCTCTGGCTCTAGTTACTTGTAGGCCCCTTTTCTAACCTGTTAGTGGGCTGCGAGTTGGGTATAGGACAGCCTCTGTCCTTATGAGTATAGCCGGGAAGGATTGTGCCATATTGGAAGGGGGTTCCTACACTTAATATTTCAACGCCCCTGATTTGGTTAGAAGAACCTATAGGTGGCTTTATATGTTTTACGGTGGTTTGGGAGTAATTAACCCACTCGATTGTAAAACATGACTCATAGTGAAAGTGTACACCACTGCGCAGAGTTTAAATCAATATATTGTCCGTGCCCTACGATTAGGGCGGCCTTGACACATTTACATTAAGGATAATGGTTCTTAAATTGTTAAGATGTTCCTTTTGATGTCGTTATTGCTACACTTTTATTAATGCTATTTCGATTATGAGTATATGGAAAGTTTCACTACCTTGATGCTATGCTTCAATATGATTAACTTATAAAAGCTAAATGCAGTCAATCAGTGTCAGCCTAATTGAGCCTCATTAACCCATGTTATGCTTGTTGAGTACGATTGAGTACTTACGCCTGCTTTTCTTTCAATTTTGGAAAATCTCGGTTGGGTAACAGATGAAGGTTGGAATGAGAGCTATCGTGATGAGTACTAGGCTTGGTGTTCACCAGTTGGCGTGTCCCTGTGTGAAGCTTTCGCAATAAAGTTATATTAGTTATCTATTTGTTTATGTGCAAGACTCTATGATAAATATTGGTTTGTTATGTAATAAACAGAGTGATGATACTCTTTCTAATTGTCATCTTATATGTGCGACTGTTCCTGGGGCGCATATAAGGCTATTTATACATTCTATTTTTATCCTTTAAAATGAAGTGTGAGAAATTGGTATTAGAGCCGTGTTGACTGTAGGACGCAAGCCTAGATAGAATGGTCGTTCTTAGTCTCCTTTGCTTCACTAGTTTCATGCTTCTTAACTTTAACCTTGTTATTTACTCAATTTTTATGCTCTTATACTTACTCCTTTGTGAAAATCTTGGCTCCACTCTAACCTATGTCTAAATCTTATAGATGCCTCCTTATACCCGCCGCATGACTGCTGCTGCGTATCGTGCTCTGTTCAACCCCATGGAGCCTAGGGAAGATGTTTCGCCATCACCAACCCCGGTGCCTACACCATCTCAAGTTGAAGAGGAAGAACCAATGGAGGCTGCTGAAGAAGAAGAGGAGGAAGTAGCGCCTGTGGATGAGGAGCAGGAGATCCTCGACATCAGCGATGGTGAGACGATGGAAGTAGCTCAAGATGGTGGTCAATCTCCACCACCGTCTGCGGGTGGTTCTGGTGGAGGAAGTGGACCGCACGCTCCTATGGGATGGACTGTGAAGATCTCTCGCGTACCAAAGTGTCACACCAGATCACATATACGACTCATGAGGCTTCTTCATGACTACTATGCTGATTGGGACCCCGCTGTGCAGTACACTTGTTTCTAACACACCCATCCGTTGGAAGGTACTTATTGGGAGACAAATGTGGCTATATGTTCCCCAGGGGTGATGCAGAATTCCTATAAGATAGAGATGATTTATGAGCATCTTGGTCCTTGTCCAACTCAAGAGGATGGTATAGAGGGTGCTGCTTTTACAGCTTGGATTGCTCGCCGTGGACATCGCTTTGAAAGTATGCGAGATGATGAGTTTCGCTATTTGCCTCGCGCTGATTACAGTATGAAGGATGGATGGGCTATGATGAATCCTTAAGATTTTCCACCTGAGTCATGGGAATTGGCACGCTTTGCTTGTGACATGATGTTCACGCATCAGCGATTGGTAAGTACGGTGGACCAGTAGGCACAGAAGATTAAAGAGCAGCAAGAAGAAATTGATAGGCTCAGGACCATGACTGGACAACCAAAGATCTATGAACGGCTGAACCACGAGCTTCGACCTTAACTTGAAAACCCTTATGTAATAGGCACGTTATTAGTACCGTGAGTCAAGTTTAGTCGTGACATATTAGTGTTTGTGAACTTTGAGTGCTTGATGATTTATGATTATGTAATATGGATGATTTGGATTTCTTATGTGAGTGCTGGAGCTTTGTGGACATGTCCGCAAGTTCTTTAGTTAAGGATATTAAGGTTAAAGTTTGAATAATTTGAGTTGGGTTGGTTTATCCTGTCTCTGCTTTTGCTGTCTTCTGAGCAGCCTGTGAGATTTTGGTTAGATCTCGAAATCGGTGTGACCAATGCTTATGAGATTTTTTGGGTGAAACTAGACTTCTTTATCTATCAATTCCCACAAGAATCATGTCTATATCAGCTCTGAGTTGGAAGTTATGTCTGTCGTAATCTGATGTTCAGTGCTATCTGGAATTTTAGAACAGTTTCTATTGTTTGATTAATTCGATGGCTTAGATGACAGAATCTGGTTATGTGGTCTGAACAAAAGTTGTAGAAAATTTCTTAGCCTTTTCAACCATGTATAGAACGTCTCCTTTTGATACCTGGATCTTCAGATATGATTGTTTTTCTGTACTGCTAAAATTAAAGCTAGCCCAGAAATTTTCAGATTTGCAATCCTTATTTTTACATAAGTGATTTGTATCCTGATCTCTCTAACCTTTGATTTTTTTTGGAATACAGATGGCTGCTCATGGTGGAAAAGGTAACCGTGGTAGAGGCCGTGGTGCTGGACATATCACCAATGAGGAAATGAGGGAGGCACAGATGCAGATGATGCAGGCTACGACCCTATTCGTGCAGACTATGCAAGCTGGAGGATTACCGCATGCTCAACCACCAAGGGATAAACGCAGAGACTTTATGCAAGGTCATCCTCCTGTGTTTACTCACACTAGTAATCCTTTGGATGCTAAAGACTGGCTGCGTGCTGTGGACAAGCAGTTGAACCTCGCACAGTGCAATGATACTAAAAAAGTGTTGTATGCTTCTGGGCAACTCTAGGGAGCTGCTCAGACCTGGTGGGAGTCGTATCAAGCTGCTCGTCCCAATAATGCTCCTCCCATCACCTGGGCGGTTTTTAAGAGGGACTTGAAGGCCCGCCACATTCCAGAGGGTCTCATAGAGCAAAAACAAGATGAATTCAGGAGTCTCAAAATGGGCTCTATGACCATGAGTGAGTATCATGCTAAGTTCGAGGAGTTGGCTCACTACGCTCCCAATAAAGTTCTAAGGGACGTGGATAAGAGGCGTCATTTTCTAATGGCATATACTATGAACCCAGGCTGCAGCTGAAGGGTAATAAGTATGATACCTTTGAGGAATTGGTAAATAGTGCTATTGTGCTAGATAATAAACGTCTATCGCAAGACAAGAAAAGGAAGATGAATAAACAGGGCTTTGGGAACAATTCTCGTTTTCACTCTAACTTTTATTAGGGCTTCCAGCAGAGGTTCTAGGGACCAGTCAGCCAGGGAAACCATGGTCAGTATGCTCAGCGCAAGAATGAGAATCACCAGTAGCAGGGGAATCAGCGGCCGCAGCAGCAATCTGGAAATCAAACTCCGCGTCTTACTGCACCCAACAACACCCTCTTAAGGGTAGTCCCAATACTCCTCAGGTGTATTATCGTTGTTTGGAACCTGGGCACTATGCTAATCACTGCTCCTAGAAACCAAACCAACACACACCTCAGAAGCAAAATGGAAATCAGAAGTCATATGCTAATCATGGAAGGGTGAACCATGTGTCCACTGAGACGGCTCAGGAAGCACCAGAGGTTATGCTAGGTACGTTCAACATCAACTCTATCTCTGATACTGTACTTTTTGATTCCGGAGCTTCGCATTCCTTTGTCTTGCAAGCATTTGTTAGAAATCATAGCATACCAGTTATAGCCATGAAGAACCAAATGGTAGTAAATTCATCGGGGGTGCTATACCAGCTTCTTACTACTGCCCCTTATCTAAGCTTCTCTTAAGGGGGGTAGACTTTTCAGTGAACCCTGTTGCGTTGAATGCATCTGGTATTGATTTAATTCTGGGGTTGGATTAGATGGAAGCTCACCAAGCTATGATAAAGTGTAAAGAGAGGGTTGTGGACTTGACTACACCAAAAGGAGATAGAATCAGTGTTGAGGTCAGAGTGCAAGCGCAACCTACAGCTACACTGAATCAGCTTGATGACAATGCAGATCCTCAGGATCATGTGGTGGGGGAATTCCTGAATGTGTTCCCCGATGACTTGCCAGGTATGCTACCTGACCGTGACATTGAATTTATTATTGAGTTATTACCTAGCACTTCTACGAGAGGCACATGAGTCAGCTTACTCTATCCATCCTAGAAGTACTAAGATGTACATGGATCTCAAGGAAAAGTATTGTGGATTGGTCTAAAGAGGGATGTGGCAGAGTACGTTGCTTTATGTGATACTTGTCAACGTGTGAAAGCTGAACATCAAAGGCCAGCTGGATTATTGCAGCCAATGAAGATACATGAATGAAAGTGGGAAGAGGTCGGTATGGACTTTATAACAGGATTACCTTGTACTAAGAGAGGCTATGATTCTATCTGGGTAATAATTGATCGACTAACTAAGGTAGCTCACTTTTTGCCTGTGAAGACCACCTATACTGGACTTCAGTTGGCTACACTGTACTTGGAAAGGATCATGTGTTTGCATGGTGTCCCAAAGAAGATCGTGTCTGATAGAGGTACTCAGTTTACATCTCACTTTTGGAAAGCAGTGCATAGTGCTTTAGGAACAAAGTTGAACTTTAGTACGGCATAGCACCCGCAGACTGATGGACAAACTAAGAGGATTAATCAGATTTTGGAGGACATGTTGAGAGCTTGTGCATTGCAGTATGGTACAAGTTGGGATAAGAATTTGTGCTATGCAGAGTTCTCATACAATAATAGTTATCAACAGAGTCTCAAGATGGCACCATTTGAAGCTCTGTATGGACGTAAGTGCAGGACGCCGTTGTTTTAGAATCAGACCGAGGAAGGTCAATTGTTTGGGATAGATGTTCTGAGAACCACAGAAGAATAGGTACGGGTGATTAGAGAGAACTTGAGGGTAGCACAATCTCGCCAGAAGAGTTATGCAGATACCCGGAGAAGAGAATTGGCATTCAAAAAAGGTGATTATGTGTACTTGAAGGTGTCTCCTATGAGAAGTGTGAAACGGTTTAACCAAAAAGGGAAACTTGCACCAAGTTATGTTGGTCCATTTAAAGTTTTAAAGAGATGTGGAGAAGTGGCTTATCAGTTAGAGTTGCCTGAGAGTTTAGCGGGTGTGCATGATGTGTTCCATGTGTCTCAACTTAAGAAGTGTTTGCGGGTACCTGAGAAGAAACACTTACCTTTGGAGGAACTTAATGTTAAGAATGATCTCATGTATGAAGAGTTTCCAGTAAGGATCTTGGATACAACTGAAAAGGTTATCCGAAGCCGGGTTATTAAGATGTGCAAGGTGCAGTGGAATCGATACTCGGAGGCTGAGGCAACTTGGGAAACTAAGGATGCATTAAGGACAGCTTATCCGCAGTTGTTTGAGTAAGAAAAATCCAATCTCGAGGACGAGATTCTCTTAAGGGGGTAGAATTGTAACACCCTAAATTTTTCATGAATTTAAAATAGACAATTAGATTTAAATTGGCATTTTTGTTGAGCATTTAACCTAGGCAAAATAATTATTTTTTTATAAAATTAAAATCAATCCTAGGTCAATTAGCATGTTGTGCATTCATGCTGGTGCATAATTTATTTTGTGATGCTTGTCTTTGGTTGGATTTGAATTGGAATTCAAAATCTTTTTGAAAATACTTTTGAAAAAGGTTCAAATAAAAGAAAAGCCATTTCTTTCCCTCCTCCTCTCTTTCTTCCTTTTCGGCCCGACCAGCCCGAAGGCCTACTGCAGCGGCCCGCTACCTTCCGCTCTTGGGCCAACAGGCCAGGAGCCCACAACCGCGGGCAGACCGCACGCGCTCGCCTTCTTCTTCTTGGGCCGCCAGGCCGAGGCCTAGCAAGCCGCCGCACCGCGCGTCGCCTCTCTCTCTCTGTGACAAGCGGGGCCCGCACCGTCTCCTTCCTCCTCCGACCCGGAGCCGAGTCGGAAGCTCCGACTCTGACCCGCGCCGCCTCCACGCACGCTCGGTTGCCCTTCTTGCCTCGGGCTATATAAGCATTGAGTCCGCGTTCGCAACTCCTCCCCGAACCCTAGCAAGCGCGGCCTTTGCCTTGCTTGAGCAGCAACGCCGCCGAAACCCTAGCCGCCATTGTCGCCATTCGCCGGAGCTTGAAATTTACCGGCGTCGTTGTTTCTTCGCCACGGTAAGGTACACCTGGAGCTCCGCCTTGACCCCATGAACACGTTGGTGCTATCAATTTCGATCTATCGTGCTCACTTGGTGTTGATTGCTACCCGCAGTCCGCCGCCGTTCGCCGTCGCCCGCCATTAGCTCGCCGCTGACCACCTCAAGCTTCATCTTCACCGCGGGTAAGAGTGCCTTGAGCCCCTGCATCGTTTGAAAACTACCTCGAGTAGTGTAGTGGTCTAACACGCTCGGCCTGTGTACGTCGACGAGTTCGCCGCCGCTGTCGCCGGTCATTGGTCGTCTCCAACCCGTTCGGGTTCCCATATTCGTGCTAGATGAGGTCGCACGAAGCCCCTGTGTCGATTGGTCCAAGTTCCGTGTCAAACTGAGGTCCGTAGGACTAGTTCTATCTACGCCGGCGAGATTTCTCACCGCCGGCCATGTCCTCCGCCGCATCGGTCGTCGTCCCCGGCGAGGCCGACCCCCCGATCAAATCTGAGTTGTCCATTCCAGATCCAATGGATCAGGTCGTCCCGTACCCCTTCGGCCAAAAACTTTGCAGAAACCCCCTGCCTTTCTGTCTATTCTATTAAGAGCCCTTGGCGGTTTTCACCGATTACGCTTTGCTCACTGGAAAGTGTATTTTCTTTTTAGCAGATTCAAAATACGCTTTGCCCACTGGAAGGCGTATTTTTCCTTTAACGGATCCCAGAATATGTTTTATCCTCTGGAAGATGTATTTGTCCTTTTTCAGTTTCAAAATACGTTTTTATCTATTTACAGTTTGCCACTATCTTCGGACGCTTATAACTTCTCTGTTTTAACTTTGTTTTGGTCTGTTCAAATTTCGTTAGATTCATAATTTTGTAAGCTACGTAGTGGTGCCACTGTTGGTATATTTTGTAGACTTTATATTTTGAGTTCATATTTAATGCATTTATTTGTCTATAGAAAATCTTTAAAAATTCATATCTTCGCCGTTATAACTCCGTTTTCGGTGAACTTGACGTCTGTGTGATCGTAGCAGTGTGTAGAAAAGTTTTATAAACTTTTTATTTTGTTTTGATGAGATTGGTGTACTGTTTTTCTAATAAATTTTTATTTGCTTCGTGTATGTATGCTCGATTGGATTGCTTGGTGTTGGTTATTAATGTCGAATTCAGACGGTGAGGGTTTTGTTGAGCAAGGCTACTTTGAGGATCAGCAGAACCAGCAAGACTTTGTGAATCAAGGCAAGTATAGCATAGACTCTCCTTATTACCTATACACTATAAATAACATTTCATATGCATGTGTCCACTTGATGACCTTAGAGATTATAACTAGATGTTATCTTGATTCCTTGACACCTTTGGGTTGCATTGGGTAGTAGTGATGCTAGTGCTCTACTGGTCATGATCCTATAACATGATGTGTGTTTATGCTATCAACGATAACAATGACTTTTAACAAGTATGAGAACTTGTCTGTAAGTGATTTATCATGGATATTCCGTACAACTGCAAGAGCTATATGGCTCTGGCTCTAGTTACTTATAGGCCCCTTTTCTAACCTGTTAGTGGGCTGCGAGTTGGGTATAGGACAGCCTCTGTCCTTATGCTTAATGTTTCAATGCCCTGATTTGGTTAGAAGAACCTATAGGTGGCTTTATATATTTTGTGGTGGTTTGGGAGTAATTAACCCACTCGATTGTAAAACATGACTCGTAGTGAAAGTGTACACCTCTACGCAGAATTTAAATCAATATATTGTCCATGCCCTACGATTAGGACGGCCTTGACACATTTACATTAAGGATAATGGTTCTTAAATTGTTAAGATGTTTATTTTGATATCGTTATTGCTACACATTTATTAATGTTATTCCGATCATGAGTATATGAGAATTTTCACTACCTTGATGCCATGCTTCAATATGATTAACTTATAAAAGCTAAATGCAGTCAATCAGTGTCAACCTAATTGAGTCTCATTAACTCATGTTATGCTTGTTGAGTACGGTTGTGTACTTACGTCTGCTTTACTTTCAATTTTGAAAAATCCTGGATGGGTAACAGATAAAGGTTGGAATGAGAGCTATCGTGATGAGCACTAGGCTTGGTGTTCACCAGTTGGCGTGTCCCTGTGTGGAGCTTCCGCAATAAAGTTATATTAGTTATCTATTTATTTATGTGCAAGACTCTGTGATAAATATTAGTTTGTTATGTAATAAACATGGTGATGATACTCTTTCTAATTATCATCCTATATGTGTGACTGTTCCTAGGACGCATATAAGCCTATTTATATATTTTATTTTTATCTTTTAAAATAGAGTGTGACACCCATTTTTTGAAACCCTTCAGAAGTGGTTTCCCATGTGGTTCTGTGTGGCATTGGAGTGGATTTGCATGTTCGGCAATGTTGATTCATACAGGAAATACCCACTCGGATTGAAAAACTGGAATGGAATTTGTTTGTTTACATCAAGAAGAATTGATAAAGAATATAGTCCGCTGCTGAACAAATATATGCCGTGTTGCCCTAATGAAGGGGCTTTTTGTGACTCTACTAAGCAATATTAATCTGTAACTTGTTACCAAGAAAATAATGGATTTCTTAAGATGGCGCGACCCCCATTTTAAACCAGAACTTACTTAGTAACCAGTAAGTTGCCGCACATTGCTAAAATGCAAATTTTACAAAGCTAGATATGCACTCAGGCTTGTGTACCTTGTAATATCATGTCAAGATCAACTAGAGTAGCACCTGTCCCTGTTAGGGTAATCATCAGGCTAAACAAACTCCAAGCCTTAATTAGGCTCAGAGTCAACAACACTCAACAGTCCATTTGCTGACAAAACCTTTACTGCCCCATACAAAACAAACCAACGGGCAACATACCACGACCACTTTCTCCAGAGGACAAATTAGCGGCACAAGATAGTACTTGCAGATGCAGCCACACAACACACAAGCTCCACATTCCTCTCCAATCAATCACAGATCAAAAGGGCAACGGGCGGCCAGAGAAATTGTATGGGTACACTGTACACCATCAGCATCAGGTAAAGCCAGGCATCACGCATCTGAGAGTGAGACTTTCACTTCGGACAAGCTAAGAATACTTTTCCACTGACCGAAACAGCCAAGGCAGGGAGCCACCAGAAAGGGGACATGTTAGTCCATCGCCACAAAGTACAAGAGATCACATGGGTAAGCACAACTCATCACTGAAGAATTCAGTCACATGTCTTACTGCCTTGGAGGCATTGCAGGAAAGTTCAAATAATGTACTAATATTATTAATCAATCAATGTGCGTTGGAGCTAAACAAGAGAAAAGATACCAGCATGGTGGTCAAAGGAACAGATATATTGTCATCTACAACTTCAGTCACAGGAATACACTCCACTACGGTTGCTGCCAGTGCAACAAGCGCCAGCTTACCGAGTGCCTCCTTCCAGATAACATCAATGTAACCAAAGCTTGAGAAGTAGAACATCATCCTGCAATGAAATGTATGGGGCATAATTAGGGAAAGAAAAACTCTCAACACACATCAAAAGAACCAGCAAAACATATAGGAAGCAATAACCTACACCGCGGACAGCAGGAAACCAGAAATGAACATAGAGATGCTCCCGGCCCAACTCTTCTTCTCATTGAACGGCAGCTTCACTGAGCCATACCTCCTCCCAACAATGTCAGCGAAACCTGCCAAGTTATATGGCCCAAGCACATGCAGATCACTTATAGCAGAAACAATCAAATACAATGGTGTTCTACAAAATAACATCATGCTAGATGCTAGGGAATACCATCGCCACCACTCATCATCGACAAGGATACAATCCCAATGGGAGACTCACGCCAGAAGACTAAAACACAGAACAGAAGCACCAAGACATAATAGAGTGGACCTCTCAGCAATTCCCTGTAAAGAAGCAAAGTCGTTATTGTGAGAGCAGCAAAGCTAAAGGGGTCATACGAGTTTTCAGTTTAACAGGATTTACTCTGGGTTTCCTTCACGTGTCACTGATTTTACTAGAGTTTCATCAGTGTAGACACGGAGACCATATATCAGAAGCCTTATGGAGTTCAAGAGTGGAACAACTGCAGCGAAATACCGTGCTTCTGTCGAATTACTGCAAGTAGACAGGGACAGGGAAGACCTCATGTGGTAGCTTTGAAGTGTGAAAGGTTATGAGTCGATGCATGCCAAGGATAGGGAATACCTGAACAATGGCCAAGATGACATGAACAGGACGCCGGATAGCACGTGCACAACCTTCCGGCTCAAACTCTGCCTTTATCCATGACATGAATCAGAAGCCAGCAACAGTGAACATAAACAAAGTGATGACATAAGTATGTTTCTTCAACTGATCCTCCCTCGGCCTCCTTAGACATTTAGCTACGGACCATTTTACTGAAATGCTAGAGGTCAGGATCATATTCTCCATCTAGTAGACATAGATGATTCTCCATCTAGTAGACATAGATGACGCCACACACTCGCCTATATCCAGGATCCAGCCACGACAGCTAGGCAAAGCTAAAAAATTTTCAGGCAAGAACAGGGGAGGCGAAAGTCTCAACCTTTTCGATGAGCCGCCGCTCGGTGAGCTCGTCGAAGACGCGCACAAGAGAGTAGGCGCTGGCAGTGATGAGCACCGTGACGGCCCCGTCCAGCAGCACCGCCG
Organism: Bothriochloa decipiens; assembly: GCA_023333625.1. Taxonomy (NCBI): domain Eukaryota; kingdom Viridiplantae; phylum Streptophyta; class Magnoliopsida; order Poales; family Poaceae; genus Bothriochloa; species Bothriochloa decipiens. Next base: position 2,570,590 of record CM041640.1, read on the forward strand.
TCGGCGCCGCGGCCGCCAGCGCCGCCACGGCCGGGGTGCTGACGCCGAGGATGAGCCGCCTTCGCATGGAGCTCCCCGGCGAAGGCGCGAGCGCGAGCGCGGCGGCTGCGTGGGGAGGCGAGCGCGAGAGCAGCAGCGAGTTGGAGAATGCGGCGCCGGGCCACGCCGCCGCAGCCATACGGCCGAAGTAGCGACAGCAACCTGCAGATTTTCCACCCACTGGCCGGTAGCGATCTGTCACTCGGCCTGCTGGACTTGTGGGCCCTTGATGTGTCACTTTGTGTTTTTTTTTTTTGACAGCAATGTGTCACTTTGTGTTTGTTTGTGTTCACGTGGTTATCTGGATGTGTGCCGAAGCAAAGGAATACAATTGGCTCACGATCAGACTTCTCTCCAGATGATACCCCAGAACTTTGCAACGCGTACCAAAACATCTCATCACGTTGTCACGGCGGGCTGACACAGGATTGTGTTGCAACCCAAAAAAAAAGAAACAGAGGCCTTGTTTAGATGTTAGATTTTTCAACTTTGGTATTATAGCATTTTTATTTGCATTTAATAAATATTTTTTAATTATGGGCTAACTAGTTTTAAAAGATTATGTCTTATGATTTATAACCAAATTGTACAATTAGTTATTCTTTTTACCTACATTTAATGTTCTATGTAAGTGGCTAAATATTGATGTAATGGAGAGAACGAAAAAACTTAAAACTTAGGGTGATCTAAATAAGGCCAGGGAAGCACTGTTTGGAGCCCTATGCCTCCATCCAATGTTCCTCTCCAGTCCCTTTCCTCCTCGCTCTCTCTCGAAGTCTCCTCCCCATCTACCATTGCGAGAGGCGAGAGGTGGTCCTCAGGTCGACGCCGGCGGAGCTGGTGGTCCCTTCCGCCTCCGACGACCTGTGGGGCGTCGCGAGGGGGCGGGGACCGCCGGTCTCTCGCCGGCTGGTAGGGTAGGGCCTAGTTTTAGGGTTAGGGTTAGGTTCCTGGTGGCGCCGGCGATGCGATGGCGACGCCGACGTGGCGGAATAAGGTCCTCTCGGTCTCTTCCTCTCCCCGTTCGCGCTCCACTCCTGCGTCGACGGCGAGCCCGTGGAGGTGGTGCTCCCTGCGAGGAGCTCCTATAGAGGAGTCTTGCCAGTGCTTCTTCGTCTTCGTGTCCAGCAAGGCGACGAGCTGGCCGGCCTTTTGTTGCAGGGAAGCAGAGGATGCTGCGCCTCGGCGGCTGGATCCCGCGGTGGCGTTTGTCGTCGTCGGCGAGCTTTGGTTCAAGCTGGAAGAAGCTTGGGGCGCGGCCCTGGCCGATTGGGCGGTCATCGATGGAGTTTCTTCTGGCTGCTTAGGGATGGTGGCGGTGGCCGGATGTGTAGGCGCCGGTGACGGCGTCAGTGGATTTGGTCACCTCTGTCTTGGGTTGGATAGGTGTCCTCTTTATCCTTGTATGATGTACCTGTGCTTGTACGGTTTTTGTACTCTCCTTAACTTTTAATACAAGTATGTTTGATAAAAAAATATTCCTCTCCAGTCTCCACACATGAAAATACTGTAATGTACTGTACTTAGTAAATATTGTAACGTATTTTACAAGTGCTTAATAAGTGGTACAATAAGTATTATATATAGTAGAAAAAAAGCCAAGAGATATTTATATTTACAAAAAAGGACGTGTAAGCGAAAGCTAAATCGCGAAAACCGAATCAACTAGCTCCTCTATGATGAGCGACCCAGCGTGTCGCGTGGACCCGCCGTGTCGCGTGGCCGGGAATCGGATCATGGCCTCCACGGTGTCCGGGCTGCCCCGGCTCTTGGCGCAGGTGCGGGTCCGGGCGTCACAGACGGGGTGATCGGCGGGGCAGCAGGTGGCGCGGTCCTTGCAGCAGGTGGCGGCCTCGGCGGGGCAGCAGCCCCAGACGAGGCACACGTTCCGGACGCCGAACGTGCAGCAGCAGGTGCTCCCCGCCGGGCAGGTGCTGTGGCGGTCGCAGACCACCGGGGACGGCGGCGTCGGCGTCGGCGGTGAGGGCGACGGGTCCGGGTTCGCCCCGCTCTTCACGGGGTAGGATGCCTCCATGGCGATGCCGCACTTGCCGGCGCGCGCGCCCACGTTGCGCTCCATCCGGATGTAGCCGCCCTCGCCCCAGTCGGCGCCCCACGAGTTGCGCACCACCCAGTAGTCCTGCCCGCCGTCCTCCTCCGTGCCGTACCCCACCGCCACCACGCCGTGGTCCAACGATGTGCCGCACCTGCCGGTGAACACGCCCTGCAAGCCATGGTTGTTGTATTGCACGTTGGATTGGACGTCAGTGTTTGTTTGCAAGAAAAAGAAAAACCACAAGTTGCACAGTGGCAGTTTGCTTACCGACTGGTAGAGCTGGAACTCGCGGCCGCCGGTTTCGATGGCGACTGCGACGGGCTGGTGCGCGACGGCCTTCAGCAGCGACTTCTCGTCGTTGCGGGGCACGTCCTCGAAGCCGTCGATGGACACGACGTGGCGGCTCCGCTTGGCGACGTCGCACTTGTCGTCCCGGGCGGTGTAGGGGTAGTCCGTGTCGGTGTCGATGCCGCCGTTCTCGGCGATGAAGGCGAACGCGTCGTCCATCATCCCGCCGTCGCACCCGCTGTTCTGCCCGTTCTTGGAGCAGTCCACCAGCTCCTGCTCCGACAGCGTCACCAGATCGCCCGTCAAGATCTGGTTGATCCCTTCCACCGCGCCCACCGCCGAGAACGCCCAGCAGCTACCTGCTCGCCGCCGGCATCACCATGCGAACGCGTCGCCCGGAGTCGTAAGCATTGCAATGCAAAGATCGAGAGGAAAAAGGAAATGTAGTACCTAAGCTAAGCTACCACGGTGATCGAGATATGATGTGATCCTTACCGCATTGGCCTTGGTTCTTGACGGGAGCGATGGCGCCCTTCTGCCTCCAGTCCACGGACTCCGGCAGCGCCTCGACGCCGTCGTAGCGGTACCTCTCTCCGGTGGCGGTGTCGGTGGCGTTCCCGCGCGCGCCGGCGCTGAGGTACGTGGTGCGGAACTCGGCGTTGGTGAGGTCGGCGAAGCGGTTCATCCCGAGGCGGTACCCGCGCGCGCCGGCGCGGGCGTTGTGCGCCTCCACGAACCGGAGGTTGTCCCAGAACGCACGGAACCGGCGGTCGTGCTCGCCCAGCGCGTTCGATGCCGCCTTGCCGTGCCGCGCCATCCACTGGTCGTACATTGCCCGCACCTGGGCCTCCGTCCGCGCTATGCCGCCCACCGCGTCGTCGCTGCCGGGCGCCGCGGCGGCGGACGCCGCCGACGCGAAGCAGAGGAGGAGAAGGATGGACAGGGCCAGCGCGACGAGGCCGCGGCCGACGCCGCCCGCCATGGTCGCGTGTCGCCGGAGACTTGCGACGACGAGGGTCGTGTCGAGTTGCCTAGGGCTCTGTACGTGCGTTGTGTGCGTAACGACTTGCGTTGCTTTGCATTGGATTGGACGTGCCGGGTGGGTTTTATGGATCGGCCCGTCAAGTTGTGGTCGGACACGTGACAGTAGATGGGGTAAGACACGTCGCTACGTGTACAGAATATACGGCACGTATCATCATGGTTTGAGTCTGAATCCAACTCCAATATGGTGTGCAGTACACGATCATGATATCAATCTCAAAAAAGGCCTTTGCTTTGAGTCTGAATGTATTTTTCTTTTGAGTTTTTTGGCAGTAGTCTGACGTGGTTTCGATATCGGACGGTCAAGACGTACCCAAAAAAAAGGTTACCAAATCTCCTTCCAAAATTAAAAAACTGCAGAACGCGACTGTCACGACACGACACGAGTCGGCTCGCACAGCCCAGGGAAACGTGATGGGCCAGGAACCAGGCCCGTTCAGCCCATTGAGTAACCGAGTCGTCGTACTCGTTCAGGCCCAGCCTGATCTCTCCCTGCCGACCCGTCCGATCTCTCTCCCCAGGCTCCGGCGGAGTTCCGCAACCGCGCTCCCACCTCGCCGTCCGCCGCCGCCCGAGCAATTCGTGAGGGAACTCCACCAGAAGGCAGGCAGCACGATGGTTCAGAAGAAGAAGAAAGCGGCGGTGACCAAACTCCGCAAGCCGCCGAAGCGCGACGCGGTAGCGAGCTATGCTCCATTGCCGTAACCTCAGCGCTTGTATCCTCTCCCGGGGCAGCAGTGTTTGACTTCCTTTTCTCGGTCTCGGTTCCCTCGCAGGAGAAGAAGCTCGGGAAGAAGGGTGACATGGCGCAGTTCAGGGCGCAGCTGGACTCCCTTGGGCTGAAGATAGTCGAAGTGACGGCAGATGGAAACTGCTTCTTCAGGTTTAGTAGGACTGGCTTCTTTGGATTCTACTGTGCATGTACTTAACGTCACCAACTCACAAGAAAAGAAACTGACTGATTTTGAACAAAATACCTTTTTTTAAGCAAATGGCAAGAGCTCTGCTTTTCCAATTAACCAGGAGAGAATTGTTAAAAAAACGCTTTAAGAGATTTAATATTTTCAACTGCTAGGGCACCTTTTGAGTTATGCGTCTTTTTGAGTTATATGACTACTCATTGTAGTATGCAGGGCAATGGGTGACCAGCTTGAAGGCAATGAGGAAGAGCACATGAAGTACCGAGCTATGGTTGTGGAATACATTGTGGTATGTAGGATAACCTTTTGTAATTGGTGAACTGTAATTGTACCCATGAAGTCATGAACTAGAGGAGGGCTTCAGATTTTAGTAGCTGAACATGCTAAATGCCTAAATTGCTGGCGGTCCATGCAAAGCATTGGACTATCTATGCCTTCTAATCCTTCTTGTGCGCATGTGCAGAAACACCGTGAGGAGTTTGAGCCATTTATCGAGGATGAAGTTCCGTATGAGGAATACTGTGACTCTATGCTAAAGGATGGAACTTGGGCTGGCCACATGGAGCTGCAAGCAGCTTCTCTGCTGACAAGAAGAAACATATGCATTCACATGGTGAGTAGCGATGCAAGCCTATATTTTTTGTTATTAAATTTGTAAGTACTAGAACACTTCATGAAGTTGAGAACACCATGTCTTGTATCATTGTATGGACTATGTTCGTTACTAATATCACTGGGGATGCTCTGCGGTTCTGGTTATCATTGACTGCATATTGCAAGTACTAATTAGCAGCTGCGTGTTTCTGATGTACTATTTGATTTTCAGCTTAATTCACCACGTTGGTACATAAACAACTTTTTTGGCCGTGAAGCTACTAACATGGTTCACTTGTAAGTTAAAGTATCCTTTAACTGTCTGTACAGGTTGAATGATGGTAATGTAAATCTAATTTCATGCCAATGCAGGTCTTATCATCATGGTGAGCACTACAACAGTGTCAGGCTGAGAGAAGATCCATGTCAAGGGCCTGCAATGCCAGTTGTCATCAAGGTTTTTTGTTTTGTGATTTGTAAATGGTTCAGTTCTGTTTGTGTCTTGGAAGAGCTCTGAAAAATAGTCTCGAGGGATCATTGACGATACTTCCACTGACTTTGGTCTATTTCCTTTTGTTATTGAGTTACAGACTGATGCCAATATATCCAACGCAAACAATAATGCTCAAACAAAAGCAAAGGAGGTGAAGAAATCTTCACACAGGTCAACCTATGACCATGCATCAGTTAAATTGGTCATGGCTGGAACTGGATGTTCTGACGTTACCATAGCTGAGCATGTATGAACTATATGATCGATCACAATTTTTGCAGCTCAGCTGTGTATTTACTTTGGATTCCTTGTTATTAGCCATTTTTCTTCTAGTGTGAAATTTTCTATTATCATACAGGTTCTGGGAGAAATGGACGGTGATGTTGATGCTGCCATTGAGTATATGATAGCGGAGCGACTTGCAGTCAGTACTGATGATGTGGAGGTAGACCCTTATATGGACTATGCATGTAATGGTAAGTATCGCAAACTATCTCGACTCCTGAGGCACTACAAATGTAGTTATCTGAGTATGATCTTGTTCCAGTTTTGTTTTTGCCAAAATACGGATGCTGGGACAAGAAAATTCCCTGGCTAACAGATTGTAGTAAGACCTATCCATGGTGTGATTCAAGGGCATATTTGCAACACTGACATACATTCAGCAGTTGTTACAATATGAAAATTCGATGACATGTGTGGTCATCCAAACAATTTACTTCTTGGCTTTTTATCTTGGGTATATGCCTACTACTCATGAATTTGTCAAAGGGTATGATTGGTATGTAGTTCAGTTTCTATATACAAGCTGTTCTGGTTCTGGTTGCATGCATATTAATTAACATATTTACCATTTTGCGGTCATCATGAAGATTATCATTGAGAAGAAGTTTGAACAGATATTTGGTAGGAGTGGTTTTGTTGCTTGGATATTTCTTGCTGTGCTCAATGGACGACAATAGATTTCTGATCATATTGAATTTTATCGATCTCAGAGAAAGTGTTTCGGAGTATACTTCTTTTAGTTGTTATTAGATTGATTTTGGGAATTATGTCTAGATGTTTAGGGAAGCTAGGGCATTGACTATTTTGGTTTCTGTTTGATTTTGTCATCCTTGCCAACTCTCTAAAATGACCAGGACTTTATTTTCTATACACATTTTTTTGTCGAAAACGATCGGAACAGCTTTTTTTGCATATTTTTTCTGTATGTTCAAAGTTTATTAATTATTTCATAGGAGATGAACTTACCA
>CM041640.1:2597276-2657184 GCA_023333625.1 Bothriochloa decipiens
TTTTTTTTTTGTTTTTTGCGAGAAGAGAAAACACATTCCCTAATAATTTAGCAAGTATACCCAGCTCTTGGAGTTGCTCTGAGCTGCTCGTTACTAGTTGCAAAAATGCCTGGCTAGGCAGATGAAAAAAAATGTTGCACAGTTGGTTGAAGTCCTAGAAGTCAGCCAACAATGTTTGGTTCATTAGTTGCCTGGAGTTACACACGGTTGGTTACGTCAGATAAAGCTGTTGTATTTGGAGCACTTTCACAGTATGACTAAATAAGGATTTGTGATTATATGGTCAAAGTTTTCAGAATGACTGAATAAGCCTTTAGTAATAGCAGCGACAAAATTCACATTTAAGATGCCGTTTTCCTTTCCTTCTCCCGCTGAAATGTGGGACTGGAGGTCATTTAGCTTGGGTAAACATCCATACTGCGACTTGGTGGAGGCAGACACTTGCGTGTGTCATTGACCTCTTAAATTTCGCCCGGTTAAATATGGTTCTCTTTACCGCGCAAAAAGAAGTATTAGTAGGCTTGTGAAATTTGCCGAGACGGAAAAACAAGCAAGGCGAAGCAGCACACTCTACCAGCCAGAAGCGTTGAATTGGAGCTTGCCATGGAATGGGGGGTGACTTGTGAGGTCGTCTTTTGAGTATAAATTGCCCAGGTGTTTATTATATTTGGTTGCCTTTGCCTCACCTGATGGGACGCGAAGCCGGCAAAATCATCAGCAGAAAATGAAGCTACAACGGTGTTACTTGGTAATGGCCGAAATATGTTTCTTGGTCAGCAAGGGAAAGCCGATCGAGAGCATCATCCTTTTTGCGAGGCTAAGGAAAGGAATTGGCACGACTACAGAACGTGAGCTCCACTAGTGTGTCAAATGTCAAAAGGCTTCTTTATAGTTTCTTCCATCGGACATTTGTGCGTTACCAGAAGCAATGGGCCAAGTGACGACTTTTTTTTTTTTATACGAGGACTCTTTCCCATGTCCATTAAGTAACCGAAATACATTATTTAGAGTTTCGGAAAGAAGCAAAGCAAAAGGAATAAGTTTGGGACAAAACCCCATAACAGAAAAGGAATAAGTCTCGCAACATGCCAACTAACGGTGCAAAACCGACTAAGAACTAGCGAGATATTAACTGAACAGCAAGCGGTAATCTCCTTGTACTTTCTGATGTTGATGCAGCAGAGTGACGATTCTTCATTCGCCATTCTGGTCTTGCCCTGATGTCTCGTTCAGCCTCCCAGGTGCCTACTTCTTCTTCTTGATAGCCACCAGTCTTGTAGGGATCGAAAGCATTGCATCTACCCCGTGTCAACACTTATTGAACGATCATCAAAGAAATTAAAGTTCTGCTAAAAAAAATCAAAGAAATTAAAGTGACACTTATCAGGACTTGACGAACCATCGTTGGATCATCGTCGTATATTATATTATTATATATACATTGCGTAGGACAAACAGTCGTTGGGACCAGCGCGTGATCATATACTGTACAATAGTGTCTGGCAATGCATTTCGTCCTTTTATTTGCAGCCCATTGCGTTTTGCGTTGTGCCCATAAGCTTATAGTGGCAACTTGCTTGAATAATTCAGGTGCTAACTTGCATGAATAATTCAGAAGAATAGCATCATGTCGTATAGCGTGTACATAGAGATACACGAACGATTGCCGTCGGTCAGGTCCCTTTGGCAATAGCCCCTCGTAGCTCGCCGGCGTAGTGGACTGGCCGGACCCATGACGAGCGATAGTGCCGCATGCAGCTTTTAGGGTAGGTAGTGTACTCGAACACCTAGGTTGCACATTTCCACTCTTTCGATCAGTCTGATTCGGCCATGCGATGCTAGCTAGTAGTAGTGTGGTAGTAGCCTGGTAGTGCTAGGAGATGGGCGCGGATTCGCACAGTAACGGCCCGGGCGGGTGTTGCACGGAGGCGGTGCTCAAAAAAAGAATGCACGGCGAAGAAGGAGGCAAAACCGGACACGGTAGCTGCGCCACGACGAGGGGTTGGCCGGCGTTCGACCGGCCGGTGGGCCGGCGGGTGCGCGGGGGAGCTCGCCGTGGCGGCTGCCACTGCCGGGGATAAGAAGATGCGCATGTGACCTCTCGTGCACCTCGTTAATTCGATTTGATTCCTCCCCGGCGCGCTCGAGTCAATTATTAACGGCCGCATGTTCCACGCTGCTTCCATGTCTGGGTCTGGCCGTGCGTGGCCGGCCGCGGCCATGTTCGCATGTTCCCGTCCACGTTCACGCACGCACGGCACGGGGCTCCGCTTCCCGATGCGGTCGGAACTTAGGGGGGGGGGGGGACACCGCAGGGGCAGGCTCGCCGCCAGCCGCCGGCGTCACCAGGCTGGTCTGGGCATCTCGACCGCCGCATGGTTCGGTTCGGCCGCGAACGTGGGCGTGCGTGCCCGCGCGGGGCGTGGCCGCTTCCTGCTTGCCTGCCGACCGCTCGGGGTCGTCTCGCGTGCGTCACCCGCCCAGGCCGCGCGGCCCTCTCGTCATTTTCCTTCCCAGGCAAGGAAACGTCCTTGCCCACCGAGGCCGTGACACGGCGACGCGCACGACTGCATGCCGCCCGGCCTGCGGGACGGCGAGGAGGCGTGGGCGCGTGGCCCGTGCCGGCACGGAACGAACCCAACCGATTTGCCCGCAGCGGAAGTTGCCTTGCGTTGACGGCTCTCGCAGCCGGAAGCTGCAATCGAAACGGTCCCCCGTTCGGCGTCCGCGAAAGGTGGCTGCCGTGCGAGTCGTGCGTGCATGGCGACACGCCAACGGTTCGGCCTCGCGGCTCGTACGTCGTCGGCCGGTCCAGGTCCATGACGCTAGCTGGATCTATCTACGGCTCTATAGCCCTTTGAGACTACTCTAGTAGACTACCACCGTGTGGGATGGGACTGTGGGAGAATACGAATACTCCTACCACTCCTAGGGATGGACACAATTCTACTACTAGCTAGTCCACGTACAATACCATAGTCGACAGAATCTTGGGCATGTTCACCCCGAATATACACCCATGTTACAATGAGACTTCTCCGATCGAACAACCTCCTCCGTCCAAGAACAATGAAGTCTAATAAGGACGCATTATAAACATCACTATTACTATTAGATTATTATGAAATATAAGTACAATTTTAACCCATCACTACTTACTAAGAGAGATTAAATTAAGCCACACCTCGTGTCCTAGCAGTCTAGTATAAAGACCAGCATCATAGTCGTCGGGTACCATATGTACCCAGGGTATATCTATTATATCTGATGATGATCTGACAGCCCATGTTAACGATGACACGTCATATAGAAGCTCTTATCTGATCATCCATCAATCTCGTGCCGAATTCTTTTTTGCCCGGAGAACGAAGGCCTCGTTTAGTTCCCAAACTAAGAGGTGTCAGAATTTCTATAGCGCACTGTAGTATTTCGTTTTGTATTTATGAATAATTATTCAAACATTGACTAATTAAGATTAAAATATTTGTCTCGTAAAATATGACGAAACTATATAATTAGTTTTTAATTTTACTACGTTTAGTGCTTCATACATATGCTGGTATTTTGATGTGATGAAAAATTTTAATTTTTTATAATACCAAATACTAAAATTAAGAGGAACTAAACAAGATCGAAGGCATCCACGCAGCTTCCTTCCTCCGTACGTCCTTCCATCAGGACTCCACAGAAAAAAAGATTAGGACTTTAATATTCGCTAACAAGAAAAGATTAGTACAACTTTGATGTCCTCGTCGACCAAACCGACCCAATAAATCTAACGGCGCGTCGAGCCCCCAAGAGCCCACACACCCAAAAAACCAAAAATCCAAAAGATAGCAACAGGAAAAGAAGAAAAAGCGTAGAGACACAGAAAGGGGCGCTCGTCTCATCACGTCCCCCACCGCCGCCGCCGCCATGGCAGCTCTGGGCCGGGGCCTCGGCCTCCTCCTCCTGGCCGCCGTCCTCCTCGCCGTCGCCGGTGCCTCCGCCTCCGCAGCGCCCGATGGCGGCATGTCCATCATCTCCTACAACGAGGAGCACGGCGCGCGGGGGCTGGAGCGGACGGAGGCGGAGGTCCGGGCGATGTACGAGCTCTGGCTCGCCGAGCACGGCCGCGGCCGCGCCTCCAACGCGCTGGGCGAGCACGACCGCCGCTTCCGCGTGTTCTGGGACAACCTCCGCTTCATCGACGCCCACAACGAGCGCGCCGGGGACCACGGCTTCCGCCTGGGCATGAACCAGTTCGCCGATCTCACCAACGACGAGTTCCGCGCCGCGTATCTCGGCGCCAAGATCCCCGCCGCCCGGTTGGGAAACGCCGTCGGCGAGAGGTACCGGTATGACGGCGCCTCCGAGGAGCTGCCGGAGAGCGTCGACTGGAGGGAGAAGGGCGCCGTTGCGCCCGTCAAGAACCAGGGGCAATGCGGTGAGGAACTTCGATTCTTTTCTTCGACTTATTAACTTGTGTCGATCAATTCTTACTATCGACAGAATAGATGCGGTTTCTCAGTTCGTTGACGCTAACTTCGGATCGGAACAGACCGGTTTCGTATTAGATCTTTTATAGGGTTCATATAAATCTGCCTGACCTTTTACAGTACGTTTCAAAGCTGTGCAGATTTGTGACCGATGCTTAAATTATTTCTTCAAGTACACTTAATTTTGCGGAAAAAATAGATTTTTTTTATCTATCACAACAGTTGGCAGGTCTGAAAAGCTGTAGTGACTTTTCTTTTTTGTTGTGAACATATGAGATTTAATCAACACATCAATCGTTCGGAATATGATGAGTAACATTGAAGTAACTGGGTTCACCTTTGCTTGGATATATTGTTTCAACGGGTTAGATGAACTGTACAGAAGGGCCTGTATTCGTGGTTCTTTTCTTCTGGACGAAGCAAGGTCCATTGGTTGTGCTGTGTAGAATTGTGGACGGAAGTAGCCCCACCGTTTCTTGGACTGACCCTGCGTGCTGTGCTTTCCCTATTTTGAGGGTTACAGTTTAGCTATCTTCCAAATTGCTTTTCTGGTGTATAAGACTACTCTTTCAGGATTGTTTCTGTTGTGGTATTTCCATCCAAGGTCCTGTTAGTTGCATCTACCGGTCAGATGTTAGAGGACCCTAAACAGACTTTCTTTTTGAAGCGATGGATATTAGTTAAGCCGATTTTGCATTAAACCTATTTTGGGTTCTTTGCTCTGTCACATGAGTGTCATATATGCACAGCAGCTTCGGTTGGTAGTACTGTACTTGGGAAGTCTGTTTGTATTTCTGTTATTATCAAACCTGTGATTTTGTATTGTAGCTCGCTGAGACCACCTATGATATTGTCTCTGGCAATAATCAAAACAACTATGGTTGCTTGTAAAATTGCCCATGAGGATTAAAAAAGGCAAATACTGTAAAACAATTGATTCGATTACAGTTCACAGTTAATGTATGTTATATCCTGGTAGCGTCCATATTTGGTTAGGCTGCACACACTTAATATGTATAAAGTCAGTACTATTGTAACTTATGCAATCTAGGAAGGCTGACTATTTCAATTGAGTACTATTGTAACTTATGCAATCTAGGAAGGCTGACTATTTCAATTGTTCATAATTTGTTCTTGCTGAATTATGGTGTGCAGGAAGTTGCTGGGCTTTCTCTGCAGTAAGCTCGGTAGAAAGCATTAACCAGATCGTTACTGGTGAGATGGTGACATTGTCTGAGCAGGAGCTTGTAGAGTGTTCGACTGGTGGAGGAAACAGTGGCTGCAGTGGCGGGCTTATGGATGCCGCCTTTGACTTCATCATAAAGAACGGAGGCATTGATACTGAAGATGACTACCCTTACAAAGCAATGGATGGGAAGTGCGACATCAAAAGGGTACATTGGCTAACTCTCTTCATATGGTTCTCTCCTTTGATGCTGTTGTTGGTTCACTCACGTTCATATTTCTCCATTGGTCACTGCAGAGAAATGCCAAGGTTGTGAGCATTGATGGCTTTGAAGATGTTCCTGAAAATGATGAGAAATCATTACAGAAGGCGGTTGCTCACCAGCCAGTTAGCGTTGCCATAGAGGCCGGTGGCCGGGAGTTCCAGCTGTACAAATCGGTAAATAAACTCACTGTAATTAGCAGCCTATGTTTTGCCCAACAAGTTTATCTGCTGTTCTTAACTTGTCTTTGTTTTTTATTAGGGTGTCTTCAGTGGAACTTGCACCACAAACCTTGACCACGGTGTAGTTGCGGTTGGTTATGGCACTGAGAATGGCAAGGACTACTGGATTGTCCGCAACTCATGGGGTCCAAAGTGGGGTGAGGCTGGTTATATCCGTATGGAGAGGAACATCAATGCCACCACTGGGAAGTGTGGAATTGCTATGATGGCATCCTACCCTACTAAGGAGGGCGCAAACCCTCCCAAGCCATCTCCAACCCCTCCGACACCGCCTCCTCCAGTTGCCCCTGACTATGTCTGCGATGAGAACTTCTGCTCTGCAGGCAGCACCTGCTGCTGTGCATCTGGCTTCAGGAAGGTCTGCTTGGTCTGGGGTTGCTGCCCACTTGAAGGTGCCATTTGCTGCAAGGATCATGCCAGCTGCTGCCCGGCAGACTACCCTGTCTGCAACATTAGGGCTGGAACTTGCTCCGTGGTAAACTCTTTGCTCCTTAACTAATGGATATCTATGGCCTTCTTTGTGGCACTAATAGCTATGGTCTTATTTAGGTTGCACGCTTGCACTGTTATACTGCTGAGCTACCTGGGTAGCATGCTGTTTGTGCTTATCACAATTTGACCATATTAGTATACTAAGTTACTAACAGCATGAGCTAACAGAAATATATCTTTTCATGAGCTAACCGAAGGATATATTTACAATGTTGTTTCGTTTTTTTTATCATGATTACATAATAGCAGGAAGATACATATTAAACCATCCCTTTGTTTAACCATATAGCATGCAGTTACATATTGAACTATCTCTTTGTTTAAATTGAGAAGAGCAACAACCCAGTGTTTGTGGTCATCCTGATTTAACCATAGAATAGCATGCAGTTACATATTAAACTATCTCTTTGTTTAAATTGAACAGAGCAAGAACAGCCCACTGAGCGTGAAGGCCTTGAAGCGCACCCTCGCCAAGCTGAACACCACATGAGCTCGTCCAGACGTCAGGATCGATCTGGAGAGGGATGGGACTGCCCGGAGCTTTTTGACTCTGCGTCCAGATCTTGTCCAAAATTTGATCAGGACAAGCTTTTCATAGATTAATATTGTATCTAAGTATTGCTTATCTTCCCATGAATCTGCTGTAAATAACTAGCTATCATCTGTACCCTTGATTAAAGGATATTTGTCATGGATGGAGTTCCATAATGGATATTTGTCATGGATGGAGTTCCATAATTTCATGTCTAAATCTCTACTAGATGCTTCATATTGGAAAATGTCTTGACGTTTATATCTAGGGTATAAACATGTGAGCTGCTATATTCGGATGCCTGTTTTTGTTTTTTTTTCTCCCGGGCTGAAACGAATTACAACCATCAGATCTTAATGGTATCGCTGTCGAGTCATCTTCAACCTCTGGTCATCGTGCCTCGCTCGCCCGGTGTTGTCAGCTCATCTTCGTTTAGTCCCCAACCGTGTCTACCTTCGCCTGTTGTCGACGGTGGAATTGTCCACTCGCGGGCCAATTAACAGGGCGAATTCGGGTCTCATCCGGTAGGGCTGGCCTGCCTTCGTCGATGGGCCTGCTGATTCGGCCGCAAGTCAGCAAACAAATGATTTTTTTTTTATTTTGAAAATGTAAACCAAAGGAATCGGTAACTCGTGTCCAGTCCAGTGCATATCTCTGTGTCTGTGTCAACCCGAACGGCCGAACCAAATCAGCGAGTCGGCTCAAGGCTCAACGGGAGGCAGCTCCGCCGCTCCGGCCTCCGATGCACGGACGGGCCGACGTTACGTTGAAAGGCGTCGACGCTGGCGAGTTTGTTTAGTGGAAAACTGAAGGCAGCAACCAATGACTCGCCACGACATTGACAGCAGTGAGCACTACAGCATGGACAATTGGACAGGTTACATATACTTTGACGGCGCGCCAGTCACGACTTCACGAACAACCTAACCGGTACACGTACACACTTGACTTACTTGACTTTGGTAAGCGGTTATTTGACTTTTTTTGGGCCCCACTGTGTCACGACTCACGACACTACGCAACAAGCAGCGGTGGAACTTATTTCTTCCCAAAATGCGGCGCACGCGCCAACCATGCGATGAAACACCACGACGAATCGACCCCTTTCGACCGATCAGTTCCCACCTCCTTGGCCTTGGTGGTGAGGATGCCCGTGCCCGTGCGCCGAGGCCGGCAGCGCGGCGCCGGCATTCGGATGATGCGGCTTGTACCCAGGCAAATCGCAGGGGATGTGCGGGATGAAGGGGCAGTGCTTGGAGGGGTCGGCGTAGAACGCCGCGCACTCGAGCGGGGGCCGCTGGTCAGGGAACCCCAGGATGCAGTTGCGCCGGACGTCCAGCACCCTGCTCCGCACGAGCTCCAAGCAGTGGTACCCGACCGAGTGGAAGAAGTTGTCCGACAGCGAGAGGTTCCCGAGCTTCCCGTTCTTCGCCAGCAGGCACACCACGTCGGGGACCTGCCCGTACAGCTGGTTGCCCGCCAGGTTGAGCTCCTCGACGTCGCGGAGGCAGCCGTACGACAGCGGGATCGGCCCCGTGATCTCGTTCCCGCCGGCGTCGAACACGGCGAGCCCCTCCACCAGCCCCACCTCGTAGGGGAGGCACCCGGACAGGCGGTTGTTGAGGAACAGCACCTCCGACAGCGTCGCCGACGTGTTGTAGATGGACCGCGGGATCGGCCCCGTGAACTGGTTGTTGGCCACCACCAGGTACTGCGCGCCCGTGCTGCCGAACGTGTCCGGGATCCGCCCGTTGAAGCCGTTGTTGTTGAGGAACAGCGCCTCGACGGTGAGCGCGAACACCGGCGCCGGCACGGCGCCCGCGTACCGGTTGAAGCGGAGGTCCAGGAACAGCAGTCCGCCCAGCGGGACGACGGAGTCAGGGAACGCGCCCGAGAAGTTGTTGTTGGACAGGTCCAGTTCGTAGAAGTACGGGAGGTGAGTCAGGTCCGGCACGTCGCCCGAGAAGTTGTTGGAGTTGGCGTGGAACAGGGCCAGTTCCGGGAACGCGTCGATGAACCCGGCCAGCGACGGCGCGCACAGGCCGAAGCCGTTGAAGTCGATGGACGCCACCGTGAGCACGCCCGGCGCGTCCGGCGGGTAGTCGCAGTAGAAGCCCTTGTAGTAGGTGGCGCTGCCGTTGTTGTTGAAGCTGTCGCAGAGCTCCGTGCCCGTCCACGTCGCCGTCACGCCCAGCGGGTCGCACGTGATCGTCTGCTTGAACGCCTGGATCACAGGGTACAGCGCCCTCAGCTTCTCGTTCCTGAACCTCCACGGAGGCGGCGTCGGCTCGCACCCGCACCCCTCCAGCGACGGAGACGGCGCCGTGCTGTTCCCGCCGTACCAGGACGCTGACGGTGCCGGCGCACTGTGGGTGCGGCTGCGCGCGACGGCCCCGGTGAACTCGACGTGGCTCGATTCGCAGAGCGCGCCGTGCGCCGCGGCGAGCACCAGAACTGCTACTGCCAGTACTGCCGCCCCCGCCATTAGTCTCGGAGTGGGCCGGGGTTCGTTATGGCAGAGAAGGAGACGCTGGGCAATATAAGGAGGAGAAGGCACCGAGATGGGTCCATGCTTTCCATGGACATGGCTGGACACAGCAAGGGCAGCACACTGGCGCAAGTGGAGCACAAGCTTAGTTGCCGCTCGCGCGCTTTACGAGCGGAAAGCGGTGGGAATTGGAGAAGCTTTGGTGGGGGCGCCGGGCGGGAAATGAATATGGAACGAAGTGGTGAGATGGCACGCGGAGCAGCACGAGGTAGCTAGTGGGGTTGGCGGTTAGTTAGTCCCCGTCGGCGGTAGGAGACGACCATGGGCACTTGTTGGGCAGGGAGGAAGAAGAGAAGCCGCGCGCGAGGACGGCGTGCAGGCAGGGCAGTGCAGTGCAGAGTGCACCACCACAACACAATGGCTAGCTAGCGAGCTACTCGTGCGGTGCGGCTCTGGACCTCTGGTCAAGCCTTTTCGGGTAGGGGTTCATGAGTTGGGAGACGACGACGGCAGTGACCACCGCCCAGTGGGAAAGTCGATGGAACGGCGACGGCGACGGCGACGGGAACGGGAAGATCGGAATGCCGTTGAGAGCGAGAGAGTGTCGGCTGTCGTCGACAGGAGGGCAGGTATTATCCTTGGAAATTCCAGCTAATCAAGGCTGCTCATGATTCGCAGTGTACTCCATCACTAACATGATTGGAGTCATGATCACTAAAAGAAAGTGTTTAGCGCCCAACAAAACGCTAGTGTGAGCAAGATATCGTCATGTTCAGATCATACTTCGAGGCTCTGACGACAGAAAGCATTTTACATACAGAAGCAACGGCATTCTAATATAGTATTCACGCTAACTGCTTGCGAAAAACAAAAACCTGCTAAGCTTGATCCACCACTCCATGCTATGGTTTCCTGTCATTGCTCTACTTCGTTTCTACCGCAATGAACTCTGAGTAGCTCACGCCTCTGAATATTCGATGCGCTACCAAATGACGGAATCTGAAGTTTTGTCGGCATTGCTTTGCCTGATCGATGCTAATTCGATCGACAGCTTCGCAAAAGGAGGATATGATCCGACAATACAAGCTTTTTCTGAACTGCAGATTAAAGAAGTTGTGCTTCTAATCCAAAGCAGAGATACGTGTAGTGATGAATGTAGGATAAAGAGAAGCCACTGTTGTGCCCTGTGACCCTACATCTACAGTTTGGCTCACCAGTAAAAGAAGTGCTAACAAAGTTTATTTTAAATAACTTAACCAGTAACACGAGCTCTCTCGAGGATTGAAACTTTCACTAAAGTTGGGTGTATCTTTCACAAAAATTGGGTAATCAGAGAGGACGCGGGGTCAGAATGTGAGTTTGCTGCTGTTCTTAGGGTCGGAAGGTGAGTTTGCTGCCGTTTTTCTCAGGGGGTGTTTGTTCAGCTAGGAGCCCATGTGTGTCACACTTGTTACATCAGCCTGCAGTGTAATACGGAATCTTAGAACTATCATGCCCTGCAACAAATTTTGTCCCACGTGGATGCTTGATACGATCGCTACATGCGTGTCAACGCTCGTAGTCCTGATTCCCACTCATCACATAATCAATTTTCCTATTGATCTCATGACATGCACCTACAAAACAAACATCAAAATATCGAATAAATTGCTGAGAAAGTCTGACAAACACGTACAAATATAAAATAGACATCTTACAGTAACAAACATACCAAAACAAGAACCGTCAAGGTCATGGACAGAGGTGACACACATGGGCTCCACATCATCCGCACATCCAATCAACTCTGGATTCAATTTAAGCTCTGCAAAGTACAGGCTCCTCTTAGCAGCCTTATTATCATCCCGAGGCCTGGCAGTAAAGTTGACATGGGCGAATGTGGACCTACAAATTTCATGAAAACAACTTGATAAAAAAAAAACAGTACAAAGCTCAATCTTAACCTGAACAAACAAAAATAGAAAAAATTTATTGGTTCAGAACATTAAGACTCATCATGTCATGGAAAGGAAAAAAGAAAAGACCTTACAATGTTCTCAATATTGTAGTGGTCAGTTGCTAAATTAGCGAATTGATGAGCTTGGTAACCAACATTCTTGCCAGCGAGCTCTGCCTCCATCTCTTCTGCGGTCAAATATTGTTCACTGAAATATATTCAAACGAGTAATATATTCAACGGTGTGTTAGACAAAACCAATTTTTAGGTATTCTCTATGCTAGACTGTAAAATATGGCCACCTATGTTTGTACAAGAACATGGTGCATCTAATGTGTTTAGTGTACTTCAACTACTACATTCTCTTGGATATACAAGAGTTGAAATGTTAATATGTTCTCTCCCTTTTTTTGATAGAAAATACAGCATGGGAGGCCCTCACTGTTTGCTTTATTATAAAAAAATAGAAGGACAACACTGTATAAAAGTAGTTTCAAAAGGAAGGAAACCCGAGGTGGGATAAAGAGCTAATCTAGGGCAGCTATATAGGAAAGAAAGACAACGCGCTTGATGCCATTAACCAAGGTTCTCGATTTAAGCACCACTAGGAATAAAAAAAATAGTAGGGTATGTAAGAATTTTGATCATAAACAATAAATAATGTGGCATTTGTATTGGTATATATGGATTGATGAGTATTGCATAGCAACGCACGGGCATAGTATTGTTCGTTTAATAGTTTTTACAGTTGATTTTGGCTGTTGTTTCAATAGTGTTCTACGAGAGAGAATAAGCCATAGTATGGTTGATAAGCCGACTGAGATGAGGAGATGAACATGACATGATGCTATTAACGCCAATGAATCTATTAGGTGTGTGATTCATCCTTTTCGATGCCATTTAGTTTTTTTTTGACGAATGTGAAACATCTATTGAGTGGTAGGTCAGAAGCTAGGGGAAGCTATTAACACCAATGACCTAGGGATGGCAAGGCACTCTAAAGTGTTAGTGCCTCCCAAACAAGAAATAGTACTCCTAACAAACTTGTAGTTTTAGACTTTTAGTGTTGTGCAAACTCAAGAACTTGTTGTTTTGTGTGTTCGAGTGAAATACTAAACTTGAACTTGGGACTTGCATGTGATCTATGTACAACCACTGTTGTGTGACACGTCGGCGTGGTCTCAAAAAAATGTTTCCTATAATGAAATATTGATTCTGAAGATGAGTGTGCATTATGTACATGTCAGTGCTGTGTACAATAAGAATTGGTGGACTACTAGTTATGAAATTTAATTTCTATGTGTTCTAATGAAATATTATTTTTATTACAGAATTTCACTGTCAGAATAAAAAAAATGGTATCTCTGATGGTTTGGACGACCAGCAAGACTCGAATAAGCCCATCAGGATTATTCATCCTGTTGGTGCCACATCAAGACGTATTCTCCTAACAGTTTTTGGCTATCCAACCTAGTTCGGTTTCTGGTAATGTAAGATATAGAATAAAACTGCATCAACATATTACTTAGGACCTACATGTTTGTAGGATCAACATATTACTTATGATGTACATGTAACATGTTGGTAGGATTTGCAGGGTACCCATCAAGTGGATGAACAAAAAAGGTAAAGGGAAAGGGTTTAACGTACGGTGTATCGGAGAGGACACGGGGTTGGTAGGTGGGTTTGGTGCTATTCTTCTTGATGTCAATCATTCTTTGATAGACCCTGGCCATTTTGCCTCTTGGACTCTCGGAAAGCGGGTTTATCCTCCTCTCTGAAGCAGTATATCTCGTCACTCATGTTCAAGCTGTCCTCGAGAAGCTCCTCTAGTGTCATGGGTCTGTTTCTCAGGGAAGGGTGAGGTAGGACGCGAGGGATCCTCCTCCATCTCCCAGGCGTCCTCTTCCTCCTCGCGGGGGCCTTGCCTGACCCTGCCGCCACCATTGAGCTCGAACCAGCCCCAGCTCCCGCCCCCGAGATCGAGCCAGCCCCGGCCACCGCCACTGTGGAGGAAGCAGGCCCACCTACCCCTCTCGCCACCAGAGAAAGCGAGCCAATCGCCCTCGCCAAGTCCTGCCAATCCGCGGTGATCGGGACGGTGTATCCCGGACGAACCTGGAACGCCGAGCAGGTCGCCAATTTCTCTTCTATGGTGGGCCTTCTCATCTCCGCCCACGCCTCTCGCTGCCGAATCGGTTTCTCCTCGCGAACCCAATAGGGAAGAAGTGGGCAGGGGAGGCAACGCGTCCGACAACCGACGCAAGAAGAAAAATATATCCACGACACGGAAGAGGATGCCTCGCCTAGGCCTGGCGGCCCGGCCCATGGCCCGGTAGCACACGTAACATAATTGGGTCATCACTAATAGGAAGTGGACAAAACGCTGAATTTTTTTTATTTTTAATTTTTTTTAAAAAAATTATAATTTTAATTTTTTGTTTCGAAACATGACAGAACTAGTCGCTCATAGTGGGCGTTTTTTAAAAAACACCCACTGTGTGGGCGTTATATGTGACGTGGCACAGGGCCGGCCGCCGCCGGTGCCGGCTTTTGCGGGCGGCCCACTGGCGTGGGCGTTTTTTGGTGGCGAGGGGGCCGCCTGCAAAAGTGCGCGCTGTTTTGCGGGCGGGCCTCGGAGCAGCCAAAAAACGCCCACACAGTGAGCGTTTTTTGGCTGCCGCCTATATATACCCAGCCCCCCTCTTCAATGGAAACATGGAAACATAGAAACAATGAAAATCTGAAGCCAGGGGGCCGCCTGTAAAAGTGCGCGGCCGGCCTCGCCCTTTTGCAGGCGGCCCCCTGGCGCGCAAAAAACGCCCACTGTTTGGGCGTTTTTTGGCTGCTCCGAGGCCCGGCCGCAAAACAGCGCACTTTTGCAGGCGGCCCCCTCGCCACAAAAAAAGCCCACGCAGTGGGCGTTTTTTGGGCGCCAGTGGGCCGCCCGCAAAAGCCGGCACCGGCGGCGGCCGGCTCTGTGCCACATCACATATAACGCCCACACAGTGGGCGTTTTTTAAAAAAAACGCCCACTGTGGGCGACTAGTTCTGTCATATTTCGAAACAAAAAATTAAAATTATAAAAAAAATTTAAAAAAATTAAAAATAAAAAAAAACCACAAAACGCTAGTGTCTTCACAGAGCGGGTATCGTCATGTTCGGCTCATACTTCGAGCTCCTGACGACAGAAACATTTTTATATATAGGAAGGTCAGAACTCAGAAGCAACGCCATTCACATACTATATCCACTTATTATCCAAGCTAACTGCTTGCAAGAACAACAAAGCCCTGCTAGCTTGATCCTTATCAGTCATCACTCTATGCTATGGTTGTTCGTCACTGTTCTTTTTGGTTTATACTATAGTGAACTCTTGAGTAGATCACGCCTCTGATTGTTGAATGCACTACCAAACGACTGGAACCTCTGAAGTGTACGGTTTTGCTTTGCCTGATGGGTGCTTATTCGATCGACAGCTTTGCCAAAAGAAGGATATTATTATCCTACAGTCCAAAGCTTTATCTGAACTGCAAATTAAATTAAGAATCTACTTTACTGACCCTACAGTCTGTACTGCCGAATGTAGGGTAAAGAGAAGCCACTGCTGTGCTGGGCCCTGTGACCCCTACAGTTTGGCTCACCAAAAGAAGTGCTACCAAGATTTTTTTAAACTTGAACATTCAACACGAGCTTACCTGACACTAAAACTTTCGTAAAAGTTGGGTGGCGACAAAACATTTTTAAGTATCAGGTATGGCTGTCGGTGTATCTACCAAACTTAGTTGTCTTTTAGCGTTTTGCAAAGCCCATTATTACCTATACTATAGATAATATAATTGCCTTCTGAGTCCTGCACTAAACATAACAAAGCTTCAGAACCCACCCCCATACCCAGTGATATGTTTATCACACTTTCTACTCCCTTACTCCCTTTATTCTAACATTAGTCGTTGTTTTGACTTCTATACATACACATATTTTATTATTTTGGTAGACATAGCTATATTGAATATATATTTTTCTTATATCTATCTATATAACTTGTATGTATAGATAGAGGCCACTAGCAGTCATTTATTGCTATAAAGTTGCAACCACGTTGAGCCACGTCGTCATTTGCATTCTCAGCTGTTAGATTATCAATGTTTACTCCAAATCACGTTAATGCACGCCCATAATAACACTAGTCAAACAAAGAGAACTCTTAATAAAAAAGGAAGAGTGTCTAATTATCTGTCGATATTTCCGCAAAAAAGTTGTCTATCGACAAATCTTATGTGATCAAATGTGTCAGATTTTTTTTTATTAATGCGACCTAGGAGACAGTTGTCACATATATAAATCCCAAAGCACAATCAAATGCGTAAAAATCTGATAGATTTAGTATAAAAAAAGTAAAAGTGAAAAAAAACACAAAGAACCTTGCCACGTCAAGAAAAGGCACAAGGCCTCACATAGAAGAAGCGGTCACGAATCACGAGCAAACATTCGCCCACTATGTGTTTTCTGCTTGGCGCTTGCGTGACTTCCCATGCCTTTGCCTTTCTTCGCCACCGCCTAAACCCTTTCCCGTGTTGTCCCATACCCCATTCCCTATGCTCCGCCGGCTCAATCATTCTCGGCCATTATGGCAGAACCTTCTAAAATTATATGAGTTACATGTATTATTATTGTCTAAATAGACTCCTAATAACTATGAATGTGTTCTATAAGACTTAAAAGGTCTATCGGGTAAATCTCGATCATCCACGATTCTCCGAGCAGGATCAATCATTACAAAGAGACATTGCAGTATTACAACAGTTTTATACAAATAAGATATATAAGAGTAAAATAGCGAAAGTATTACTATAACATAAGTTTATAAACCGTTTAGTTTTAAACTTATAAATCATATGTTTTTAATTATTATAACCGTAGAAGCAGTGGAGTAGCAATATAACTTATTACAAAACCTTGATGATGCGCTCTACCCAAGAGCGAGACAGCCTATTCATCGTCACTCTCCGCAACGACTGTCATGCAGCAGGGTGCAAAGCAATCCTGTGCATGGGACTCACCTGCAACAAGGGTTCAACAAACCCTGAATACAAAAGTACTCAACAAGATTAACCCGATGAAAAAGATGGGTGAAGACTCAGAAATACAGGCTAGAGGGACAAGGTTAGGCTCGTAGGAATTTTTGCAGAAAAGCTCTTGTGGATCAAATTTTTACTTATCTTTGATTATAACAGAAAGTAAAGTTATTTTGCTTTAACTCAACATTACCAAACAACTTCATTTAGATACCTTATCATCATTCAAGTTGTTACTATGATGATGAACACCGATCGAGTCTTCTTCTCCGAGAAGCAACGACGATTCGAATCCATTTTCATACCCAGCTGGGACCTAGATCACTGGGATACCGGAGACTCTAACTCCGATGCATACCAGATCACAGATATACCGGGATAATAACTGCAGCCATATATCACCACATGATACATGTGAGCACTTAGACCCAGTGTATCGATATACGTGGGAACTTAAACCCACAGTATACCATACTATGACATATGTGGAGACTCTGACCCACTATATATCACTCCATGACATACCTAGGCTCCAATCCTCAGTATATCACTTCATGCATGCGGATTTCTAGTTTTCGATATCACCAGATCACCATCGAACGGGACCTAGGGCATCAACAGACGAAAACACTACAGAGGGACTCCATTCCCAATGCAAGTTATCCGTCCGGACTCAATTTATTAACTATCATCATGATTTCATAGATAAAGTCATACTCATCTTTTTTATTCTTTTACTTTTTAAAAACCTAACTAATTAGGCAAGGCTAAGCATTACTACACATATTTCCAAAATCAGGTAACAAGGAATATAAAAATAAGACACGTAATGCAAATGGTGGGTTATCACTCAACTCCTATTACTTAATGCAACATTTCATAACTGAAGCGATAAAACTTTTATAAAATAAGGGTAGGGTTTGAATGCATCCGAGGCTTGCCTTGGTATTCGGGGTAGACGGTCTCGAGCTCTGGATCAACTCCCAACTCCTGAGTCTGCTCTTCCTTGGGATCTGGTGCGACAACGTTAAACTCTCCGTTAACGAAAACTATATGATAAAATGATATGCTTCAACATGATAAAATAGTAAACATGATGCTCGATGGGTGCATGACCAGATTAAGGACTTGAGTACAACTTTCCTTCACGATAAAGTTGCAAGCCAACGCAACTTTCTAAGTTCATTAGGGTTAACTACTTCAGTAGTTAAGTTTATTAAACACATAAAATAACATTGATTAAACCCTAATGACATGATTAACATAAAATAACATTGATTAAACCCTAATGACATGATTAAGGTAAACTTAAACAATTTATTAAAGTACCAAGGGTCATTAAGGTTAATGACCTAAGTTCATCAATCAATCCCAAAGTCAAACAACCCTATAATGATTAAGCAGGATTTAAAAAGCATAAAATAAAGGCATAAAACTAAAGTTGTCTAACTAAGCTCAAAATTTTATTTTAAAAAGCGCTTAGTCTTATTAGATGGCAAAATAATTTTTAGAAATAAAATCCAATTATTTTATTTATTAAAAATCATTGAAGAAGCATTTTTAATTAAAAGAGCAGATTTTAACTTATGTAAAAATTACTCAAATTTGGTATTTCATATTTTTTCTAGGTAGAGGACATCATAAAAGAGCATACACAAAAAATTTTAGAATTTTTGGAGCTATACATGAATTACTATGAATTATGAAAAAAAAGAAATTTTAAACATTTTCTGAAAATAGAAAAAGAAAAATGGGAACAGTGTTCCTGCGCTGACCGATGACCCACCGGTGGTTGACCGATGATTTCTCGCCGGCGGCGAGGTCTCCGTTAACGGGGTTTTGCCCTACAGGTTCAGCTCGGCACGACGAGTCGATTAGGGTAGATAATGAAGCGGCGGGGCGACGGCGGCGCACAGGCCGACGGCCATGGCGGCACGGCGGCGCTGTGGCAGGGCTCACCGGAGCTTCTCCAGTGACGGCGAGCACACAGACGTAAGCAGCACACCTAGGCGGACATGCTAGGCCTAAAGATGGAGCCGTTTCTGATCCCTAGCCCCGACGGCTACGCCCGCGGCGGCGCTGGCAAGGTCGCGCCGGCGATGAGCCACGGCGGCAGGCTTCTATGACGCGATAAGGATGAAACTAAGGGCATGGACAGATGCAGGAACTCACTGCGGGTCTGGTGCGCAAGCTATCAGGCTCGGAGGAAGGCTGAGTCGAGCTGCAGACGGCGGCGGTGCTTCGGTGGCAAGGTAAGCGTTCCGGCATGTCCTGTCCGCCAAACAAAGGAACGAAGGGGGTATCAGGTGTCGCAGTTCAAGGTGACCATGATTGCCAAAGGAATTGAGAAAATGAGCACGGATGAGGATGAACGACGATGGTGGAGTAACGGCGGTCCGGCGACCGACCGCGAGGAAGACGACGGCGAGACGACGCTACGGGCGACCAGAGCGAGCGTCAGCGGGTGCAAACGAAGCGTAAGAGCAAAGCGGAGCTGGTGGCTGGATGGGATGGCATGTGGTGGAGCAACGACGGCGAATTTAGGCGGCAGAGGAAAGTCGACGGCGATGGTGGCCGGGAAGAAAAAAAAGCGAAACGACGTCCAACTTGCTCTATTTATAGCGCAACAGCGAGGCAGGGGCGGCCGACACGTCCATGGTGAAGCTTCGCGCACGAGGGGGCGAGCTGGCGGCGGCAGTGGGCCGGAATGGCGCCGATGGCCACGACGACGCCATGAACAGGGGAAACATTGAAGACGATGACGTCAGCATGACTGTAGCAGATGATGTCATTTTGAAACTTTACAAATTACTCCAGAAATTACATAGGAACTTGAAAATATCCCAAAATATCATTTGCATGATTTTTCAAGAGCTACATTTTTCATTTAACAAGAATTTTCAAATTTTATCTAATTTTTTAAATATGAATTCAAATTTAAAAAGGAAACAAAACCCTAGAAACAAATATTTGAAATTACTTTTGATTTTTCAAATAAACTTGAAAATCTTTAAAACTATGGAATATTTAACTTTTCAACCCAAATATTTTTCAAATACAAAGTTTTCTAAAAATATGCATAAATTTTGAATTATGCTTTTAAAATCAAAAGGGGATAAATGTTGAAAATCTATATTTTTAATTCATTTTAAATTCTTTTTGGAAACATGAAAACTTTAAATACAATTATTGTAGCTCTTGTTAATATCTAGAAACCATATTTTGAGAGTATATCAAAATTCCTTATAGATTTTAAAATATGGCAAGAGGGGTAAAATAGGGTTTTAAAATTAAGGTTTTCAGAAACGAAAACAAACTCGATTTGGTTTCTAAATTAATTGGTTGGTCATTAGTGATCACAAATATCATCCAAGGACATTTTTAGGTCAATGACCCAATGACACCCTTAGTTGACCAAGTTGACTTTTAAAAAACCTTTTATAGCTTTTCAATTTGAATTTAGATTTGAATTGCAAGACAGGAATAAGCTTTGAAATCCAAATTCAACTTTAAATATGGAAATCATTTTTAAGGGTTGGACTTAGATTTATATACTATGCTTGACACTAGTGTAAACACGATTTACACCTCAAGTACATAGAGTATAAACTAAGTATTTGAGATAACATTCGAAAGTAGGGTTTTATGATTTCATGTGACATAACATTTTAGAAACATAAGTAACCTATGAAATGTAAATTTATTTTAGTTGATGCACATCAAAGTTAACCTAATCATGAATGCTTTACAATGTATATGATAACATGGTATGTTTTAGTTGATATAACACCAGAGGTGTTACAGCCATCGCCCTACATCTAGTAATGTTTCTCCATTGTTCTTTATCTCATAGTCATCCTAGGCTTCCCAAATATTATGTGGTTTAGTTTTTACTGAAACAGTATTTGCGCCACATTTTTCAATGGTATATGTTTTCGGTTGGTCTTTAGCCTTTACTAGTTAAGGAGCAGTTTATTTGCTTGATGCTCATCTTCTTTTTTAGACTGAAATTGATGCTCATCTTCTTATCCCTCATACTTCGGATTATACAAGCCTTGTGCCTAAAGTCTCTTAAAGTATTTTTTTAGTTACTAGAATCTCTTCGGTTCTTCACTTCACAAATTTTGGGTAAATTTGATTTACAGTTAACAAATTTTGTGGAAATTGATTTTACGGCTTAAATTTTGCAAACTAGATCTAACTGCAATCAACCAAATTGGAAATTGTTGATACTTGACAAGCTCAATTGCACAATGCTCCTTTAGCTTATTTGAGAAAATGAAGGGGAGAAGGCAACCTTTTATTGGGAAGAATATGTTGTGCACACCCTAGTAGTTTGACCATGTGAAATGTGTCATGGTTAAACTAACTCGGGTTGAGTGGATCCAATTAATTGTATTATCATGTCTCACTGTCTCCACTTGATAGATGAGCTTTTTGGTTGCATTCTATTTTTTTAGTGTATTATAAATATAGTAATAGGATGTTTGTGATAGTTGTTGCTAGATGGATTGAATAATTTGTTATAGTAACATACCATTATATTTATGTTGAATATTGCAGCTCTCATTCAATAGATACTTCTTCTTGTATTATTTTATCTCTTCGGTATTTTGTGTTTATTAAACACTTGCATCATGTTCAATGTTAAATTTAATATATGCATAAATACTTTTAGGACATCTCTTTTGAGTTTAAGAATGGCGTCCCAAAAGAAAGGTCTCCCTAAGTATATTTCTTTTTCTCTTATGTGTTTTGATAATTAGGTGAAAGGGTAGACGTAACTTCCATTAATACACAAGGCTCGATGATATATACTAATTTCTTTAGCCTATACATGATGTTATGCTAGATGTGGATCATATTTGTAATCTTCATTTTGTTCTTCGACAATATAAAAGTGCTGGTGAAGAATTTATTTGTCATCGTATGCTATAGTCGAATACAATTTCAAAGGATCTCAACAATTTACCGTTGCCATTGAATTGACAATGGCAATTATATTTTATTAGACATTCAGTTCGATCAGGTATACTAGCTAGTATCTTACCAAATGATATATTCTAACTTATGTATATAGTAATGCATATGAAGTTAATGCTAATTCTTCATGCGTGGTTTTTTAATTAGTGCAAGGGTACCGGTGAGAGCGAGAGCACATTCAAAATCCTCTCGTGGTTTTCATTGTTTTTGCTTTTAAAATAGAATGAGGCCTAAGGCCCGACTTGATTGGAGTTTGCCTTATAGCTAATATTTGTGGTGGCTTGTTATCGATGTGAGCGGAATCAATCAATAAACATGCCTATTTATAGCTCCTCACGGTCACTATTGTATAGCAAAAGTATTTCTATATTTTTTCTAATACTAATCTATTTCTTAGATATTTTTAGCATACAAGAATACCAATACCTAGACTATTCTAGTTTTCGTTATGAAACATGAAAAATATCTCATTTATACTCAGTATTTACCAATAGTTTTTTATAAATATGTATCACTATCTTTAACACTACCATTTAATGTATATTCATCTCCATTATTTGTGTATGATACTATCTTTAATTTTTTTATGCTTTGCCATCCTGGTCTCCTACATAGTGACAAGTTCTGCTCGTCCTTCATCTTGTATAATTTTTATGTGAACATCACTCCTTTGGATGCATATGATGCTCTTCAAGTTTTTTGACAAAAAACATGGAACGACACACTTGAGTACTTGACATGTGAATCTATTTGTTATCCTATAGTCCTTTTTTATTCTATTTCCTTAGTCGGTTCTTCCTACACCCAACCCATCCGTGTCGGTTCTTCCTATAAGGCGAATGTCTGGGCGTGCTTATGCGCTAGGCGAAGAATGGGTAGTGTGTCCTAGATCCAGGATTGCGCCGTTCGAGGGAGGGATGGTAGGTTGCAGCGGAGGCTGCGAGCGCGCCATGAGAGGGCTAGCGGTAGGCGTGACCTGGCCACGCTATTGGTGCAACTAGAGGCAAAGGGTGAAGGCTAGGAGGAGGGCGGTCTGAGGCGATAGCCGCGAGGTTGCATATAAGGTTGAAAACAAACCGTATGACTCATCCCGACCCGCCTGTGTTTCTACATTTGATCCATCCATTTTCATATTCTCAGAAGTCATCCAAATCGGGATAGAAATGGGAGCACTTATTACCACCCATTTTATTGAGATCTCGTATTTCACCTAGAAATACCCTTATTTGACATGAATTTTAGAAATACGAAAAAGCCCAAGAATAGGAAATGTGCATATTTGACTGGGATTTAAGAAATACGAAAAAAGCCCAATAATAGAAACGGTTTAGGGAAACGAAAACAAAAACCAAATGTGGATGGAACAACTTTGTTATTGGGCTATTCATGTGACATGATAATACACTAACTAAAATTTGTACCTAACTAATGAAGACTAATTTAACGAGGGAAGCCACCTTTGTTGCAAATCATGAGTCACTTTGACGTTTTTATCCATTTTATTATGTATATAGACATATTGTTATATTTAAATGCATAGAAAATGGATATACCAAAAAAAAGTTAAAAAAGACTTATAATTTAGAACTGAGGGAGTATCTAACTAACTAACAAAAACACTTACACATGCAGACCAAAATTTCAAAGTAACTTACTAACGTAAACATAGAGGAAATGTAACTAAATGTACACGTAAAAAATGAGTGCAGCCACTAAACTGAACCCTGATAATTTGGTCCACCTAAATCACTTGGCATTTCTTCTCAAACAAAGGTTTTGCTTGAAACCGTAGCTACCAAGCCAATTCTTCAAATCCATGAACAAAACACGAAAAGAGGGGATTTACCTCACTTTAGGCTGAGGGAGGCTTGGGGGCGACCAACAACCGGCCAAGAGGCCGATTGGAGCTGGGGAGGCCGCTGGCAGTGGGGGGCGGAAGAAAGAAATGAGGAAGACGGGGAGAGAGAGCTACGTCAGCCGCTTCTGCGTTGTTTGGCTGCGCTAGGGCATTAGGCACAGCCGAACAAGTTAGATTAAAAAAGACCAACCGTGTTATTTTTATAAATAAAGTTAAAACAGGTTAAAAAAAAAAAGGTCACATGATACATCTGTCTATGTAAAATACATCTTAGGTATTTCAGAAAATGAGCTACCGGCAGATGGGCATCGAATGAGCTCCACAAAGTTCCTTAGAGCAGCCTAAAACTAAAAATCTGTGATAGAAAGATCATATGGTTAACAGCACAAGCAGCCCACATACTTGTATGTACGAGTTGCAACTCGCAATTTCTCAATATCATTTCGAGTAAAAGATATGCGCCCATAGTAAACGCCATGTTCAAAAAGAAAAATACACAAGCCATCTCGTTAACCAGAATGAACAGCGCACATCAAAACCTCAGATCAGCATATTGAGAATTCATATTAGTGGAGGATCACAAGTATGGAGAGTCAAAAGACGAAAGGGCCACTGTCAACTCCACTTGACGAACAGAGAAGTTCCTGACAAGAAAAAAAATGATTAATACAAAAAGCAGCAATTGACAGGAATATTTCAAGTCAAACTTCAGGAAATGAACTTTTTGCAACGGAGGACCTCAAAAGTCAAACCAACCACCACAGGATACAAATTACTAGACACAAGTTGTATATAAGAATGAAACTACATACAGCAAAAAAGAAAAAAAAAAAAAAGGTTGCTGCTGAGCCTAGATTCAACTATCAGAAGTTTGTCTTTATAAAAAAAAAATAGTTTGCAGGAGCTAAGGTCCTGACTTGCACTGTGAGTGAAGCAAAGAGCTGTTGAAATTCGTTTGATTTTGCTCCTACAACAGGTACAGTCAGTTACAGGAAATAAGGAAAAGGCAGCTAGGTAGTGCAAGTTTCTGTTAGAACACAAGCCAAATTATTCAAATTTGGTGTCACTCACGAACTATTGATCAGTTGAAAGTGATATCCATACCATTCATAACATGTCCACAGCCAAAATACAGGGGTCTGTAAATATTAAAACAATCTAACAGATGGGAATGTTGTTACTATTAAAATACTTAGATTGAAGAAGGGTTTGTAGTAGGTTGCAAGGTGAGCTATTACTGCATTTTTCTTGGCTTCTTGAACCGTCACACGAGCATGAAACACTAAATTTCTCATGATCACCTACTTCGACAGTTAAATAAACATATATCAGGGAAAAAAACTAATCAGTCTCGTAATGATGTGTGTAATACTAATGTACTATGAGACATAACATAGAAGCTGTTCGGTTTAATTTGCTTCATACTATCGATAAGTAATATATTTCATGTCGAGCCATATTAAAACTCACCACAATATAACAAAACATTTCTTTTACTCAGTCTTCTTCTGCTTGGCTGATTCTCCAGCCCTGGTAACGACGGTATCTATGTGCCTTGATAGTACACTGTGTGCTACACCAAGCTTTTCATCAACCTGATCCTGGTACTTCTCATAGAGTGGTGGAACCAACAGAGAAAGCATTACCCCTAGAGAAAGAAAAAGAAATGGCAAGTTTAGTATGCACATTGAGCTGTCAAAAAAGAAAAGAACATAGTGTTTTACTTTTTTTTAAAAAAAAAGAACAGTAGATCCAAACATCCATGAAGAAATAATTAACAGAACTCACCAATGTAAATAAGCGTAAGAAAGTTGAAGAGCATTCCAACAAATGAGACCACCCACAAAATCAATATCACCTTTTGCACCAAAGAGAACAGGGAAAAGGAAGAGCATACATAATTAGAAACAGATATACAATAAAGTGTGTGAGAAACTGAGAATCTCAGAGAAAGGCACACCTTTATAAAGACTTTCCTATCTCTCTTGATGGTGATGTCTTGACCAACAGCGAGAAGCCTATTGATCCATACAAGAGCATGATCTGCAGCTTTTTCAACAATGGCATCTGAGACCTCAAGATTAGGAAGAGGTGGAAGAGGCCTGCAGAGGAACCAAAAAACTTGTTTAGTGTACCACTACGAATGGACAACACATAGCCTAGTTAAGATGGAAGTACACTGTACATTGCTGATCACAAAATACCACACAAAATCACAATTCAAATAGCAACTAGGAACATTACAAAATTAAGTGTAAATCAATTCCAGGCAATGAGGAAATCTCATTACATTGCTTAAAATGCAAATGCAATTAACTTCTATCAAGTTAACAGATCATACACAATGGCTTAGTGCTACGAGTTTCTGAAGCAGAATATGAACAATGACCAACATTAAAAGCCAAAAATAGAGGCATAGAGCACTAAGTACAGAGCAATGACAGAAACACCTAGGCCTGCCTTGTACAAGGGACAGTACAACATTACTGCAGGCTATGGAGAAAAATGACACATGCTAGCGGACTAAGTATCCAGCTGTTGCCTTAACTTACTGGTAAAGTAAAGCCAAGTCTTCCCTTTGCAGATAAGGGATCATGTACTGACAGTACATGATTACTAATGTGATGAAAGTGAAATGTACATGATCTAAGAGGATCCCCTGCCTACTTAGAAGATAGATGAAGCCTTAACGACAGCTCATCTTAAGGATTATGTCCAGATTATTAATAAACATTAATGATGCCACATAGACTGAAAGCAACTCGTAAGATCCTTTAAAACACTAAACCATACACTACTTTGGTAGTGAGGTACACGAAGAAACGAATAAGCTACATCCAAACTGACAGGGAATTATCCGATCTTGTAACAATCCATCACAAACTATTTCCAATTCGTTAGAGGCCAAGCACTACGCCAACAAAACACAAAGCAAAGGAGCGAACGATTCCATATCAGATCTCAGGCTAACCGCACCTGTTGAGCAGCGACGCGGACTTGGCCCAGAAGAAGAGGATGGCGACGAGGAGGAGCAGGGCGTTGGACAGGACGGAGGGGAGGCTGTAGCCCGCGCGCTCGAAGACGAACCAGACCGCGGTGGCGCCCACCACGGCCGCCGCCGAGGCGTTCCTCCGCCGCCACAGCAGCAGGTCGGCGACTGGAGCGGGTCCCCGCGCGAGGAATGTTAGGAGCAGTCAGGGATCGGCGGGATTCCGCGGGGGACAGCAATTTCAACAATACCCACATAGAAAGAGGATGGGCGCGCGTACCTGCGCCGCCGCCGAGGAGGGCGTGGAGAGATCGCGGGCCGGTGGCCATGCGAGATCGCCGGGGCTAGGGTTGGGGCGAGGCCTGGACGAAGAATCTTTTTTTTTCCGGTTTGGCTGTTTTGAAGCGGGGAGTGGGTCAGTGGTAGAGCACGCGCGGGCGGAGACGAAGACGACGACACACCAGACGAGATCTGTGCCTGTGCCACTCCGCTGCTTTTGCCGTGTTGCCTCGGGATCGACGGATAGTTGTCGATGACATGTGGACCATAGCACGGTAATACGAGTAGAACCTTTGTTCCATCCTACGGAGTACGTAGTATTTTGCGTTTTCCTTTTACTTGCAGATACTTGCAGAAAGAATCTCAAATAACTTTGTTTATTCTTTCGTGCTATTTTTAGTAGAGAGTTTTATTGCATTGTTTTTCAAAACATAGAGTAAAATAAGACGTGGATGAAACTATCACTTCCGATGCATCATTTTATTCAATGACTCATATTGAGTTGGTAATCGACTTAAGAGAATTTCATTTCCATAAATCTCAATTGTTCTCTCTTTTCTTAAAATGTTGCCACATCATCAAAATACTTATGTCTCAACTTAATAATTGCAAATGAAACTTTTATGAAAGAACTTCCGCTAAAACTAGCCTCGTTGTGGTTGATTTCTTCTCATGTTCTCTGGCCCATAGGTGCACTGCACACGACCCCATTCGATTAAGGATGATCGATTCTTTGTCCTATGATTTGTTATCCTGTCATCTCATAGTTACTCTCTAGGCTATGTGCTTCTACTATGAAAATGAACTGACTCATTTGAAATCTATGTATAATTCATTTTAATTTATTGTGTTTCAAAGGCCCCAAAAGGATGGAAATGGGAATAAGATGTCGCTTGGAGATGTTTGTTTTTCTAACATAAGGATACCTTTCATTTTAAGGAGGAAAGATAGTTTAGGTTAGAACGATATGTCCACATCACACCCAATCATAAAAGGGGATTGTAAAAGCAAGTAAAAACGCCTTAGAGAACACACATGACCAAACACAATTAGAAGAATAATAACATATTAGAAAAGCCCACATTCGGTGTTTAATATCCTCTTTGGCTCTAGTGGCTAATTGATGGGATAATAAGGCTAGGGTTTTGGAAGAAGCGATAGTTGTGTGTTTTTTTTTCCAAATACTCCACATGATATTAACGACAATCCAATAAAGGAACGATGTTGGGTCTTTGAAATATGGTGTTATGCCTTCTTCCACCGATCAATAGTGGACTGGAAGTTATTTAGTTGGGTTGCGTTGTTTAAATTAAGTGGATCGTTCCCAAGAGATAACTTGGGGTTAAATCTTTGCATCCATTACTTGAGTACATGAACTTTGATGTGGCCACTCGCGTGAAGTTAAGTTGTTCCTTGTTGGAATTTGCACTATATTTGATCAAGCTTTACAAATGACGTTTCTCTTAAGGCCTTGTTCGTTTCCGTCGGATTGGCCCGTTCTGTGGTACATTCTGAGTGGATTGTTGTGATCTGTTTCCAATCTGAATGTGAACTAAAATGTGTGTTCGTTTTAGGCTGGCCTGCAATGAAAACTAACCTGTAACAAAAACTTGCTTCTCTTTTCCTTGTCCACGTGGCTCATCAGATTCCTACCCTATGGAATTAATCCTTGGCTGGAATGAGTGATACGGAGGGATTCACTTATTCCTGGTTTGGAACAAATTAGTTACTGGATTGGATCCTCCGCAAACAATCGAGGCCTAAGGGAGCTAATAAATAAGGTGATTTCGTTGCACTGGCCATTTGATATCCAACGCGATCGAATGATTATGTTTCATTTTTGGTT
Organism: Bothriochloa decipiens; assembly: GCA_023333625.1. Taxonomy (NCBI): domain Eukaryota; kingdom Viridiplantae; phylum Streptophyta; class Magnoliopsida; order Poales; family Poaceae; genus Bothriochloa; species Bothriochloa decipiens. Next base: position 2,625,926 of record CM041640.1, read on the forward strand.
GTTGAGTCAGTTCTCGGTCATTTAAATTCGCACTGGAGCAGAATTTGAATTTTCACCTTTGCTTTTTGACCGAATCGGCCGGGAAACCCGGACCTACTTTTTTTTGTATTTTCAATTAAAAGAAAGAATGTTTATGTATAAAAGGTGCAAACTAAGCTAAAGAAGACTAAACAAAGACAGAAAAAATACAAGGCGTCCAGGCCCAAATGAAAAAAGTATAAACTACAAGTGATACTCTCTCCAAGAATTAAGAAGAAGGTTCTTTGGGGGCTTAGCCTTGATACAAACCAACCTAACCAACTTAAGCTCCTCCAAAAATAGACTTTTTCGCACAACAAAGCTTCTTTGTCCATTGTCGAAAATTATGGCATTTCTAACTTTCCAGATAGCTCAGCATGCAGTGACCACCGTTTGTTTCAGCTCCAGCTCGCTCTGATTCTATTGATTATTCACTATTCCTCTCTCACTATTCATCACCTGATTCAACTGATTCATCTGATTCTGAAGCTGAAACAAACGCACCCCAAGATTTCTTTGAATATCTTGCTGCCAAATTTTCACCATTGTTATTCACTTATATAAGAAAATAGGTAATGACGTATTTGCACTCCCCTCCCCCCACCCCAAAGTCTGCGATGCTTGTGTGCAGTCACATTCATTCCGTTCGACTATTCGAATGCGGCAGGCAAGAATCCGGCATTCCCAGTGCCTATCCAAAAGCAAGTCCAGGTTCAGAGAACTGAAGAAAAACCATTTTCTCACATAAATTTTCTCACATAAAACCCCACCACCACACCGCAGATTCGCCACGGCCTCCCCTGTCCACTCCTCTCCTCACGCCGGCGCCCGCGTCGCTCGAGTTGTAGTGAGTCTCAGCCATGGCCGCGGAAGCGGAGCAGGGCTTCCGCCCGCTGGACGAGGCGTCCCTGGTCGCCTACATCAAGGCCACGCCGGCGCTCGCCTCCCGCCTCGGCGGCGGCAGCCTCGACTCCATCCAGATCAAGGAGGTCGGCGACGGCAACCTCAACTTCGTCTACATCGTGCAGTCCGAAGCCGGCGCCATCGTCGTCAAGCAGGTCCGACTCTCACACAACTCCTCGCCCTTATTAATCCTCACCTGACGGCGCCGCGCGCGGGCGGGCATGGAACACGCAGGCGCTCCCGTACGTGCGCTGCGTGGGGGACTCGTGGCCGATGACGCGGGAGCGCGCCTACTTCGAGGCCTCCACGCTGCGGGCGCACGGCCGCCTGTGCCCGGAGCACACCCCCGAGGTGTACCACTTCGACCGGGCCATGTCGCTGATGGGGATGCGCTACATCGAGCCACCGCACATCATCCTCCGCAAGGGCCTCATCGCCGGCGTCGAGTACCCGCTGCTCGCCGACCACGTGTCCGATTACATGGCCAAGACGCTCTTCTTCACCTCCCTCCTCTATAACAACACCACGGATCATAAGAACGGAGGTGAGCTGCTTCACTGCTGTTCAATTGTGCGTTGACTTGACTCCCAATGATTGGTACGTGGCCATGACTGTAAAGGGAAGATATCACTAATAACCTGACGGAGTGATGGTATTTGCAATGGGTTGTGCTGTTGTTGCAGTTGCTAAGTACTCTGAGAATGTGGAGATGTGTAGGCTCACGGAGCAAGTTGTGTTCTCCGACCCATACCGTGTCTCCAAATTCAATCGGTGGACCTCGCCTTATCTTGACAAAGATGCTGAGGCAGTTCGGGAGGATGACGAGCTCAAGTTGGAAGTAGCTGGATTGAAATCGATGTAATTATGAATAAAATAATTGCTATACCTATCGTTTGTCTCTAACATGGGAAATGCAAATTATTTGATTTCCAACCAAAGGTTTATCGAGAGAGCTCAGGCTCTGATTCATGGAGATCTCCACACTGGTTCTATCATGGTGACTACAGGTTCAACTCAAGTCATTGATCCAGAGTTTGGGTTCTATGGACCAATGGGTTTTGACATTGGAGCCTTCCTTGGAAACCTGATTTTGGCATACTATGCACAGAACGGACATGCTGATCAAGCAAATGATCGTAAAGTATGTATGAATGAATCTCTTAGATTGTTAATCTTGCACACTTTATAACTCCAATAGTAGTATTAATACATGGTTTACTGTGCATTGCTTGGTTTTTGTCCATACCAAATTCTTCTCTCCTTTTTTATGTTATCTTTGTGTCAAATGCAGTTGGGTTGCTTTGTGTAGCTTAGCTTGTTTCTGAGTTACCTTAAGCTAATGTCAGCCAACTGACTTCACAATCTACTTTGGGTCTACTTTTATGATGGATAGATGCTTGGAATACGATGCTAATGTCTTGTATGAGAAATAGTGATTTTCCTGATACCTGGGGACAGTACTTGGCAGGCTAAATTATAGCAGCCCAAAATATGCCTTGCATTCGATAAGTTAATGATTGATGGGATCTTCAGTAGTAGCATTACTTAATGTCTGTGGCAAAATTATCAGTTTGTCATCGCTTAAAACTTAATTTTTATGATGTTTTGGGTATGAACTAAGTGCTGCCTATCTTTTTCAGGCTTACAAGAAATGGATCTTGAAGACAATTGAAGATTCGTGGAATTTGTTCCAGAAAAAGTTTGTTGAACTATGGAATAAACACAAAGAAGGGAATGGGGAGGCGTACCTGCCTGATATATACAACAACTCAAATCTTTTGAGCGCTGCTCAGAAGAAGTACATGACAAACCTGTTCCATGATAGCCTTGGGTTTGGTTCAGCCAAAATGATCAGGTAACTGCATATTAGATTTGTGAGTATGAATAATTTTCCCCTAAAGAGAATATTTCTAAATAAATCACTTTCTCCTTTTTGATCGAAACGACAAAACCATACTCAAGCCAAATAATAAAAAGATTTTGGATTTTAGTTTTGATTTAATATTTTTTGTGCTTGGTGCAACTGTGTCATAAAACCAAACTTTCTGAAGTTCGCTTTGATGAAAGCCGAGGGAAGTAAAAAAATGGTTATGTTTGAGGCTGTTTAGGCATGCTGCGCAGTGAAAAAACTATATAGAATTTTCAAAAGTTTGCTCATTACTTTTCCAAATAAAAATGCCTTCTCACATCATAAGGACTATAAGCCACATTTTTTTCACCAACTTCAAGCACTACATTTTATTTTTGTGCATTCGCATCTGAATATTGTTTCCAAAATTTGGTTCTTCTGTATGCAGGCGAATAGTTGGAATCGCTCACGTCGAGGATCTTGAGTCAATTAAGGATGCCAGCAAGAGAGCAGAGTGCGAACATGCCGCCCTCAATTGTGCAAAGACGATCCTCAAAGGAAGACGCCAGTTTGAGACCATCGAGCAAGTCATTGAGCATATTCAGTCGTTTGACCAGGACTGAGAATAAGGCAGTCTATTTTTGCACTTAAAGGAGACATACTTTCATCAATTAACCCACACAAACTCGAGTATCAATGAGTCTGTTTTGAAGCACCGTTTGTTTGTGTTTTCTGTATTGGGGTTGTACGATGAAAAGGTGTCCATTGGTGGTCTCATAGTTTGGTCTGTGTACACTACTAGATTTACATCCTATTCCGCCGTAGGCCCCGTGGTTATGAATAATGAAATGTACGAGATTTCTCCGTGACTATCTCAGTACATTTAGATGCTTGTATTTTACCAATAAATTTTGTTCTGACGGGTCTTTGACAAGTACTGCCTTGTTATTGTCTTCGTAATCTTGATCTTGGTAAATAAGACCTGTCGACGTCCATGCCGTCTAGGAGGATGTATATCTCTAAATTCAGGTCTGAAAATGTCAATTCAATCGTGTTAATGCTCTTCTTTGGACACCAGTGAACTGTAGCGCACTGTTTGGCAATATACCCCACTGTAGGTGCTAAATTCTCAGCTGCCTTCCCATCTATCGAGCTCGGTCCTTGTTTAGATTTCAAAGTTTGGTGTTCCAAACTTTGAAGTTTACTGTGCTGACCAATTTTTGGCATGCACTGTTCACCAGGTATTCTCCTTACCTCCAAACCTCCAGACATCAGCTGTGCAAGTGTGCATACAGTTATGCAATTGTGCATGCAATTGTTGCACTTGTGTACTTGTGCATTACACTGCATGACCACATATTCAAAAAGATTCAAAGAGTGCATAAAATTGTTATAGTTTACATAGCTGAAAAGATTACAATCCCTCCATCAAGAATGATACCTATTGTACAAATGTTGAGCCATCTGGTCTCGGACTACATTCATGGTGGGCATGTCGAAACCTTCAGGATAATCAACTGTTTCTGGCTGATCTATAGTGACTTCAACAGGCACAAAGTTGATATTGTTATCAAGTAAACCAAAGTCTCTATCAAATTCACCATTGAGCCTTATGAAGTTGTGCAATGCCATGCATGCACATATAATATATGTTTGTGTTTGAGGTGGGTACGACGGGATATCCAACAATATGCGCCACTTCATTTTCAGCACACCAAACGCCATTTCTATCACATTTCTAAGGGACGAATGTGCATGGTTGAACGTCTCCTTCATATTTTGTGGTTCGGGGGCGTTTTGAAAGTCTTGGAGGTGATACCTGGTTTGCCGGTAAGGAGACAGAAAACCCCGCCAGTTTGCATACCCCGAGTCCACCAGGTAGAACTTGCCTACAGCATGTAGTACCTGTAAGTTTTCATTGCCTCAAATTAGAAATGTACGAAATAGTCAAATGTGTGTACCTCTAGGCGGCTCCTTGAATTTCTCGCTATATCTTGCGATTGCATCGTCGAAGACTCTCATGTCATGCACTGATCCAGGCCACCCAGCAAGTACAAATGTAAAAAAACATATCTAGGTCACAAGCAGCCATGACATTCTGGGTTGTCTTGCTCTTGCGACACAAGTACTGCTTGAACTTATCCTGTGGAACGACCACAGGAATGTGGGTGCCATCTATTGCCCCTATGCAACCCAAGAATTCAGGGGAGAATCGAAATTACTCCAGCCTGGAATGCAGTGTGCTAAACGTTGGGTCCCTAGGTTTAATAATGTCGTCACCTAGGGCTACCATACATTTGAGGACTTTGTAAAAGAGGTTGTGGACAGTCGCTAGTGATCTCTCAAATCTGTCCCTTGCTTGCCTAACTGATTGTGGTGCCCCACATACCCAAAGGAAGATGCCTAGAGCCTCCATAGAGGTAGACTTGCGTGATGATTTGAGGCCATAATTTTTTGTGAACAGTTCATGCAGGTTCATAAACATGCGTGGACTCATCCTAAACATGTCATAGCAGGCTTCCTCATCCGTCAACTTGTTTTGTACCCAATCCTCCCCAGACAATGGTGGTGTCCTATACGGGCGTCTACTGCAATATTTGTCCACATGCTGAGCATAATCGTACATACCATAGTTCCAGAATGCTTCTTCAGCTTCGTCCTCAACCACCAGGTTCCAGAATAGCTCCCACCAGTTGTCCGGCTCCTCCTCATTGTCCACTTCAGCTTCAACTTGAGCTTGAGCTGGAGGCTGAATGTCCTGGGCAATGCAATACACCACATAGTTAGTAAGTAACATGAAGGCCGTAATGACATGGTTGCCAACACTCTGGTTTACAGCACATAGTTCACAACTTATTTGAACCACAAAGGTTGAAATTAAGGCCAAGACAGCCATAAAGGTTCAACAACTACAGCACAGCCATAAATCACATAGTTGCAATACGACAACAACTAGCATACACAAAAGCTAAAAGCCATCATGACAACTAATGCCACATGTAGGTCAAATGCATGCATGCAAGGGGCTGGTTTAAACCACTTTGGCATATTTCTTGATCAGTTGAAGCCTTGCTTTTGGTCCAGCATTCAGGTAGACAGTCCTGGCGTTGTCATCTTTGCAGACATTGAGCACACCAGTCCAGAGGTCACCTTCCATGTCGTCTAGCCCAAGCTCAGCAGCTGACTGAGTAATCAGTTGCTGCTGATGTTCCTTTGCGGCCAACTGTTGTTTCTGCAGTTCCATCTGCTGCTGTTTCAGCCGCAGTTCCTGTTCCTCAGAGCTCTTCTTCTTCAACATCAGCTTGTGAAGCATATGTGTCCTACCCACATAATTGGAGTTGAACAAGCTCATGTTGGCGTCCTTCATCCGAGCAGATGTGTTCCTGGCCTTCTTGCCAGGACTTTTTGCAGTGCTGCGGGTGCTACTCGCACTCCTCTTGCTACCACTGCTTCCAGGGGTACTGCTAGCAGGTGTATCAAAATACTGAGGGGTACCAACACTGGAAGGGTTACTATCCGTCTGAGGGGTATCAAAAGCAGGAAGTGCCTCTTCTTCGTCGCCGCTGCTAACGAAGTTCAGGTGGCGGCTCACCCCAGGAACATAGGCGGTCTCTCCTGTGACAGCAACTCCAGCAAACATGCGGTCCATTTCATCAATGTATTCTGGCCATCCATACTTCAGGTCCTGCCACTCTTGCTTGTTCTGCATTGCAAAGAAAAACCATCAAGGAGTCAGTACGTAATATAGAAGAGAATGTTTGCAGAAACTAGTGGTCAAAGGTCATGAACCTTGTTAGAGCCGAGCTTGTCATCCCACCACTTGTCAGAAGCAACCACAGAGCCATCTTCTCTATTTCCTACGCCTGTGGCCACATGCCGAAGTTGCTCGATGAACATCCAAAGCTTTTTCAGCTCTCTGAACCTGTAGCCGAACTGCTCACTATCATGAAGCTTACCAGTTGCAAGTTCAAACCTGTGCTGGATGTCTTGCCATCCAAACTTGCTCATGATCCCATTTTTGCACGTACCCACGTCAATTTGGATGCAGTAATATTCACAGAACAGCTTATTATCCTCTTTGGTCCAGTTGGCTCTGACAGTCTGTTTCTGTGGACATTGTAAACAAAAAGCAATGCATGAACAAGGAATCGACATTGTGCAATACATCTTACTATCCTGTTTCATCCATTACCAGAGTATAAGTAACAGCACAAACAATGAACATATAGCAGCACAAACAACGAATCGACATTGTGCAAGACATATAGAAGCAACAGTCTTGTAAGTATAAGTGCTCTTAACAGAAAGGCAACTGAACACAAGGAACACAGAAGGGAGGGAAGTCAAGGTAAATGTACCGGGACAGGAGGGTTGTTGTTGCCGCCGCTACGACGCCCACCGCGCCCCCTGGATGCCCTTCAGCAGGTGGCGGCATGCTCGACGACGGGAGGGGCGGCCCCGCTGCTGCCGATTCCTCCCTGTTGCTGCCCGGAACGAAGCATGTCTTCGTACTCGTCGATGTGCGAGAAGCCGGAGCTTGCATTGAGGTTGAGGCCAGATAATCCGAGCTGGCTTGGGGTCACGGACGAGTACGGATGCGGCACCGAGGAGTAGGGGTCGTAGACACCGGATCCGAACCCCGGTGGCGCGGAGCCGTAGGAGGCATGGCCACGGGATCCGGATGCCAGAGGCGCGGCTGTGTTGTGCTCGTAGGCACCGGCTGCGCCAGGGAGAACAGGTCCCTTGTGCGGCGGCTGTCGTCGTAGTCGGAGAGGTTGCCGAAGTCGTAGCCGGTGGGGTTGCCGGATCCGCTGGCGTTGAACCCCGAGCTGCTCCCTTGGCCGTGGTAGCCGTCCATCGCCGGCGACGAGGTCAAGCACGGCGATGAGGGAGAGCGACGGAGGAGAGGGAGAGCGGCGGAGCTGAGGGAGAGCGGCGGAGGAGAGGCGTGGTGGAGGAGACGAGCCGAGGTGGGGAGAGGAGCGGCGGAGGCGAGCGAGAGCGGCGGAGGCTTTGGACTCCCCGGCCAAATGGATAAGGGAGAGGGAGAGCGTCGGCCAAGGCAATAAAGGAGAGAGAGCAGGAATTGCGGGCAGGCCCGAGTTGGGCCAATTCTGCACCCGATTCTGGCCACCCCGTTTAGATGATTCGGGCCAAAAGTGCCGATTCGGGGCCCCAAATCGAAAATCTAAACAAGGCCTCGATCGAGGTCCGGAAGAAGAACGTCGATTTGTCATTGCCTATACTCCTATAGACCATCGTGTATGCATCGAATAGAACCATGTTCATGTGTGACCTATCGCACCGTGTGTCAAAGATTATTCCAAGCTCGATCTTTCTGTTTCCATTTGAACCAAAGCCATCTCAATCTTAGAGCCTTTGTGAATCTCTCTAGGTCCAAAACTTCTTAGGCTCCCCAGGGCCCTTGCGAATCTTTTACTAAGAGTTGGCCATTTGCATTTTGGTTTGTTTCTGTCTCACCCCCCAAAGTCCGCGAGGCAGTGTCGTATGATGCGACTAACACACACACACACACCGCTCACCGCAGTTCGCACTTGGCAGATTCCCCACGGCCCCTCTCTGACCACTCCTCTCGCCGGCGCCCTCACCGCTCGAGTGGCAGGCAGTCAGCCTCAGCCATGGCAGCGGAGGCGGAGCAGGGCTTCCGCCCGCTGGATGAGGCGTCCTTGGTCGCCTACATCAAGGCCACGCCGGCGCTCGCCTCCCGCCTCGGCGGCGGCGGCCGCCTCGACTCCATCGAGATCAAGGAGGTCGGCGACGGCAACCTCAACTTCGTCTACATCGTGCAGTCCGAAGCTGGAGCGATCGTCGTCAAACAGGTACGAATGTCCGCCCTCTCACTCCCAGTCCCAGCACACCCGCTCCTCGATCGTCCTTATCGATCAACCCTCACCTGACGGCGCTGGCGAACCTGGAACACGCAGGCGCTCCCGTACGTGCGCTGCGTGGGGGACTCGTGGCCGATGACGCAGGAGCGGGTCTACTTCGAGGCCTCCACGCTGCGGGAGCACGGCCGCCTGTGCCCGGAGCACACACCCGAAGTGTACCACTTCGACCGGGCCATGTCGCTGATGGGGATGCGCTACATCGAGCCACCGCACATCATCCTCCGCAAGGGCCTCGTCGCCGGCGTCGAGTACCCGCTGCTCGCGGACCACATGTCCGATTACATGGCCAAGACGCTCTTCTTCACCTCCCTCCTTTATAACAACACCACGGATCATAAGAAAGGAGGTGAGCCCCTTCATCGGTGTTGAATGGCTTCCACTTGTTGGCACGTGGCCATGTCTGTAGAAGGGGAAAAATATAGTGCATAAACCACCTATTAGGTGAAAATATGAATACCAATTCAAAAACTTTACTTAGGTTTTCAAAAAATAAAAAACTGAAAACTAAGTACAACCATAGTGCATATAAATATGTACTCATATGCAAAATCTGAGATGCAAACTCGCTCTTAAAAAATCGTATGAAAATAACAAATTTTAGATGCATGTGCACTATAATTTATCTTTGAAATTTGTCACTTTCGTATGAATTTTTCTAGTTTGATTTTACATCTCAACTTTTCCATGTGAGTATATATTAGTATGCACTATGGATATTTTAAATTTCAAATTTTTGAAATGATCAAAGTAAGTTTTTTGAATTGGTTTCCATGTTTCCACGTGCAATACTTGAGTGATTTGTAATGGGTCTGTGGTTGCAGTTGCTAAGTACTCTGCAAACGTGGAGATGTGTAGGCTCACGGAGCAAGTTGTGTTCTCGGATCCATACCGCGTCTCCAAATTTAATCGGTGGACCTCACCTTATCTTGACAAAGATGCCGAGGCACTTCGAGCGGATGATGAACTCAAGTTGGAAGCGGCTAAATTGAAATCGATGTAATGATTACCTAACTGAGTTGAAATAATTGCCACCTACGGTTTGTTTCTATACATGGGCAATCCTGACTTATTCGATTTTCAACTGCAGGTTTATCGAGAGAGCTCAGGCTCTGATTCATGGAGATCTCCACACTAGTTCTATCATGGTGACCACAGGTTCAACTCAAATCATTGATTCAGAATTTGGGTTCTATGGGCCAATGGGTTATGACATTGGAGCCTTCCTTGGAAACCTGATTTTGGCATACTATGCACAGAATGGGCATGCTGATCAAGGGAACGATCGTAAAGTATGTATGAATGAATCTGCTAGCTTGTTAATTTTTCACCCTTTATAACTTCAATAGTAGTAGTGCATGGTCTACTCATACCATGTACTTGGCTAGTTCGTTTCTATTCATACCAAATTCTTCTCTTCTTAGTTCTTATGGTTTCTTGGTGTCAAACATAGTTGGGGTTGCTTTGTGTAGTTTAGCTTATTTCGTGTCTACTTTGGCTCTACTTTTATGATGGAAAATGTTTGGAGTGTGATGCTAATGTCTTGCATGAGAAATAGTGCCTTTTCTGCTACCTGGGGATAATTAAAATTATTTTCATGTTTAGCATAAAGAGAATAGTACTTGGCAGACAAAAGTATACCAGATCAAAATGTGCCTTGCATCGATTAACTTAATGATTCATGGCATCTTCAGTAGTAGCATTACTTAATGGCTGTGGCAGAATTGTCAGTTTGTCATAGAGCATGATGCATGTTCAACATGCAGCATTCAAAACTTATTTTTATAATGTTCAGGGCTTGAACTAAGTGCTGCCTATATTTGCAGGCTTACAAGAAATGGATCTTGAAGACAATTGAAGAGTCGTGGAATTTGTTCCAGAAAAAGTTTGTTGAACTATGGAATAAACACAAAGAAGGGAATGGGGAGGCCTACCTTCCTGATATATACAACAACTCAAAGCTTTTGAGCGTTGCTCAGGAGAAGTACATGATAAACCTATTTCATGATAGCCTTGGGTTTGGTTCAGCCAAAATGATCAGGTAACTGCAGATTAGATTTGTGAATAATGTTTTATCTTAAAAGAGAATATTTCTAAATGAATCACTTTCTCTTACTAACTCATGGACTGTTATGAGATATAATAATAACTGGCTTTTTGAATGAAATAACAAAACCATACTCTGGCAAAATAAGAAAAAAGTTTGTGGATTTTAGTTTTCATGTGCATCTTCTTTTTGTCCGGTGCAACTGTGGCCTGTGGGTCATAAATCTTAATTTTCTGTAGCCAGCTTTGAGAAAGCAATTAAGAATTTTAAAAAAGACAACGGATCAAGTGCAAACCATCTCTCCGTGAAAACTCGTGCAAACCATGATAAAAAAATCATCTAAATTCATCAAAAAATTACATATGTAGATAGTATGATGTTTAGGCATGTTGTGCAGTGGAAAAAAATATAAAGAATTTTGAAAATGTCTGCCCCTTACTTTTCCAAATGGAAATTCGTTCTCACAAGAACTACTACAAGTCACATTTTAACACCAACATACCCTTTTTTTTTTGCATCCCCACTGAGAAGTAAGAAGACGGTTATGCTTGAGGCTGTTTAGGAATGCTGTGCAATGAAAAAAAAAATCACATACCAGTTTCAAAATGTTTGCTTGTTACTTTTCCAAATGAAAATGTCACAAATCACAAGAACACTATGCATATCTGAATATTACTTCGACAATTTCGTTCTTCCGTATGCAGGAGAATAGTCGGAATTGCTCACGTGGAGGATTTCGAGTCAATTAAGGATGCCAGCACGAGAGCAGAGTGCGAGCGTGCTGCCCTGAATTGTGCAAAGACGATCCTCAAGGGAAGACGCCAATTTGAGACCATCGAGAAAGTCACTGAGCATATTCAATCGTTTGATCAGGACTGACGACTGAGAAGACTGCAATCTGTTTGGCGCTTGAGGAGACGTCCTTTCGTCAATTAACCTACGAATACCTGATTATATTGATGAATAAATAAAGCATTTGTTTTGAAGCACCGGTTGTTTGTGCTTTTTCTATTGGGATTATATGATGAAAAGGTACCCATTAGTGGTATCCTAGTTTGGACTGTGTACACTGCTAAGATCTCATTTCCGGCATAGGGAAGAGCTGAATAATGAAATGTACGCGTGTATTACCATAAATTTTGTTCTGATGGTTCTTTGGTCATCTGTACTGTACTGCCTTGTAATTGTCTCCGTAATCTTGATCTTGGTAAATAAAACCTGTTGTCCTACATGTCTTCTAGTCCTAGGATGGTATGAAGTTGGTTTGGTCAAAGTCAACTCGCCGTGGCAAGTCAACACGCGCCGTGGTCCGTGGAAAGTTCGCTTGAGCTGTTGAGCATGGTGGCTATGATGTTGCTTTACGGGGAGACTATTTCACCATCTTCTCTCGATCGCTGTCCTCAAGCTGAAGGGTTGCGTCGTCCTGTCCGTCCGTCCCCGAGCTCAGACAGATGGAGGAGCACCCGCCAGCCGCGGGGTCCGGGAAGGTTCGCGGCGGCGGCTTCGTGGTGTGGCTGCACGGGCTGGGCGACTGCGGCCGCGCCAACGAGTTCATCGCCGACCACTTCTCCGCGGCCGCCTTCAGCGATGCCCGCTGGGCCTTCCCCACCGCGCCCACCGCCCCCGTCACATGCAACCGTCGGTGCCTTGCCATCACGCTGGTTCGTGCCACTGTTTGTTTCTCGTTGCTGCAATGCTGCTGACCGCGATTCCGGGTGCTGAATTGGCAGGTGGTATGCGCACGACACGCCTATTACTTCTGTAAGCTAAAATCGATCTGTTGTTCGCGTCACATCTATACACACTCTTTCATGCTTGTATATACTTCTACAGTCCGAAAAGGAATGCAATTCTAATTGTAGGACAAGTCAAAATTTAAGTTTAACCAAGTTTGCAAACAAAATAGTATCAATGTTTATATTTTCAAATAAATTTTCTATGAAAACATGTTCCATAATTTTCAAGGAAACTTACTCAGCATCATATACATTAGTGTTTCTAATGGATTTAATCAAACATAAAATTGTTTCGGGAAAAAAAAAATCTATGGTGTGTGTAGGGGGGCAGGGGTGTCAAATTGCATTCGATTCATTGTATATGTGTATGTGAGTTTGATTGACACTCGACAATGCTCATGCCTTGGGTCATGCATGTGTGAAGAAATCTGTCAGGGAGGAGGAGGATGTGCTGAGAGCTGTCCAGATCGTGCACACTATGATTGACAAGGAAATAGCAGCCGGAACAGACCCGGAAGACGTGTTCGTGTTTGGGCTCAGCCAAGGAGGTAGTAGAACACAACAATTCCTTGCTCCTTGCATGCATTTCCTTTCACTCTGTTTTCCATACGATTGAACAGTGAAGCAGGCCGTGCTAAGCTACACAGACTCGGGGTACTGCAACTGAATTACTGAAATGCAACACACGTCTTCAGGTGCCCTGAGCATAGCAAGCGTTCTGCTCTACCCTTATCTGGTACTCTGGGCGGCTGCGCGGTCTTCAGTGGCTTCCTCCCCTTCGACTCCTCTTCGTCCTTTGCTGCCAAAGTGACAGACGAAGCAAAGGTACCAGTCCAGTATTATCACTGAACTTCTTCAACCTCTGTTGTATGTATGATCACTGCTGCCTGCTGCAACCTCTGTTTTATGTATGATCACTGCTGCCTGCTGCAATGTGCCCCTTATCTAGTACTATGGAGTATTTGCGTATGATTCAGTGACACCGTGTGTAAAGTGCAGACGCCTGTTCTGTGGATCCACGGGGGAGCCGACTCGTTGATCCCGGTCCAGGAAGGGCGAGACGGGGTGAAGTTCCTGCGAGGACTTGGCATGAGCTGCGAGTTCAAGGTACAAGGCTTTGGATCTGGACCATATCAGTACATCACCAAAAACGCTCGGCAAAACCATGAGGATACATTGGCATCGCTTGGTTTGAACCAGCTTCATTCTCCAAGAAGAATCTGTTTGATCTTATTGCGAATTCGGACGCAGGAATACGACAGGCTCGGGCACACGCTGGCGCCGTACGAGCTAGAGCACTGCGAGCGGTGGGTGTCGGAGATCGCTCGCTCTAGGTGACGGCGAGCACGGACGACAAGGCTCGGGGGAGAAGAAGGGTGGCCGTCAGGGGACGGCGACGGGGCGTAAGAGCAAGTTGTTCTGCGGCGTCTTCAACCTCTTCTCTAAATAGCTAGTGCTGCTTGTTCTCGTTCCTACTGCTGTGACAGTCGACAGACCTTGTGGTTTTTTTACTTGTTTTTTTTGGTAATGATCGATGAAACTCGGGTTGTTGTTGGGGAAAAAATATATATACTGCTGTCTTCAGTTGTGTCATACTCCGTACACTCGTACTGATGCTAGAGTGATCCTTTCATTTTGAGCGGGTGACATTGGAGTACAGCGCTGCAGCCTCGAGGCACTTCAACCTTTTTTTTTTTTTTGAGAGTAATGATGACCGCCCATCCTCTTCCCCTCCTCCGGCTTCCTCTTCCCCTTCCGACTCAGCAAGTATCGGACAATTGCGAGCGAAAGCAAGAGATGTTTCTCGAGGCGTCGTCGACCGCGCGTGCAACAGATAAGTGCAGACTACTACTTTAATTCAAAACTGAATGACAATACTGAAAACTGAATGGCAATGCTACTTAAATGACACCTGCTTGTCAGTTCAAAACTCTAAAAAATATAGAGTAAACTGAGATGGTGTTCCCAAGAGACAGCCCACTTCTATTGCTGCTAGTCCACTGTCTCCGGCATATGAGAGTTTTTTTTTTATACTGATAGTGCTTGTAATTTCTGTATGGAAAATTCTTTTTCCAGTTCCTTCAGAAGGATCAGTTTCTTAGCTTTGGTTTAAGGTTTCAGTGAACTGTTCATGATCTCATAACACCAAACTTTAAATTTAGAGTAAAATGCATGAATAGGCCATTAACTTGTGCGGCTGTGTCGATTTGGGCCATCAACTTTAAAAGTGCATTTTTAGGTCCAAGAACTTTACTTGTGCTGCACCAATAGGTCATAACCCTTCAGCTCATGTTTTTCGTCTACGTGTACAGCGCCCTTTTATCAAAATGCCCCCTCAAATCCTTCGTCCTCTCATTCTCCAGTCCTCTCTCTCTCCATTACCTGCATGCGCCAACGGCGTCTTCTGCCTGCTCTGCTCCTCCACAGACGGGGACGGTGAGGTGGCCGCGGAGGTCGAGGATGAGGACGGGAGAACGGCGCTCAAGAACCTCATCGCCTAGTGGTGTCGTGAGAACGGCGTCGACATGGAGAGCAGCGAGGCGAGCAAGAGCGAGCCAGCGCAGGCGGTGGCCGCGAACAAGGCGGAGCTAGAGGCGGCGCGAATGACGGCATCGTTCCTTGTGAAGAAGCTTGCAATCTCCTTCTCCCCCGAGCCGTGCTGCTGGTGGTCCACGATCAGTGAGGAGAAGACCGCCGCGGCGATGCTGGCCGCGCTGGCGAAGTGCGGCGGGGCCGAGGCCCGCCGCAAGCCGACCGTGCTTGGGGCCGACGCTAGGGGTTCGCCGGGGAAGGGGCGGTGCCGAGGAGGGTGGGCGCAGTGGGGGCGCCATGGGAGATGGGCGGCGCCGGGGAGGGCGGCTGGAAAGGGGGCGGGGACGAGGGGGCGCGATTGCCTCGCACCGGACCTGCCCTGGCTGTGCTTGGGGGCCGCCGCCGGGGGGTAACCTGGGAGGGCGCCATGAGACGGGCGGCGACGGGGCGGGCGGCCGAGGTGGGGCGCCAGGAAGGGGGGCGAGGGCGCCGATTTGGGCGGCGGCAGAAGGGGCCACGGCGGTGTTGGGCGGGGGCGACTGTGGAGGGGGCTCCACTGGTGCTCAGTGGGACGGAGGCTTGATGGCGGCGCCGCCGGTGGTGGTCGGTGGCGGGGGAGGGGGAGTCGAGGCTCGGGGACGGGGATTGCCAGTTGCGCTCGTGTAATAATTGGGTCAAGACAGGCGGGCAAGAAACTTATAAGGTTTTTTTCGCAAATAGGAACATAAGACGAAGAGGCATGGCTTATTGGTGCAGCACAGGTAAAGTTTTTGGACCTAAAAATGCATTTTTAAAGTTGATGGCCTAAATCGACACACCCACACAAGTTGATGGCCTATTCATGAATTTTACTATTAAATTTATGTTTTTCAGATATTTGAAGAAAAAAGCATGGCGGCTGCAAGGAGCCTCAAGAACAAAATGGCGACTTATTTATGCTTGATCAGTTTTGTGTCAATTAGCAACACAATGGCATATATAAATGATATTCACGATTGATCATGGTTACACGTGAATTCCAAGAACTTGTTGACAGATCCTTGTCTATGGGCAATGCATGCCCTAAGCTTCTCCAGGATGGCTCGGTTCTTCATCATTTTCAGGCACTTATGTTGAATATGGAAAGTCTAGATTATATATCAAAACCTTGACATGAGTGATGAACTCCCCACCGGTACTTAGGTGCTTAATATGGAAATCAGCCCCACAGTGAAATGACATGTAGCAAAGCATCTCAATCCACACATTTACGATGATCTCCCATCGATCACTTTCTTTTGTGATCATACGCAGCTCATCAACAAGTTGGAGTGCTAGAGTTATGACCGTTCCACGGCGATCAGTACACGAGGTTGACCACCTTGTGCAGCTACATGGCGCAGCTTGCTTGTTATATGTTTGATGATGGAAGCACTTTCATCTAGGGATCCTTTGTAGCTTTCCAGAGAGTCATGGATGAATTGTTGAGCCTCTTTTAGTAGAATGATGTGCCCACCATTGCCGGACATTATACCATGCTTTGCACATAGTTACATGACATAATTGGATAATTCCCTGCGTGAGGTTCTGTCCACAGAGTGGTTGCAACCTAGCTCATGGTCATCATGGAAGAAGCATACATCAATCACAAGATGTCAAGTAAGGACGGAAGACAGGAAACCTGGGCGCTTAATGCTCTTGGTGAGAAGCCATAACAAAGTTGATGGCCTTTCTTGGTGTTTGCCCTGAAGCTCCAACTTGGCCCATTGGCCGGTGAACTTGCTGATGTCCCACAAACCATCATGTGTCCTGCTTGCTACCTGTAACAATTTATCAAGGATGAGCTTCTTCAGCTCATGAGAGAGATCTCAATATGCGTCGTATCATGCTTGATGCCGACCATATGCTTGATGCATCTCAATCCACCACAACCAGCTCCTTGCTTATCTCTTATACACCCACCAATGAGGTTACACTGTGCCAGCTTCTGTGACCATTGTGGTCTGCTCTCAGGATGGACAAGGCTGGTGATTCTGAAGCTTACACCACTCAAACTATGGTAAAATTGAAATGCAGTGAAGTACTTCCCAACATATGAGATGGCAATAAAGATGGAGATCATCTCAAGAATGACGGCACCCATAGCAATATGTAGGACACTATAACATCGGCACTACTGTATCTCAAAAGATTATTCTGATGAGACAAGGAAAAGAGAACGAGGGTTGTACAGGTGGAGCCTAGTGTAACAGGCCTAAGGAACAAACCGTTTAGTGGGTTGTCCCAACTTTCTATCATGGTTCCGACCTTGGTGTAGCAGAAGTCATAGATAATTCGGAGCTGCAGCTCCGCTAGCTTGTAAGAAATGTGGACTCGGTGCTCCTTGGAAACGAGCCCTTGCAAGGGAAAATTTTGAGGTCTAGTTTTGAGCGGTGTCTTATCCATCAGGAAGGCCAAGCATAAGGACAAGCCTGAATGGGCTGAAAACAACAAATTTTCGTATGTTTGTTTCTCCAACATCCATTTTGTTTCGGCTCCAGCTGATGACAAGTAATCTGCACCTATCTCACTAACGATACCTCCAGATGTTATTCCCTTGGCGACAAGCATGAGCGACGATGTTCTCCCAGCATACTTGAGGGTACCTGTATTGTCGGAGTTTGAGAATAAAATTGGAGCGGCCAATCAATAAACTAATTTTAGCATTTAATTAGTCGGCCTGATGAAGCTTGGTCAATGGTTACCTGAGATGAACATGAGCACCATGGGAGCCAGTAGCTGCTTGTCTCCCTGCCATTGCTTGCCGATGACATAGGCAGCCAAGCCCACTTGGGTGACCAGGCTCAGAAGGTGGCGCTTCCACAGCATGTTATCTTCCATGGAGAAGGCCATGATCGTCTCCTGCCCTCCCAGGTGTAGAAGCATGAACGGCGCCCAGAATAGCACTAGCCCATGGCGCAGGCTGCTAATGTGAAGCGTCAGATGACCAAGGACGAAGACTGCGAGGTAATCCGCCAGCACGTAGGCAAGCCATAGGAATCCGCTGAGGACTCCGGAGGTCGTGCGCTTCCTGATGCCCGAGAACAAGAGAAGGAACACTTGCCAGCCAAAGCTCACGAGCACCAACAGTTGGATCTCCCATTCGTTCCAGAGTTCTTCCACATGGGCCGTCAACCTGATCAGCAATACAGAAATTCAGAAACTACGTACGTACTCCTACTTCTCTTAATGAAGCACATTTTCGAAAAAAAGGCTTTTTTTGGACGCTGCTAACGCCTGCACGCGCAGGCGTTAGCAGCTCGGCCTGCACACCCACCCACACTGCCGCACACGCGAAGTCCTCCCTCCCCCGCCTCCGACCACCTCCGACCGCCCCGGCGCCCACCGCACCGCCACCGGCGGTAGGGTCTCGACGGAGCTCCGGCGAGACCCTACCGCCGGAGGCAACCACCTTCTTCCCCTTCCCCCTTCCCCCTCCCCCTGCCCCCTCCCCTGATGCGGCCATGGCGAACTCCGGCGAGCTTCTCCGAAATCCGGCCATGGCGCCCCCGCCCTAGACCTGGCCCAGCCGCCGCCCCCGCCGCCAGGGCTCCCTAAACCGCCCGCCAACCATCCCCGCCGCCTGTCTTCCCTTCCTCCCCCCCGGCCGGCCGGCAATCTATACCCCGGTGGAGTTGGGGAAGAAGGGGAGCTCGCCGGAGAAAACAGATCCAGGAAGAGGAGGAGAAATAGCAACAGCAACAGGAAGAGGAGAAGGTGGAGGAGGAAGAAGAGGAGACCTACCTCGGCAGCGGCGCCGCCGCCGCCGCCGACGGAGGGGAGGTAGGGAGGGATCCGCCGGCGCGGGTGTGGGGGAGCGGTCGCAGGCCCACCGGGGGAGGAGCTCGCATGGAGGCGGTGGGTCGCCGGCGTGGGGATGCGGTGGTCACCGGCCGTGGCCTCCGGCGGCGGCCTGCGGCCTGCGGCCATGCAGACTCGGGCGGGCGGGCGGCTCAGGAAGAAGTCGGGACTCGGGATGAGTGGTGGGAATGAGTCGGGATGAGCGGTGGTACGCGTGCGGCTCATGACTCGGGTGTGCAGGCTGAGCCTCCCGTCCCGCGCGGTCTCCTTTTAGCATTTAGGTTTTTTTTTTTTTTTTTTTTTTTTTTTTTTTTTTTTTTTTTTTTTTTTGGGAAACGGACGGCAGGAGTTCATCCTAACTTGTATTGATATAGAAGGTCCATGCTTCAGCTACAGCTTACTAAAGTTACTCCATAAGACAAATGTTAAAATCTAAAATTTTAGTGTCTGGGCGGGTCGTAGTTCGGGAATTTTCTAGGACAAGGACCTAGTCTTCTTCTACTTAATGCAAAATAGGCGGGGGCGTCACCTCCACCTGTCCTAGTTTTTATTTTTTAATAGCATTCGTTGTGGTATCATAAATACATATGACTAGTTTGGGCAAAACTAATGTGCCAATAAGTGTTAATTTGTTTTTCTCGTCCAGCGTTTATATAGAGCTGAAATGACAAGTTTTGATTCAGTCCAGGGCAAGTATCAGACATGTTTCCACTCCGGCAAAAAAAAAGGCGATAATTGAATATATGGATATTCTTTTGAAGTAAAATAAGGATCCATTATATAGAAAGAGCAATATTGATTGATTTTTTGACATCGCATACTTGTTTACACTTTCAGCATCGACATCGAAAAAAAGAAGGAAATTAATGTACAAAAAATTGAATAGCTGCATCTTGAACTCGCCTGTATTGATCTATCTGTAGGTTCCTATCCATGTCAGCAGCAGGATTTCTTAACACCCTCGCATGCATATACCCCTTTCTTTTTGGTCTAAGATCGAGATCATACATATAGTTTGAATATTTGCAGGTGCTTTTTGTGTAACATGTAACCGAGAGTATGCACTTATATAGGGTATGTCACCTCTCTTGTCGTATGTAATCTATCCTTTGCGCTTGGGTCAGGCCGGAGGAATTATTAATATGTTAACCTCCACGCAACACTTTGCTTTGCTTATAGATGGGGTTAGTTTGATTCAAAGATGCTATGGTAAGAGCAAAGCTGCAAGCGAAGAACTGATGCCGTTTAGAAACCTACCACCCTGTCACGTTTTTCCGTCTATCCAACGTAAGGATTTGTTATCTTGCCGTCTTCTACGTAGTTGATCTGGATAGAGTCTTGAAAACAACGAGCCTCCTTGAACATCTGTCGTTTCAAAAAAAAAAACAGAAACAGAAGCAAAAAAAAACATTCACACGAGCCTGGACCACACCGGCCGGGCCCAACCAGATAGCTCCCTCCAGTTTTAACTCTCACCTAGCGGCCCATTTGGCCTCCAGTCCACCAGGTGGCCTAGCTATCTATCTCCCTCCGCTCCGCCTCCTTGAGCATCCGGGTTGCCGAGCCCAGCCAGGCGAGGACGGGCTGTGCCCGTCGGATGGACGCGCGGGTGGGCAGCCATCCGTTCTCAGCGCGGGCGGCCCATCACCCATCACGATCAGCCCATCACCATCAATGACCACGCGCACACGCGACGCGCGCAGCCGCAATGGCGCATTCGTCATCGCGCACAGGCGGCACTTTCCACGCCACACGCCACCAAGGGGAAGAAACCATCCGCTGATTGCCGGACGATTCTGATCTCTTCTCCAAATTCCCGGCGCCGGCGGCACTCCCAAGTCCCAACTTCCTTCCCCCGAATCCCTGACCGACTCGCTGGCACCAACGAGCCAGTAAAGCAATCGCCTCGATGGCGGCAGGGGCGGCAGCGGAGCGCCCCTCGGCCGGCGGCTTCGTGCTGTGGCTGCACGGCTCCGGCGGGTCCGGCGACGAAAGCCGCGCAGAGGTCGCGCCATACTTCTCCGCCCCGGGCACCGCCTCCTCCGTCCGGCTGTCCTTCCCCACCGCGCCCACGACTTCCATCCCCTGCTACGGTGAGCGCCGCCGCAGCACCACCACCATCCATCCCATCCATCCCTATGATGTCTACTTCTTCTCCTGCTGATGAACTGATGATCCATGGCCCTCGCCGCACCGCATGTTTCTTTCTCTCTCGTGACGCCGCGCTTCAAGGATGCAATCTGCTCTGTTACTTCGCGCTATGGATGCTTTGCAAGGCTCGTAAGTGGAGGAAAAAGGAAATCCGCGCGCTCTCGTTTCTCTGACTCGGTTGCTCAAATTCGCGATGCTGTTGCAGGTGGTGCGGTGATCACGGCTTGGTTCGGCATCTCTGAGGTTCCTATTACCGCGGTATGGTATTCCCCCCAATGCTACTCATTCTACAAGCATTATTTTTATGTACCGTTGTTAATTATGCTTGCTTAGAATGTATTTTTGTCAGATCACAATACCCTGTACTACACTAATGATGAAAACTGTATTGCTCTTCTTTGATTAAACAGCATAAACAACAGAGTAATGTAAGAACAATCTGGCATTCCCTTTTTCATAGAAGTTCTTATTTTCATGTGTAAGTTTTATACCATTGTGGCATTGTTACGTGTCGTAAATAAGGCTTTTCTAAACTCAATACTATGGCTTACTCTGAGAACTTTCATGCCTCGCAATGGCTGATCAGAGGGGTCACCTGATAGTATCAGTGTCCTGGATATACTAAATGCGGTGGATTGCCATTAAACTGTCGTTATATAGACCCTACACTTTCAGATTAAGGAAAAAGAAGAACAATTTCCATCTACATTCTGTACAGCTAACTGTTTCTTTTGATACTACTAACACATGGGCTTTGAATTGATTTATTCCACTATCCCGATCTCTTTTCTTGTAGAAAACTGTAAGAGATGAGAAAGAAGTCCTTAATGCTGTTGAGTATGTGCATGAATTGCTAGACAAAGAAGTAGCTGCAGGAACGAGTCCGTCAGACATATTCGTTTGCGGGATGAGCCAAGGAGGTAAATCACTGATCACTGAGCTTAATCCGCATTAGTATTCGAGGTCATGAAATAGAATCAATACATAATATATTTCTTTCGTTTTCACAGGCGCTCTAGCCATAGCGAGTGTTCTACTCTACCCAAGAACTTTAGGTGGTTGTGCTGTATTCAGTGGTTCAGTTCCACTGAAGAAATCATTCGCTGAAAAGGTGTCATCTGAAGCTAGAAAGGTAACAACCTGCAGCTATGCTTATGTTCAGAACTGCGTATTCTTGACTCTTATAGGCTAAATAAATATGAACTCTTATTGCAGACACCGGTATTATGGCTTCATGGAATGGCAGATGGGTTGGTCCTATTTGAAGCAGGACATGCCGGGTGTGCATTTTTAGAGGAGCTTGGCATGTCCTGTGAATTTAAGGTAACAGAGAGCTGTAGTCGATGCTCACTTTTAAAACATTTTGCTTCCCTACTACAATTGGTTCTGCAAACATTTAGTCTCATTTTCAAACACAGTTAAGCTATTTATCTGTTTTCCCAATCAGGCTTATCCTACCCTTGGACATTCAATGGTTGATGAAGAGCTCCAGTACTTTCAGCAATGGATCCTGAATCGTCTAGGGGTGTCTGCCTCTGGAGCATCTGAAACCTCAAGGCCATCATCGTCATCTAACCACAAGGATCTCCAATAGCTGTGTTGTTTGTGATTGCATAGTTTCTAATACAATTCGTGGCTGCTGTTTTTATTACGTGGCCACATCAGTTCTCGCTGTGACGAACTTAAATCTCCTGCATAATTTTTGAGGAGAAAAACGGCATCAGATCAAATTTGAGCTTGTATCACCACGTGAACGACTTTCACAGGAGGGTGCCAAAGGAAGAGGAATTGAATACCTCCTGAGTTGTAACTTGATCCGAGAAAGGTTTATGATAGTAGCAGTAGTTGACTTTCACCGTGATTTGTGTATTTTAAATGTGATTCGTTCCTTCTGAAAATAAAAATATGTCTGAATTAACACTCGTTTTTCGAAAATCAAAAAATGAATACTTTTTTTTTAAATATATGCCGTATTAAAAGGTATACTACAAATTTAGGGGGACATGCTTCAGATAGGACCAAAACCAAACGCCATCCCATGAAACCATGGCAGTTTTGAGGACCACTCAAAATTTGCTCTCTTTGATTTTTTTTTTTTGGAAACTATAGGCTCTTGTACTGCTACTAACTTGTACAACTTGTATTTGCTCTCAAAATTTTGTGCAACTAACTTGTACTGCTTACTACCTTTTTTTTAAAACAAAGAAATCCCAACTACTGCTTCAAGCTCTCAGCTACGAATTTCGGGCCGGCTCGGCCCATGACCCATGAGTAACCTGGTCCGCTTCCTCTTCACCCTCGCCGCGGCCATCGCCGCAGCCTCGCTCCTCGTCGCCTCCCTCCGCCGCCGCGCGCCGCCTCCCGGGCTTCCGGTCAAGCTCGTCCCCTCCACCCACATGGCGGGACGCAACCGGAGCTTCGTGCTGTGGCTGCACGGCCTCGGCGACTCCGGCCCGGCCAACGAGCCCATCCGCAACCTCTTCTCCGCCCCGGAGTTCCGCCTCGCCAAGTGGTCGTTCCCCTCCGCGCCCCGCGCTCCCGTCTCCTGCAACAGTGAGCTTCCTCCTCCTCCTACTCTTTAGGTCCTGTATGTATGTAGAATTGCTTCAAGTCAACATCAGCTGATAAGGAGAGTGGGGGGGGGGGGGGGCGGATGGTTTTGTCATGCCGTCGTGGTTCGATATCCGCGAGCTTCCTGTGAACGCTGTGAGTTCAGTCCCTACCATCAGTGATCAACTAGCCCAATGTGTCATTGGAATTTTGATCTAGCTGCAATTTTGAACGAGTAGGGCTCTCCGCAAGATGAGGCTGGGGTTCTCAAGGCTGTGGAAAAAGTGCACGCCATGATAGACAGGGAAGTAGCCGACGGCATCCACCCTGAGAACATATTTGTTTGTGGATTTAGTCAAGGAGGTAAGAAGAGCATTGCTACATCAAATTGGTAGTTTTATATAGAGCATAAAACTTTGGAAGTGTTGTAAATTAAGTGGTATAATGTTGCTCTGCAGGTGCTCTAACATTAGCTAGCATATTGCTTTATCCAAAGAAGTTAGGTGGAGGAGCAGTGTTCAGTGGGTGGGTGCCTTTCAGTTCATCAGTCACCGAGAATATTTCACCTGAAGCGAGGAAGGTAACCAATATCTCCATCCCTTTGTATCCTTTTAGTTTAATTAATGTGCAATCGTAAGGTGCAAGAAGCTTAGATATGTGTAGGTTTTTCTGAATGACAAGACTTGTGATGCTTGATCTTTGGTACCTTACCATTACCTTTTGTTTGAACTAACTGCACTTACTTATGGAACACGTCTGGAAGCCTGAAACTTCTACCTATGACATTGTGGCCACCCCCAGGAACAATCATGTATTTAAAGATTCTTCCCGGTGTAAATTCGATTGCAGAAGCACATTGCATGTACTTATAGCACTAGTTACTGATCAGTGTTGTATAATTTTAGTTCAACAGATGCGATATGGAGGAACCTTACATATCAAATTTGATGCAAGTAGGCTCAAGTTGAGGGAAAGGAATATATGCCCCATCTTAGGACTTTGGGGGGGGGGGGGGGGCGTACCCAGTGCCGTAGGCTCCCGCACTGCGGGGTCTGGGGAAGTGAAAATAGCCAGCAGCCATCCCTGCACAAATGTGTAGAGGCTGGGCTTGAACCCTGGACCTCTTGGTCACAGGCGGTAAAGCTCTACCGCTTGCACCAGGGCCGCCCTTCCATCTTAGGACTTTGGAGATAGGAATTAAGATAGGGGAAAAGTTTATTTATAATGGAAAATATAATACATCGAACATTGTATGAGGAGAGCAGGATCTGCTGAACAAGTGGATTTCAGAGGAATATATGCTTATTTAGATTCATCATAGCTAATTAATTGATCACTTGCTAAAGGTGGTTCTGAGGACATCTATGCTTATTTGGTCTTTGCTATCCTTATGGATCTTGCAATCCTTGGTCCTGTACTCTTATTTACCCTGGGTGTTATGATTATTGTATATATATAGTATTATAGTTATATATACACAGTAGGCCATTCCCCTTCTGTTCCCTTGGAAGAAGGATCGAACATTGCATGATGGAAATGAAATTGCACAGTTGATTTTTTATTCTATAACTTACTTTTATGCAAATTACACATCTAAGGATCTTGTCAGGAATTTTTCTTTCGAGATGTTTCTTCGCAACTATCATAAACATGTAAATGTTATGTTCTCTTTACATCAACTATTGCATCAATCAAGGTCAATACCAATTGGATAGTATTAGATAGCATTAGCTTTTTCATGATGGAATTTTTTATGAAAATCAGTCAGATTGCAGACACTTGACTTGAAAAAAAAAAAAAAACCTAGCAAACTGATTTTGGCCATTGACAGCTTTGAAGAAACTTAAATGAATTCTTTGCTGTAGGAATATAAGTTTGAAAACGAATTTGTACTTTTAATATGATCATTAGTTTGTTTATTTGACAATTCTTCTCATTCTTTCAACACTTCAGACCCCATTTCTTTGGTCACATGGAATGGCTGACAAAGTAGTATTGTTTGAAGCTGGTCAAGCTGGTCCACCTTTTTTGCAAAGTGCGGGTGTTAACTGTGAATTCAAGGTAGATTTCTATATCTATAATGACCCATTTTCTCTCACTTCGAAAGACCTTCAATGTCTATTTGAGCTCTGAATTGCCAGTACCCAAGATCTCAACTTATCGTGTTCATTTTTACAGGCATATCCAGATCTGGGCCACTCCCTTTCCGAAGAAGAGCTACTTTATCTTGAGTCATGGCTCAAGAGTCGTCTAAATGCCTCTCAAGAGAAGGATACTTAACTGATGCCGTCATGCTTAAGTTGTATTTAGTCCTTATTATATATGAGACACATATCAATTTGGCAACAGATATGGACCGAATGACCGATGGGACTTGGGAGTACTCAGCTACTTTTCCTGGAATTTGTTTGTTTGCACGTGGTGTCCTAAAATAGTAAAAATAAATAGTAAATACTCCATGTTCCTCTAGTTTACTGTGTTGTTCATACCATCAATCGGTGTCTCACATTTTTGGCCCACTTCCATTCATTTCCGATCGATTATCGTTGTCGGAGCTCCATGCTATGAGGAAGTCGACATAGAACTAGATGTTCTGAATGTACTTGTGATACAAGAGCTGCTGCCTGCAGCTCTAGCTTGAACTTCCACACTAATCTCATTTTGTTATATTATTTGGCTCTTTTGGCATGATGTAATAGAGTAGCTGGTCCATCTTATTACTAGTTTCTCTCAGTGTTAGCTCAGCGTCATTGGAACAGGTTAAACGTATAAGTGAGTTTACGTATCTTCTTACCGGGCGATTTACCCTGTGAATCCATCGAACAGAAGTTTGCCTCCAATAAAAAATTTCATACTACGAACCCTGTACTCCCCGTCCAAAAAGGAGTACACGTCTAGCTGTCTGTTTTTCAGGACTACTGTAAACAAGTTTGATTGAATTGTATTTATTAGAATCATGCAATCTGTTTTCATGGTAAGTAAATTTATAGATATACTAATGTTGATGCATTGAAAAGCGAGATGTTGTTTTGAATTTTTTTTTTTTGACAGAGTAGTCGATAAGCCTGATTCGCTTGGTCAACTAAACTGTCTTTGCCTTTGGATTAGCATGTCCATTTGAAAGATCGAGATGGAAAGCAACACCAGTTTTACCCGGTGCTAACCACAAAAGTCTAGCAGGTGACCATTTCCTCATGCTGACCTCTGACCATTTCAAGTCGCTCGAGGAGCAGTGACTTTATGATTGCAGCACACTTGGACTCCAGGGTGCTGAAAGCTGACCTCTGATCGAGACATGGAGTTGTCACAGCTGATCTTGTCTTTGTTGCCTTCCGGATTTCTCAGGAAAAGCGACCCGCCGTTGGTCTGTGGTGCTGAGCTGTGTCCGTGTGTGGATGCATCGTCCATTGGTCTTTCCCGCCTCGACGCGTAGGAATGCAAAAGCCTCAAAGGTTCAGTAGCATGAACATGTCACATGTGTCCGGGACTATCTGGCACGTAGGATCCTTTATTGAAATTTCATAGAAGCCTCTCTTTGGAACTCGGAAACTGACTCTTTCCAATGAAAGAGATTTATGACTTTTCAAGCAGATGAGATTAGCATTCCCTCAGGTCACAAGTAGGAGTAAATGTTTTAGATATCACCAGTCCCCAAAACATAACTTTACTATTACATTTGGAGTTCGGTTACAAAATATAAGCATAGTAATTAGTCGTTTTACGAAGGTGGTTCCTCCTATATAAGCATTCAAAAACTATATCAAGATACTACAAGGGACTGGGAGACAGAAGGACAAACTTGCAGTAAATAGGGACATTATTGGTACCATCATTTATCAAGCAATCCACCTTTAATCATGCGGGCACATCTTTATTAGGAAATAAAGTCAAGATACATGTGTCATTTATGCTCTCATTTAATATGTCTTAAAATATCTATGATAGTACATTTTATTTCGAGACGAAGAGATTACTAAGGCAAATGTATATGTATGCTTTTAAAGTATCTGAGAATTTAACACACAGGGGCAAAGACAATGTTCATATTAACAAAAAGAACTGAGGCAAACATGACAAAACATCAGTGCATATTTGGCAAGGATAGCTCCGACTCCTAGCTTGTTACCGTGGACAATGGTGAAACAAAAAAGTAGTGGCTTTTTTACCCCCTAACTAATTCTTATAAAATAAAATAGACAAAAACGGAGTTATAAAAAAAATAGACAAAAACGGCTTCCTATTACAGTATATAAGGATGAGTCTCAGCTGTGCCAAATGAGGCCTTAATGGGGGTGAACGTGTAGTTAGAGGTAAAAGTGAAGGCAGCAACTGACCCCATACACAATTGGTAGATTGCTTTACGCAAGGAGAATCGCATCATCGAGGATGATTTAAAAACATCATTTTTGTATGGTTGATATCACCAGGCAGACTCCTGATGAGGCTTCTCTGCAGTTGATTGCAGAGTAATTGCGCCCAAGAAGGCATTACTAGTAGCTATGAAATAGTAGTAGAATCCAACCTTTTCTTTTTCACAGTATAGAAAGCACATTTCCAACAGACACACGTCAGGAAGCTTTATATGATTTTTTTCTTCCATGTAGTTCTCCCTCGCACAATTTCCTCGTACTTGTCACCTGCTTTCAGCTGCAGAAGATGCGTGTACTTCATTGGACTTTGTTGGAGTGCACCTGCCAAGCTATAGTGGCCACTGATCATTTCCGGCGAAAGTGAAGGTCCAATGGCCATGGTGACATTTTCTTGTGGTGGAATTGAGTCTTCATCAGGTTGACAAATGGATTGCACAACATCTGAGCTCCCACATTCCTTCCTGTACTCCAGGGTGATGCTGCTAAGCTGGTTCTGCTGCAGGAAGTGATCAGGCAGAGTCTGCATAGCACAAAAGAGGTATGTAACTAGAGATATTCTTTTGCCTGTGCTTGAGCCATACTTTCTCTCACACACACTCTCAGTCTTCTCAAACTTTTACCATATTTATAGAAAACATACTGACGCATGTTACATCAAATTAGTTTTACTAAAGAAAACGCCATAATGTTACATGTCTTGGTAGTGTATTATTTGGTATTGTAGATGCTAATACTTTTTCTATAGATTAGAGAAAAAAATAGCTCTGAACAAAACCAAAACACCTTATGCTTTGGAATGATAGAAATAAAAGACATAGGTAGCTTGCTTATCGGCAAGTTACTTAGAGCATCTCTACCAGATATCCTATCTAATCTTCTACACATAAAAAGTATCATGTTAGGATATGAAAGTTATGTAGCAACCTATCTCATCTCATGTAACCATAATTTTTAAGACACCATCTAAAAACAATCTCATCCTCCAAAATAAAGGAAACAAGTTTTAGTTAATTATAATTAATTTTCTACAACATTTTGCTCTCTTATATTCTAAATTGATTCGGTATTCTTCTAGAACAATTCATAGGAGTTGCAATAAAAAAATCGACATTGAAAAGACAATATAAGAACTAAATCCCTGATAGAGTTATTCTTATATATAGCCTACATAAAAGGAGAACTGCCGCTTCTATACTGAGGTATAACTGTAAGATGTCTCTTTTTTCTGGCCAGCACAGCTGTTATACCAGAAGTAATACGTGAAGGCAAATGTTGTGGCACGGTTGAAATTTAATCGATTTTCTTTACCTCAAGCATCCATCTCACGTATTTGACATTGTTGACGTGGTGGTTCATATCCAGATCACTTCGCTTGGGCTACAAATATAAGTGCCGATTCCATATCAAATTATAGATCACTTTAATTTTATTCTAAAGCAAACTTCTGTAATTTTGAATAAATTTATAGAAAAATATACCGACATTTACAACATCATATTAAGTTTTGTTAAGTTCTCCATAAAATATGTTTGACAATACATTTGTTAATGAACATACATAATAATATATTTTTCCAAAAACTTGTTAAATTCTTGAAAGTGGCTGACTTAGGATGGAGCTTATTAAATGACTATAATCTGAAACGCATGGAGTACGAGACTACTATCAACCTATATCAACCTACTTTAAATTATAGTTGTACATGCGAGACAAATACGTATGAACAAAAAAAAATGTCACTTGCATTAAATTATGACTTGTTGGTCCAACATTGGCCTAGGAAACTAAGATAGCTAGACCACTAAAAACTTTGAAAAGAGCAAGACAAGTTCGTTTCATACCTAGCGAAGTAAGCAAGGTGAGCTAACCTTAAGATCGGAATCGATGTACATGGCGTTGCTGTCGAGCTTGACGATCTTCTCCGCGGCTTCGTCCTGGATGGCATGGCGGTCGATGAACCACGGCGCGATCTCGCTCCGGACCTCCTCCGGCATCTTGGACAGCCGCCTCGTCATCTTGTTCATCATCACCCACGTACTGCAGCAAAGATCATCAGAGATCAGCAAAACCTTTGCCTCAGCACTGGCCGGCCGGCGATGCCTATATGAACCGGGCTTGCCTTGTTGCTCGGACGAAGACGTCGCCGGAGTTGCGGCCACGGATGAGCCAGTCCCGCCGCATGCCGTTCTTTCCCGACGAGCCCACCCACGTGTCGATGTCCAGCACCTCTCCCCTGGAACAACGGGACAGGTGGACAAAATTAAAGCCTGTGTACGTCAGGGTGCCCGGACGGCCGGTCTCGCTCGTCTCCGGCGAAGAACAGGATCGGACAACGAGATCGATGCAATGGGTCCATCCGTGAATTTACCAGATCGGGTACTGATCGACTTGGACGTGCATCCTGGAGACGACCCAGATGAGGTTGTTCCTGATCATGCCGTGCGTGGCGCCGAAGCCGTCGCCGAGCAGCCCCGACATCCAGACATGGTTCAGCGCCGTCTCCTGGAGCAGGTTGAGCACGGTCTCCAGGGTGGCCGTCTTGTCGGGGCCGACCTCGTACGACCGGACCACCAGCGTCTGCTGGTACCGCACGCCGCCCTCCACGATGAGCGCCTGCCGGAACGGGTCCACCGTCTGCTTCTCCGTCGGGATGTTCTGCCGGCTGCGCTCCTCCCCGCCGGCGTCGCCCCCGGTGGCGGGCAGCAGGGGCAGCACCGGCGCGCTCAGCTCCGCCAGTGACATGTTGATGGACGTCTCCAGCGCCGCGCCCACCTGCAGCGGTGCGCGGTGCGCTGCGCCGTTCACCCGCACGGCATTGCCACCGCCGCCGCCGCCTGCCGAGGAGGACACCGCCGAGCACCTGACGACGAATACGCGAGAGCAGGAGACGGTCCATGCCATGCAGTTGCAGTTGCACTCCGCGACGGCTGACGCACTTGGTTTCTCACCGCGGACCGGCCGGAGACAACAAAGAGAAGATCAGTTAATGCAATGATTGGAACGCCGGGAGCTGGAACACAACACGGCGATCGCTGAGCCGCCTCGGCGGCTCGTATAAAAGCTTGCAGCGGCGGACGTGCCAATAGCGGCATCGTTTGGCCTGCGCTCCACACGACAAGGAGGGCGAGAGCAACGTTCTTGTACTTTGTAGCACGCCACCGAAATTAACAAGGCAGCAAGGGAATGCCGACAGTGCTTCTGATGCGCGGGAGTGGCATAAACTAGTGCGGTGGACAAATGGGAGGTGTTGGCAGGCCCAAATGTGGACAAGAATGGTGGGCGCGGGGGCACTTAGGTTTTGGAGTCGTTTGCGCTATGTTTCATGTGTTGCTGCCGATGCGGCGCTCAGCAATTCGCCTTTCAACACATTGTTCTTCT
>CM041640.1:2657584-2686271 GCA_023333625.1 Bothriochloa decipiens
TACGAGAAAATTCATAGGTGATCCCTAAGACCGACATCAAACACCCTCAGTTTTATACAACATATTGTTTGCACATTCTTGAATTGAGTACGAGGTGTAAAATTTGTGCTGCCATCTATCCTAGCCTCCAGATTTGGTGGGTGTGGCCAAGACCCCCACGGTGTAACCGGTCAACACAAAACACTGAAGGAGCGATTGGCTGAGCGGGCCTGGGTTCGAGTCGCTGCACCCTTTTAATGCAAAACCCAAGGGGCATCTTCCCCTTGTGGCTCGCATTTTTTTAGATTTGGTGGGTGAACACACACCTTCTGTCAGCATGGGCAGTGGAGAGAACGTAGATGACAAAGCAACTCATGGAGCTCTGTCTGTTCGACAGGTTACCACATAGAGGAGCTCAGCCATGATCAAGTGGAGCTTGTCCACAATCAAATTGTGTGTGTGTGATGGAAATTATTTTTGGAGGGTCTAACAAGACCAAAAAAAATGGCATTATCTTAAGTCATGGTTCAAATATGACATCCAAGGTAATTTTGAGGGCCACACCTTATTTTTAGTTGTTGGACTACTCAATCCTATAGGGAAAATGATACTCCCTCCATACTACGTAACCTGTCGTTTTAGGCTCCACATCCGTTTTCGTATAAGTTGACATCCTGGCCGCCAAAGCCCTTCCTCGGATGAGTTTGCCCTTGATCGCTTCGGCTGCCTTCACTTGGTAATCGTGCAGACGCCCGTCATTAATCGCGGCAAGAGTGGCACTTCGATTCCTTCGTCGTTCATTCATCGATCGTCACTACCCCCATTACTCACACTGCCTTTCTCGCCACACATCATCGTAGTCTCGCCTCGCCGCAGTTCCTCGCCGCCGAGCAGTCTAGGGTTTAGTGTCATAAATGTACAATTATAGCACAATGCCAATTAAACTACATTGAGTGTCATAAATGTGAAATTCTTTTCTACATCATACCTATTTTGTTGTCAGAAATGTGAAACTCTTTTCTATAAACCACAAATTTGTTCTTCGCATGGAGGTAAAAAGAGCAACTTCGACACTATTTTACAAAACAAGCCTCCTTCTTGATTAGGGCTCTTGCTATTTGATGGAGGGTTAGATTCTGTTGTTATGTTCAAAGCTACTAACAAAACAAGACCCTCTACTTTCTTGTGCGTATACAAGGGCATGTGGACCTTTGAGTGTGAGAAGGGACTCGACTGATGCTTAAGAAATGGAGCTGGTGAGAAGGTAAGCTCGCCGGTCAATGGGATCCACGAGAATGCCAGTTATGGACAAACATAGGGTGGGGAAAGACATGGGGAGGAAAACGTAATCTAACCATGGTTAGTCATTGGGTGACGATGGATGTCTTTACACGCTATGATGGAGACCACCAAGTTGATAGGCATGCAGAAAACGTAATCTAACCATGGTTAGTCATTGGGTGACGACGGATGTCTTTACAAGCTACGATGGAGACCACCAAGTTGATAGGCATGCACATATAGGCATGGAAAATGACGATGCTAATGAACCAGAAAAGCGTCGTAGTAGCTGAGAAGGGTAGCAGAAGTTTGAATGTAAGGGTTGTCATTCGCGGAGCTAAGGATGAGAGGTGGACGAGCATGTAACATCCCGCCTCCTCGAGGCCGGGCCCGTTTATATCCGGCCGCTTATTTAGGACATAGACTGGCCTCAAAGACCAACACTAGTCTTTTCTGCGCACTTTGTCCTCACTCGTGCGCACCCGGGATGACTTCCCGGTCGGTCACGCATCCCTAAATTACTCCAGACCAAGCACGCTTAACCTCGGAGTTCTTCAGTGATAAGCTTCCGGAAAAGAAGTTGTAACTTGTTGGTATGAGTATTCTATCCATTCTATTAAACCCTGGGCCGGGGTGTTACAGAGCACGGGCTTGAAGCGAAGGAAACAAGATGTAATTCAACACGAAATAAAAACCCTCGATCTAATATGTCAAAAATGGAAGTAGGAAATGCAAGTAATTTAGAGGAATACCGTTAGTAACAAAAATTTCCTTATCATATGGTTTAGTTCACAAAATTTCATTCCTTTATGTAATGATCTCTAGCATCCAATCGGAGCTCTTGGAAAAATTCCTGTGCATAAAGTACGAGGAGCTAAACGACGATGCTACTACTAACTAATGGCTTATTATACCCAATCAAAAAGAGAACACATACAAAGCACATACTTATTATTTTTTATTGGACCTAAACAATTCTGAAAAGCAACTCTTTCATTTGTCCAATGCCCCAACCAAACAACCTAATATTCTTATTTCCTATCCTCTGTCCTAAAAAACAAAATTCTAGCTTTGAACCTGACACAGTTGATGTACAGGTTCAAAACTAAGGCCTTGTTAAGATACCAAAATTGGTATCCTAATTCTGCATAGTGAGTGTCCCGTCACACTGTAGCAATTTTGTTTTTATTTAGTAATAATTGTCCAAACATTGATTAATTAGATTTAAAATGTTCGTCTCGTAAAGTACAACAAAACTGTGTAATTAGTTTTTTATTTCATCTATATTTAGTACTTCATACATGTGCCGGTATTTTGATATGACGGAGAATAGGAATTCTGCATAGTAAATTTTGAATACCAATTTTGGTATCTAAACAAGGCCTAAAGATTGCGCGATATTTTGTGACCGAGCGACTATGTTTCGATAATTTGATTCTCTGCTTCATACGTACAGCACATCCCTATATTATTCCTACGTTTTTCTGTTCTTATATTTTTCATTCAAATCCTTTCGGTTTTTTTTTTCTATTCTTAAGTTTTTCAAATCCTTTTGTTCCGAAGGAGGGGCGTGCGTGCCGCGCGCGGTTGGCGCAACGGATGCAGCCTTGGGGACGGAAAACAAACGGAACTCGCAGTCGCAGAGGAAGGCGACGCACCCCAGCCGCAGCCTTTTCGAGGATTCCAACGCGAACAAAGGCAAAAGGTCCGGAGCCACGGTCCTCGTGCTCGCCGCCGCGGCGCATCGTTCGCATGCATCCGGCCTCGGCGGCCCTGTCTCGTTCTCATATTCTTCTTCACCACGTCTACGGCTTTTGTTGTACAGTAGTCTCTCTATCCCTTTTTTTTTTCTTTACCATTCACGATTGACGATTCTTTTCTTACCACTCTTTTTTTTTTCTTTACCATTCACGATTCGTTTCTTACCTTTCGCTGTCTCGCGCAGTCGCAGGTCGCAGCATGCTAGGAGTAGTACTGCATACATACAATACAAATACAATAGTGACGTGAAAAGGGCAGCAAGGTGCGTGTCTTCGTGACCAACCTAGTAGTATCACACATTCACAGTACTCCTAGGCTTTATTTAAATCGCAAACTTTTACAATCCTAAACACAGTAGTATTTTTATTTGTATTTAGTAACTTACGTCCGTCCGTATTGTCGCTGTCGGTGCTGGCTGGGCCGCCATGCCGCATGCAGGGTCAGTATGGTATGGTACACGACATGAACCGGGAGTGAGGCTGAGGCCCATGCCGCAGCGACAGCGACTGCTGCTCGCATCTACTGTGCGTACTTGGCCAAGGCGAATGGATCGCGCGCCCAAGCTCAAATTACTCCTGAAATATGAATATCTCCGAAACCAAATCGCAGTTGGCAGTAAAGAAACGAGCCTCGCGTCGGCGTCGGCAACAATGGAGGAGGGCCTGCGTCGCGTCGCGCTTGCATTTTGCGTCCGCCCGCCTGCGTCATAAAGCGCTGCTCTGCGGGCGGCACCTCATTCCCTGCAGCTCGCTTTCATGCCCGTCTGTACATCCAGTAACCTGCTTTGCTAGTACCAGTATAATAAAAAAATCTGAAACTACTACGTACTAGTTTATGTCTAGCTTTTCCTGATCATGCAAAAATGAGTTAAGGCCTTGTTTAGATACATAATTTTTTTAATTCCGATACTGTAGCGCTTTCAGATTATAGACTAATTAAGCTTAAAAGATTTGTCTTATAATTTACGACAAGCTATGTAATTACTTATTTTTTAATTTATATCTAATACTCAATGTAAGCGACTAAAGATTAATGTGATGTAAAGAGCGAAAAAATTTAAAACTTTGAAGTCATTTAAACAAGGGCTAAGCACTAAATTAGGACGAGTTATTTTTTTAACCAAAGCTTTTTTTTTTCTGTTGTTGCATTTTCTGAGACGGAGTCAGGGTGTGCCGCCAAATCGATACAGCGTCGCCTTCTTTATTGCCTCGGCGGTCCTCGCCGTCCTACCTCCTCGGCAGTCTGCCCTGGCCCCCGGAGCACGTCCGGGAAGCAGCAGCCGTGCTGCCGTAGGGTGTGACGGTACTGCGAGTGCATTGCATTGGATGTGCCCGATATCAATTCCGTGCTGTCTGTGCGTGTCATCACTCCACCTGCTTCGCCTTTCCAAGCGCAACATACCGCAGTGATCTGGAGCCCAGCCGAGCCGGTGCTACAGTGGCACCCTGGCCAATTGACGCGCACCTGCTCCTACTACTGTGCTAGTAGTATGCTGCTCGCCATTTACTATTAGCTAAAGGCTTAGAGAGGGAAATCCCTCCTGAAAGTTGTACGGAACTATTTTAGGGATTCGAAAACGAAAAATGGTTGCACGAAACTTTGCAATGTGTTGGCTATGGCTATTTGCGAAAAGTCGTGGAGTACACGTCCTTGGGGGCCTCGGCCATGGCAAGCGTGACTAGATTGGAGACTGAAAGCCAAGCATACGACGGCTCACTTTGGCTTTGCAGGCATGGTAACGAGCTCCTTTTTTCTCGGCTTTGCTCTGCTCCCAACAGGAGTAGCGAGAATGCCAATGGCCACGGGCGCCACGGCGCTGCGCGGGAGGAAAGCTCCAACGCACCCTTTCGCTCCTTCCAATGGAACAGAGTAGCCGGTTCATCCACCATCGGTCCAAAAGGCAAGGCAGCTCCTCGACGAAAGGCGGCACGATTGTTTCAAAAGCCGAGTTGCTGAAAACTGCCACGGGGGGATGGCAAAAAAAGAAAGAAAAGAAAAACACCAGTTCTTTTGGTGCCAAGAAAACCAGCACGAAACGTGCTGTTCCGATTCAGCCTTTGGACACGTATCTTGATCGAAATGGCACCTGTTTTAGTTTCACCTCCATAGATAATTTATAATTGAATTGAATAAGCAGGAGCAGCATCACGATTATATTTAGTTATTTTCATACAAAAATATTTATTTAGGAGACCAGACAGGTGCACGACACAACAGAACACAATCTGTTCGAGGTGACGAAATCAGAGATGCATGATTTGCATTACTATTATTGAGGGAGATGGAACCCCATTAATGCATCCATGCAACACACTTGCTTAATAACAACGAGCTTGAGTGGAACGAAGAAAAGAAAAGAAAAAAATATTAATGCCTTTGCTATGCGACCTTTTCCTTGGCACAGGCAGCAGAGGCTGGGGAGAAGTGGCCAACCAGGCAGGCATAACTTGATGCCAAGCTTTATGCAAAGCTTGGCTAAACAAACATCCTCCTACACAATCCTCATGGCAGCAAGAATCAAATACTGACGACATTCAACGCACATGAATCACGAGCACAGTATACAACAGCAAAAGTCGAGACCATGCACAGACTACTGGAAAGGGGATACTATAGTTCTCTTGCAAGAAGTTCATTGTTGAACTGAACTGAACCAAAGGAGCAAAAATATGGTACAGAGGAGGATGGGTTGGGGGGGGTGTTGTGGTTGGGTTGTGGAAGAGAGGCGAAATTCAAGAAATTGGATGGGATGATGCCAATCTTTAGCCCCCCACCCTCCAATCCTCACATGCTCATCATCAGAGTGCAAGAAATTCATCAAGAAACAAAGGCAAGAAGATTAAAAGGGCGTGGAGCAGAGGTGCTCCCTGATCAAAACAGCTACTACTGGTACTGACCGTGACGAGACCTCCACCTCCTTGTTGGTGGTCTCGGTCTCCTTCCTTCCCCCTAATCTACAAGGACCGGCGAGAGACGGCGGAGGTGAGGCGGCCCGATCAGTTCCAGGCGCCCCAGACCTTCTCCCCGATGAAGCTCACCAGCCTCCCCACCGTGCTCTTCTCGGCGCCGCCACCGAGACCGTCGCCGATGCTGCAGTCGCCCTCGCTGACCACCGACGCGTCGTCCCCGTCCACATCGCCGTCCATGCTGCTGACCACCGATTCCTCCTCCTCTTCCTCGTCGCCGTCGCCCTCGTACTCGCCGTGGCGCAGGTGGCCCATGCCCATCCCCGCGCCGCCGTCGCAGCCCGGGAGGTGTTCCACGGCGGGGCCCGTCTCCGCGGCGTCGTCCTCGGCAGCGTCTCCATCGCCGCCACGGCGTCCACCGCGGCGCCGGCGCCGGGGCGGGCGGCGCGGGGGCCCGCCCTCCTCGACGGCGTCGATGATGCGGTGGATGAGGTGGCGGTTGGGCGACGCGTCCCAGCGCGCCCAGAAGCTCTTGTAGCAGCCGAAGCAGGCGCAGCCCATCTCCGGCGGGTGGGGCCCGCGGCGACGGCGCGGGCGGCCGCCGCCCGCCGCCGTCGCGCCGCCGCAGGACAGGAGGTAGGCCAGCACCTCCTGCTCCTCAGCCGTCAGCGCTGACGCCAGGGCCAGCACGGCAGCCGGCAGCGCCACGGCCGCCGCCGCCTCGGCGTCCGCTGGCGCCGGGTGCACCCGCTGACCCTTGCCGCCCTGGTACAGCTTCTTCATCCCTCCTTGCCGGCTCAGTGGCTCACTCCCCCGCTCCGCTCGTTGTCGCTGGCTGCCTTCCTGACTCACCCGCGCGCGGTCAGGGGGTTAGGTGCCCACCAACTGCTCGACGAAAAGCCAAGCGGAGGCGACCGGCGGGAGTTGGTGGCGGAGGCTCTCGTCGGCTAGGACGTTGCTGTTTGGAGTACCTGCGGGATGGCGGCAGCCGCTTCCCTTCCCTCCCGAGCCCGAGGGTTTTTGCTCGCGTTGGTTCTTGCCCTTTTGGGGACGAACAGGGAGAAGCCAAGAAGAAGATTTGGGGGGGGAGGTGGGGCGCTGGTTGTGGAGGTTGGTTTGGTGGGTGGGAACTGCGAGCTGCTTGCTGCCTAGAGAGCCTCTAGTACTGGCTGGCTAGGTGGGAGAGGAATGGCCGGATGGGGGTGGGGGTGGGAAGGAGGACGAGAGGGGACGGAATCTGACGGGACGGAGGGAGGCCCGGGCTTGGCCTTGGATTTGTGTGGTGGCGTCGGCGTCGGCGACGGGAGTCCTTGGTATGACCACGTAAACGTAGACGGTCCTGGTCTGAGGGTCCGGACGCGACAGACAGCGTTTCTGTGCTCTTGTATTGTACCGTGTGTGTGCACGGCCCACGTGTTCAGACTTCAGACCTACGGACTATACGGTCACCGCACCACCTTTTGCATCTTTTTCAAAGTACACCGAGGGCCCTTTTTTGGAATTGAATAGGAAGACCACCGGCAGCAAGAGCATGAGGCTCAGTTTGCAACACGACAATTTTTATGTTACTATAAGTTTTTAGGCGTATGAGAAAACCGTTTCTTGTGAAATCGCTAGTACATAATTTCTATGAAATTAGCGTGTGCTCGGATCCTTAGCACGTGTTTGATTGGCGGCTGATGAGAAATAAGTTGGACAAACAAGGATAGAGCAGAGGGCGATTCATAAGGTAAATATTTCCTCTAAAATGTGGGGTGTTCCTATCTCCATTAAAGTACATGGATGAGTTTGTTATCTTTTTGATACCATGTTATGTCCGTCTTTTGCACATAGCAAACAAATATGGAAGCTGAGTGGCAATCGTTGGCTCAAGTTGTACGGGCGACGAGGTAGGGGGGAGGTGGGGATGGGAGTGAGTAGGCGGTGCAGGGTGTATAGGCCACAGATTCGAGGTGGTCAAATAAAGGGAGGCAACGTAGGAGATGCAAGACAACTATTTGGGTTAGGTAGGAGGACTAGCGACACAATGAGGAAAAGTGGTAAGGGATACGTGGGTCAATTTTTTAGGGAGGTGCCCTGAAGCTGGTACGAATAGCGTGGGAGGTATGGTCAAGTGATATCTATGTGAGGATGTAGGGTTCATCGATGATAAGTCAGGCACCATAATAATAACTGTCGGTATTGTTGAAAATTTGTATCATCCTATGTCCATGACTTTCTCCAACCAAATAAGAAATTGAGATGAATCATGAATGTATCCTCACAACCAAAAGATCCCCGAGAGTAATCCATTATATTGCATATTGCATATGGTCCCAAACTAATATATATGTGCCAAAATAAATACTCATTATTTTAAATTATAAGTCATTTTAATTTTTTAATATCTTTTTTTCTATGTATACAGTTATAATAATATGTCTAGAATATAGCAAAATAGATCAACTAAAAAGTTAAAGCGACTTATAATTTGAAACTAAACAAGTAAACGATTTACACCTCTCTTCTCTAGCGAGGTCCGGGTTGGATTGTCTCCACCGGTTCACCATGGACATCGGGTTTAGCACTTTCGCGGATTCGGATGCCCACCGCATCCTTTCCTTTGGTTGGAGAAGATTGGTTAGTGCAAGATAATGCAATAGCGACAGTGGCAGACGAGCTGGTGCAAGATAATGCAGGGATTACCAGAATCCCAGGGCAGCATGCAATCCCCAAACGTGGTAGTCGTGACTTGCGACAGAGTTCACTCGGAGCAAACTAGGTTAGCGCTGGGCCCAGCCGGCCAGCCCAGTGCAGATAGGTGAGATCTTGGAGGCCCAAGTTCCACCAACACACATATACGCTCAGAAAAAGCTTCAGCTTTTCCAGATCACCACCGGTTGGTTACAGGAGCTGCGAATTTACAATGCAGTCTTGAGCATCCAGAACAGAGATGGACTCGTAAAAAAGCGCGGCCTCTTCTCTGATCAGATGAACCATCTCTGCACCGGCACGTCCTCGTCGTCCATCCGTCGCCATGGCGAGCCGCTGCAGCCCGTCTGCAGTCCGCTCTGCCAACTCCAAGAGGCCAAGAGAATTCCTCATTCAGTCGTAGGGGTTCCTGAACTTCTTCAGGAGGTCCGGGATGTCGTAGGCCAGCATGTCATCCACGCCCTGAACCATCTTGGGCCTCAGCTTCTCGAACCTGTAGAAGTTGTAGGCGCTCAGGAGCTCCCTGTACTCCTCCACGCTCGGGAAATCCCCTGGCGGCAGGTGCAGCTCCTTCTGAACCTGTACAAAGGGCAGTTCGGGTTCAGAGACAGGACATGTACATGGATGAGTCCAGTTGGATGAGCTTAGCTACAACCTTGGCGAAGTGTTCGTCCAGGGCATCGAGCAGCTTCTGCTGAGCCTTGGCCTTGCCCATCAGTGCAGACATCTCTTTCTTTAGATGGCTGATTATGTGCGCGTGGACTTTGGCGGCCCGAGCACGCTTCACAAACTCGTTGATCTGACGGCCCAAGTGTCCAAAGATCAACCGCAGGTGCTTAGAAGTTAGAACAGCTGAAAAAACAAAATGGCAAAATAGATACCCCAATGTATATGGCGATGTGTAAAGTGTTCTCACCCGACGGTCGCAGGCCTTCTTAGGGATGTCGTTCAGGTCCGAGAGCAAGTCATCTTGTTCTTTCTGGAATAGCTCCATGCCCAGTGGGCCAGCCGCTGTCTCCCTGATCTGCTTGTCGTTGAATGAACTATAACAGGCAATTAGTTCAGTATTTTATTTCAGTGACGCTGATGCAGCCATGGAAATATCTGATCTGACGGTTGCCAAATGTAAGGTCTCCAGTGAGAATGGCCATACCCTATGTAGACACGCATGACTTCTGGTGTGTTCAGAACTTTCCCGAGCGACCATAGCAGTGCTCCATAGACTCTCATCAGCTGAAATATATATTTTTTTTCTTTTTACGTCAGAAGACTGAGTACTGCTGGTTAGAAGGGTTAAATTATTGAGATATCAAGGTTCAAAAGATATGATAAGATATGTTGCTGGTGTTGCATATTTCAAGAGTACACATAGATAGGAGCAAGAAAATGGAATATGCTTACTCTATTGAGGGATAGAGAAAAGGGCATGGGAGATAAGCCGGAATACTCGCCTGTTGTGCATCAACTTGGTCTCCCTTGTTGAGAACTATGCTTATTTTGTCATCATGCCCACGGAGTGACCCAATCACGCGCTTGAACTCATCGCTGATGTCAAGCTTATGTGGATCAAACAGGAGAAGAATAAGGTCACACTTGGCCGCAAACCACGATGTAACTCCAGTGAAATCGTAGCTGCGCTGCGTC
This sequence comes from Bothriochloa decipiens, assembly GCA_023333625.1. Taxonomy (NCBI): domain Eukaryota; kingdom Viridiplantae; phylum Streptophyta; class Magnoliopsida; order Poales; family Poaceae; genus Bothriochloa; species Bothriochloa decipiens. The sequence goes on from CM041640.1 coordinate 2,667,847, forward strand.
CTCTGCTTCTCCCCTGATAGAACTCCAGGAGCATCGACGAAGGTTACATGCTCTAATAACTTCACAAAGAAAATAGTGATGTTAAATTCTCCCACAACAAGGTGGATATATACATTCAGTGCAAGATAAGGATTATACCGGATGTGGCATCTGTGAGCATTCAAACTTTGATAAAAATGCTGTTCCGAAAGATGACAAACCACTGTATGGCATGTCAGCTTGAACGGCAATGGTGTTTCCAGGAATGCATCTTTCATCCGGTCCAGACTGCGGTGATGGATGCAAGGTATCATAGGAATGACAGGATGCACGGAGAAGATACATACTAAAAGAGTCAAAGTATGATAGGACTCCACGAGAACTTACAGTGATGACAACAAATCTGTCTGTTGTAGGTTCTGGTCCAATATGAGCACCTGCAAAAGGATTATTCCAGATATTGATAAAATTTATTCAAATAAATGATGGGATACAGGAACACTTGGTAATCCATCTTGCTTACCTGGATAACTTGTCTTTAGTAAATGCTTTATGAATGTTGTTTTCCCTGTGGAGTATTGACCCAACAGCATGACCATTCCTTCGCATCAAAATCACTGCTAGTCTACAAATATGATACCTTGAAAAAGTATGATGTAAAAAACTCTATAAATTGTAGAACAGAACTAATATCAGGTATTGTTGTTGTCAAAGTAAAGTTGTAGAAATGAACAATCGCTTTGCAAATGCTTTAAACAAGATACTGTGGTCTACTGTTTCAATACCAATGCAGAGAAACATTGTTGTGCAGAAAGAATATATCCTTTGGCATTACACATAGCAAGAGAGTTTATGTGTGTGTGCTTTTTTAGAATTAGGAGCTCCTTAAATGTTGACCACGGAATATGTCTTTGGGTTTAAGAATGTAAAGAGCAAGGGAAACAATACTTTACAAGAGATGTACCTTTGCTCTAAAACAAATAAAATTGTAGAGAAAGCAAAGCTGTGACAATTACCAACAAGGGAGACACGAAATCATTGAACTGATAAGTTTTTTCCAAAGGCCTCAACTTCTCAATGTATGATTTCTTTAGCCCATCGATGATTGAAGTAACTGATTTCAAAGGAATCTGTAAAAATAAGATGGCGTACTCATTAAGAACATTGTAAAATTAACTTTGAGTAATACGTTAGCATGCTTCTAGTTATTGGTGTACCTTCTTTCCTGACTTGGAGTTGAACCAGCTGGCAGGTATAGGTGATTCTGATGGATGACATGCTGCATAATGGGCAAGCATATCTGTCAGGCTTCAGAAACTCAACAGACAAATGGGCTATCTCTTCCATTAGGTTCGAAGGTAACAGCACATACCTACAATAGCCGACTCGCCCTTGCTGCCAGAGTGTTTTTTCTTCGAGAATGATGAAGGAAAAGAAAGGGATTGATAAATAAGGATGTATGGTATTTCTGCATTGTGATTCATGTTAAGAGAAAGATACCGTGACATACTAGTTTTTTAGCCAGACCTTCCATTGTGGGGGGCTGCAATCTCTCGAGATCTGAAGTAAAAGAAAACATTCAGCGGTTTTTTTTTTCCTTCAGATAAATATCATATTATTACTAATTAAATATCCTTTGAATGTGCTTTACCTGCAATTGAAAGAGTGTCGTGACTGATTTCATTCCCTTCTTGTGCAAGAGAAACTAGCTGCACATTATTGCTATCCGGTTTAATGCACAAATAGATAAAAAAAATCCATGCACGCAGAGATCAGGCTGAAGAAGAACCTGTATCAATGTGCACTGTACGAACCTGCATAGCAGTCATAAACTCGTAGAATCCAAGATATCCCTGGCGTTTGGAATCAGCGATCGCCCAAACCTGAAGATGCAAAAGAAACGTTTTGGTGACATGGGTGAAAAATAGAAACATTCGATCTTTGGGAAGCTGATAATCCAATCCAAGAGATTGGAGAAAACACGTGCTAGCGCGATGTATGAAAACTAGCTAGCTAGCTGTAACGCTGTGGTCACTTGTTTCTAGTTTCTACACAATGCAAGAAATGGCGTTCCCCAATGCACGCACGCATGCAGAATCGCAGATCGTTTCTTTTGTAGATTCTGTTGCGGCTGAAGGAGCACGAATGAACACGTGGATTCACCTGCTTCAGCTCGGGCTTGGAGAGATTGAACATCGGCGAAGAACCTGAGCGCATCGTTCCACGTGAGCCGGCCATCTCCGTCTTCGATCCGTTCGCGGCAACACCAATCACAAGAAAACAAAATTCAGCAACATTCATCCATTCATCCGCAAGACGCGAGAGGGAATTCGACAGGAGGCGCGTCGGAGCAAGCAAACCTTCGTCGGCGAGGGCGAACCACTGGAGGTAGGTGGCGCGCTGCTCCTTGAGGGTCCACTTCTTGGGCGACGAGTCCGGCCCCATCTCTCTCCCCGGCCCGTTCACCTCCCTCCCTGCCGGAGTCCGGGGAGGAGACGCGGAGAGGGAGGGCGAGACGGGAGGGGCAGGCAGCTCGTGCCTCGAGGAATGAATGCCACCACCGCAGAGGCGCGCGCGGGCAGCGCCTTCCCGCGGGTTAACGCACGGGGCTCATCTCCTCCAGCCCGCGGCAAACGCGGCGTGGCCATGATCCATCGACCCCGCCGGGCCCGGGCGTTGGCGAAGTGGCGCCTTGACCCGGCAACCACGCTCGCGTCCTGGGCTCCACAACGGGCCCAACTGAAGGATTGGCCCAAGGAAGGAAATCCGGCCAGGCGGGCGGGTTCGGCCCAAAACCATCGCTGTCCCCGGTTCGCGCCCAGCCGCTCGCGCCGCCACGCTGATGGCGCGCCGCGCGCGCGCGACCAGGTCCCGCGGCGCGTTTGGGGGCGGTCAAACGGAAGCGGGGCCCGCCTCAGCCACATCCACCAATGAGCCGCAGGATCTCACGTCGCGTCGGGTCGCATCAAAAGGCGGCGCCTGCCCCTCCTGCGCGTCTGGGGCGGCGGGACTTGGGACTTGCAAGTGCGTGCGTGACCGAGAGACCACGCGGCGCCGTCCCTCTGGACCCGCGCCCCGCGCGCGGCCGCCAGGGTGGGTGGCGGCGGGCGGCCCTGAACTCGCGCTGATCTGCGGGGCCGGGTGCGCCGGTGCGGGCGCCGTCGTCCTGCCTTGATGGCGATGGGTCGGCGGGCGGGGCAGCGGCATCGTATTGGGCGGCCTATCGGGTGAGGTGTGTGGCCACGGTGCCCGCCGCCAGCCGCCAGTTGCAGGGTGCAACTGGGACTCGGAGTCTGGGCCACGGCACCGGCACCGGCACGGCAGGCGGCTGCGGAGTGCAGACTGCAAAATCGCGCCGTCATCGTGACCTGTCCAACGTTATCCTGTCTTTGGATTTCGAATTCTGATGCGAGTATGCCACGATAGCAAACTCGGTGTGGTGCAGTAGTAAATCGCATGGTTTTCCCCCGCATCAATTTGTAGCAAAAAAAATATATACGTCTTGGATTTAATTGATTTCAAGCATATAGAACACAAATAAGCCAAACATGTCAGCTAGAAAGAGTTTGATTTCTAACTTTCTTCGAAGGCTTTATGTGGCCAACTAAAATGTAATACGTTTGGAAGCATAATTGATGATAGTAGTCTAGTAGAGATGTGGAGATATATACGTGCTAGCGGATTCGATGACTCGAAATTGACTAGCTGTATTGCATAAGTTTTTTTATGAATTAGATGATAGATATGGTTAGGAAGATGCTAAAAACAATGCTATGACAACCAAGCCATTGATGCATATTGACTAGCGTCAAGTAATAGAGAAGGCAACTGAAAGCTACTACAAGCAGGAACAATCTTATATCACTCTAATGTCTTGCGTTTTTTTTCTAAGTTTTTGGATCTATGTACAGTTTACCTGAACTTTTAAATGGGACTTGTCTTTTGTGTTTAAACAATTTTAAGCATCTTTTTGACATCTATTTAAGATATCTGGGCTTGCTCAAAACTTTGAAACTATAGAGCCACATCATCGATTTTCAACTTGCACAAGAGTTGACCATGCGGAGATGTCGCTTTTCCATCTTTTATATGTGTGGATGCAAGAAAAACTCAATTCTAAACTTCAAATTGTATGTGTCTTGAAAACTAATAACCATTTCATGCATACAATCGATGAAAGTTTAGAAGGTTAACTCTCAGCAGCACATTGAGGTATTAAGCAATTTGAACAAATGTCCTCCAAGGATTGAGGTAATAAGTAATCTCAACCATGCCCTTCAAGAATCGAGGCTTGAGCAACTCTAACGGTTTTACAAATAGACTTTGCTTTCTTGTTTTTGTAAAAAAAAATATACAAAACTCTTATCCAACAGTTTGGCAAATGAGCTTTGCATTTTTTGTTAACTTGGCAAAGTCCCGGGATGGGCCGGCATATATGCAAGCTCGCAATCGACTTGCCATTCCATCTCGCGAGCTACTCCTGTGCATGCTCTTCCCTCCTGCGCCGCCGGGTTTCTTTTTTGCCAAATGAATAATGGCAAACCATTGATTGACTCTTTTTATATTTGTCATATTTATTTGGGACTTAGCAAACTACCAATTCTGTTAAATAAAATATGCAAAACCGTTAGAATTGCTCTAAGTAATCTCTACCAGCGTCCTAGAAATCTAAGGTAAGCAAATTAAAAATAGCTCTCCAGTCTTACTCTTTCTATATTTATTTATCTTAGGTGTTTGTTTCATCTCTCACCTCTTGTCCTTGCTTTGAAGGTCGCTAAATAGACCCGCTATTAATCTCTGCCTACATGAACCTACCTAATTTTACCAGGATTCATATTTCTACCAATTCAAAATTCAATTGAGCGCGAAATCCTCATAGCACACACACGAAAAAAAAGGTGCCTTCAGCCATACTGCCATAGATCGAGACGCGTCTTTTACTACCGCTTCCGCTTAACCTTCTCCTCGACCACGGCACGGAAAAGATAGGATTCGGCCTTTGAAGAGGCCGGTACAGCAGCGGCGAGGTAAATGCGAGCTTAGTGCGGCTGGAGTCCGTTCCACGTATAGTGTAGTGGACAGCACACACAGCGATCTCCCCGCGCCGCGAGCAGGAGTAGGAGTAGATGGCGGCAGCTAAGACCGATCGAGACCCGGGCGAAAAACAATCCGAAACGTGATATTGCTGCCCCGCAACGAAACGCGGCCGCGGGCGGGGTCGGCGAGGACCGAGGACGAACGGCAGGAGAAACGAAAGTGAACTCGGCGACGGGACGGGTCGCGAGGGGGAAAATCAAATCCGGAAAAGAAAAGAAAAGTATAATGGCAGCCCATTACGAGGGAGGCAGTGGGGAAGGTGGGAAGCGGCTGCCCAAAGCTACCCCCAGCCGCGTCGCCGCCCCACCACCACCAAGCCTTCTTCTACCCCCCGCCCCGCCCCCCTGCGACGCCCAAACCACGCCACCGCATCGCCCTCTCCTCCGTAGCCGACTCCCAGCTCCTCACGCCCGCGCTCACCTCACGTCGAGCCTGGAGCCGGCGTCTCGGCCGATCAAGAGCGAGAGCAAGAGCGGCCGGGCGCCGACGAGAGCTTTGCTTTCGGTGGTGGTGTATAACGACGACAGCAGGCGGTAGATAAAAAGGAAGGCGCGCGATGTGCGACGCGGCGGCCGTGGCGGTGGCTGCACCGGCGTCGGCGGCGGCGCAGCGGTACAGGGGCGTGCGGAAGCGGCCGTGGGGCCGGTTCGCGGCGGAGATCCGTGACCCTGCGAAGCGCGCGCGCGTCTGGCTCGGCACCTTCGACTCCGCCGAGGCCGCGGCGCGCGCCTACGACGTGGCCGCGCGCGCCCTGCGCGGCCCGCTCGCCAGGACCAACTTCCCGGCCGCCCACCACCACCTCCCCGAGCTCACCTCCCGCCCTCCCGCGGCCGCCTGCACCCTCGCGCCCGCGCCCACGTGCAGCTCCAGCTCCACCGTCGAGTCCTCCAGCGGGCCCCGCGCCCGCGCCGGGGCGCGCAGGGCGACGGCAGCGGCGACGCATCGTAGGCGTGCCGCTGCGAAGCCGCGGCCCCCGCGGCAGGCCGCGCCCGCCGACACCGACTGCCACAGCGACTGCGCGTCGTCGGCATCCGTCGTGGACGACGGCGACGACGCGTCCACGGTCCGGTCGCGTTCCTGCCCGCGCCCGACGCTCGAGCTCGACCTCAACCTCCCGGCGCCGCTCGACGTCGACGATGGCTACCACGACCTCGGGCTCTGCACGGAGCTGCGGCTCTGAGCGATCGCCGATCGGATCCACGGACGGAGACGAACGAAGGGAGAAGGCGGTTTTGCTTTGTTCTTCTTTTCTTGACGGGATTCTGCTTTGACTTGTCGTGCTCGTGAGAGAGCTTGTACCAGTACTGCTGCCCCTGTTGTACTACGCGATACGAATGGCAATAGAATTGGATGATGATTTCTGCAACGAATTCATTCAGAGGTCAGTCTGCCAGATCGTCGAGAGTGCAGTGCTATTTTTTCCATGTCTCTTGTATTTGGATCTGATATTGCCATTCTGTTTGTACTTTGTACTTGTACACCAGAGGTGTTCACAATCCGAATCTTGCCACAATCTTTGAGGTATTTTTGCGGGTTCTTGGCTTATAATCGAATTCATGTGGAAACAAAAAGTGTTGCCAAACGTTTTGATTGATTGATTATCAGTTCATGCATGCCCTGTTCGTTTTCATACTTGCTTGTTTGTGCACGAGACCAAAGATTCAACGTATCAACAACGTACCACTCTGGTTTCTTCTTTTTTTGAGAGTTCTAGCGACAAAATCTGGGCCGGAATACATTGTAACAGGACAAGTCAGGCATTACATTAACTGTTTTCATACAGGCTCCACCATTGGTTGCCGTGTTTTCAGATTTCGATTGGCTACGAGTGTTACAATTCCTAATTGCTGTAATCATGGCTCGCAGAGAGGAAAGTAACCCCACTACTCCATGGGCAATAGTTTTCTTTTTCCAAAAATATATAGTTATCCCTGTAATTACATATGCATCATCTCTCGTTTTTTGAGAGGACAGAGGATTGACCATATACTTGTCTTAAAATGAACAAAACGACTATGCATGCGAACATCGTTGACAAACTAAACCGTCATATTAGTCACTACACGCTAGAGGCGTACATGTGTTAAATTAGAAAAAATCAAACATAAATAAACGGACAATTTTCGTAATAATGAGGAGTCTCGACTAAAATCAACAACTGCAATCTCTTTGAACATTCAAATTCAGCAACATCCAGTCCGTCAGGAGTGGATCAGGACCAAATGCAAATGTCCTTGGACTTACGAAGAACACATCTATTGTAGTATTCGTATTCGTATTTCATGAGTTTGGCACGATCACACACGGACTTTGTAGTACGAACAGTCGAATGTTTCAATTCAAAATTCAAATACCAACAATCCCTGTTCCTTTTCTTGCAAAATTTGTACGCCGTCAGATCCATCTTGTGCCCGTTTCCCGAGGCTCCGCTTCCCCATCGCCTTCGGCCATCGCGCTCGCAACTCTTGCTCGACCCTTCTCACCTCAAGGGGCGGCGCCCGTTCGTTGCGTATTCCGCAAGTTGGTCGGCCTCCCTCCGCCCGTCCGCCGTGGGAGGGGAAACCGGAGGAGGAAGAGGAGCCAAGCGGTTAATCCGCCTCGGCCGCTCGCCTTCCACCAGAATCATCGCTCCCGAAAACACTCGAATCCCCCACCCAAGCAACACCCCGGAAAAGGCGAGAGGCGCCCGAGGTCGGGGGGCGATGGTGGTGCGGCGGCTGGGCGGCGCGGGGCGCGCGCTGCTCACGCTCCCCAACATCCGGAGGCGGGCGTCCAACTCCTGGGCCGCCGTCTGCGACACCTTCTTCTCCACCAAGGTGACCACAGACGACCTAGCCCCCCTCCCTAATGTTCCCCCGTATCTGCTGCGATTTTGCTTGATTCGCTGACGCGTGCGCGTGCGCTCTTCCGATGGTCCGCAGCAAGTGTTCGAGAACCACCGCATCGTCTTCACCGTCGGCACCTCCATCGCCTCCGTCCTCACGGCTTGGGCTGGTACGGCTCCTCCCTGCTCTGCCAGATCAGCTGTTGCTCTAGATTTCAGTATTGACCATGGTTTGGTGGGTGATGTGTGAATAATTAACGGTCTGGAGGTTCATGCGGATTCATTAGGCTGGGTGTCCCAGTCACTTTAGGCTGTAGTTTTGGGAGGTAGTGCTGCAATCGCGCAGCATATATGCTGCTACAACTTTGCTACGCATAGTGCTTCACTTTGATTGGGGTTAGGGAATGACTGGATTGGAGCTGAACAGCAATGGTTTCTGCAGTGTCCAGTTTGGGTGAAATGGAAACTTGGAGTTTGTTTGTATCCCATTTTTCTCTTAGGACCGTACGGGTTAGGCTTGGAAAAAGCATAGTTTACCTTTGGTGTTGGATTCTTTGCTGGTTCCCCAATTTAATTTGCATAGGGTGATTGTTTTAAACTCATGTTGATCAATTCAATTATATTCTATTAGATTTGAACTCACATCACTTGCGTTCTCAACTGGTAGTTTTTCATCCATGTTTGACATTTTGGATTAACAGAGAATTATGTGTCTAATGTCCATCTTTAATGTAATGTTTGTTTATTTATGTTTCTTAGATTATCTTCATTGGATGGATTCACAATATTTACAACGTGAATTTTCTCACTATAGGCTATTCACTTCGCCAGGTGCATCAATCAAGGATTGAAAGCAGGCTTGAGTCAATTGAATCATCTGTAAGTGATTTAGAAGAAATACTGTTTTCTTTGGTGAAGCGAGTCGTTCTCTTTCTCTCCTTTAGGCTCTGGTTATAAGCTGGTAACCCCCAACAGGTGGTGTGAGCATTAAGACGCTGTTGTGTAATCGCTTAGCCTCCAACAAAAAAAAAAGGAAAAGAATACTGGTTTCTTAAACATGCAGGAGTGTTATGTCTTTTCATCAAAAAGAGATAGCTGGTTGAAAACACACTCTTTCTAAAAACTCTCACACAAAAGCACTGACGCACAAACAACACCCCCCCCCCCCCCCAACAGACAGACAGTAATCACCACACAGAAGAAGCACTGTAAAAGCTTTTTTTAGGTTACTCTTTCAACAGAATTGTTTTCTTTACACCTGTTTGGGCCATTCTCATTTCTCACTTCTCATCTTGGCCTACATATGCAAAGCTGACAGCAAAGCAAGTTTGGACTGTTCCACTGCAGGCTTAAGATTTCAGGGCATATGAGATGAGAAACACGCGTGTGGTGCTATTTTGTTTTGTGAGCAACATTTTTTGTTGAAACGAACATGCAGGAAAACTGCCTATTAAATTACAAGGAAATTGGTTTTAGGGGACTATTTTTTTTTTCTGATTTTGGCAGTAGGATGCTGTTAATTTCCCCATTGTCTGTAGACAATTTTTCTATATTAGAAAGGGATAGCAGAAATGTCATACAGACAAATTACCCATGTTAGAAAGGAAGAGCAAACACTGTCTCTGAAGGGGTACTACCACAGATCAGGGGCGGAGAGTAGTGGAGGGGAAACAGGGCCTCTACTTTCCTTGTTTGAGATAAGTTTAATGTCCCTGAGACCTGTAATAGGCTGAATCGCATATCTATTCAGTATCTCACTGTGTTTTGATGTTGAAGCCAGCAATTTAGCCCCTCCTTCCTCGTGAGCCACGCTGCGCTGCTTCCGTAGATTACAATATCACCTTAAGCCAAGCCTAGTATTCCAACAAAACATACCTTTTTGTGCTGTTGACAGCAAGATTAAAGCGTTCTCTCATTGCTCACTTCATCTGTATCTATTTCATGTTGCTTATTTTCATTTTTGCGATGCACTCTGATGTTGGAGATACACTCTTTAATCCAGCCAAAAAAAAAACTTGATGGTTTGGTTTTTTATATTGTACCACATTGCCGACTAGTTTTTGACTGGTTGGATCATCTGCTTTCCTTGTCCCTTTCTATTTTCCATTTGTTCTTGTTTCATCTATTGATTGCTAGATGTTATGACGGGCTTGCAGTATGAAAGGAGGAGGCCTGCCCGTGGCTAGCAGCGCATGCAGGAGATAGCCTCACGGCCAACAAGTCTGCTATTTCTATTATTAGAGGATTATTATTATTGTTAGAAGGTTATTTCTATTTTTAGAGGGAGAAACCAGCTATATATATTTGTAAAGACAATCTGCATCAATCAAGCTGAAACATTATTGTTTCTCGGCTTCCCAAGGGAGCCGCGAGTTCTATCGTGTCCCTGCCCTAATTTCCCATCCACGCACAAGCCATGGCGCCGCCGCGTCGTCTTCCACGAGCACTCCGTCCCCGACCTTCTGTCCAGCACGCGTACAACCTGAGATCGATCCCAGGCCGGACTAGAGCACCTACCAACCTGGTATCGGACTTGGCCATGTCGATCCCGCTGCCCTCCACCACCGTGCCGCCACTCTCCGCGACGGATGCGCCGACCACCACCGCGCCGCTGACCGTGGTCTCCTCGTCGGCCATGCTGCCGCAACCCTCGCTGCCCCTGGCCGCGGGGGCCTCGTCCTCCTCCGTGGGCGTCATGACGAACGAGCAGCTGACGGCGGTTGTTCTTGATCTCGGCAAGATGGTTGCCGGGATTCATGCGTTCCTGCTAGGGCCGCAGTCCTCCGCGCCACCGACGTCCTAGCAGCAGCTACTGCCAACATCCCAGCAGCAGCTACTGCCGCCGCCGCCGAATCCCCCAACGTCGACAACCGCCCTATTCTCCTACGGAATGCCACCTGACGACACAACGACCACCACCTCTCCGCCCGCGGGTGTTCCGATCCAGGACATCCGGTTCCCCCACTTGCCATCCCCGTTACCGGCGTGGCTCAGGGACGCAGCGCTGTCGGTCTACACCACCACGCCGGCGCGCACCTCGGCCCCCCTGCCGCCCCACATCACGATAGGGTTCGGCCATGGGGGAGTTCCAGCGTCGGGCACCCTCTACGGGGGGTCGACGGGGCCCTCTTCCATGGCTCCAGCCTCTGGTCTGTCCCGGCGGCCGGCGCAATTCCATCGACGGCCGCTCCCGAGGGTCTCGCCGCGGGTGCTCCCGCTGCGTTCGGCGCGGCGGAGTTCCAGGCAAAGGGCTACAAATTGGACTTCACCACGTACGACGGCTCCGTTGATCCGCTGATCTGGCTTACACACTGTGAGCCATTCTTCTGGGGCCAGCGCACCCCGGAGACCCAGCGGACGTGGATGGCCTCATACCACCTCACCGGCGCCGCGCAAACGTGGTACTATGCGCTCTTGCTGGACGAGGGGATGCCTTCCTGGGAGCGCTTTAAGGAGCTGTGCCGCCTTCGCTTCGGGCCGCCCATCTATGGCTCGCGGTTGGCCGAGTTGGGGCGCCTGCCGTTCCACTCCACGGTCCAGGAGTTCGCGGACCGCTTCTAGACGATCCTCGCGCACTCCCGGGACATCTCTACGCGGCAGAAGGCGGAGCTCTTTGTCGGCGGTCTCTCGAACATATTCGGGTGGACGTCGCGATGCGCGCCCCGCCCGACCTCCAGTCAGCGATGTTCCTGGCCCGCGCCTTTGAGAGCCGTGCCACAGCCACGGCAGCGCTGCTCCAGCCCCAGCAGCAACGCGGCGCGCGTCCACCGCCGCGGCCGGCCCTTCCTCCACGCCATAAAGGGGCGGCCGCGGTTCCTGCCGGCGCGCAGGGCGCCCCAGCCCCGGCTGCAGCGGCCGCTGCTCCTGCTGCACAAGGCGCAGCTGCCCCCGTGCGGCAGTTCCGTCGCCTTTCGCCGGCCGAGATGCAGGAACGACGCCGCCCGGGACTCTGCTACAACTGCGACAAGCAGTATGTTCGTGGGCACGTGTGCCCCCGCTTGTTCTTCCTGGAGGTGGATGACTTCATCGCGGACGACGGGGCACCAGCGGAGGACGCTGTGGACGCGGCCTTGCCTGAGGAGCCGCACGTCGACGGAGCCGCTCACGCTCACGCTCTTGTGGTTCCTGTGCACGCTCTTGCAGGGATCAGGACCTACCACACGCTGCTGCTTCCGGTGACGATCAAGGCGAGCGACTCCTCGCCTTGTTGGACACTGGCTCCACCCACACCTTCCTCCAGGGAGCGGCCATGCGCCGTCTTGGGCTTGCTCCCCAGGGGGGCGATCAGCTCCGAGTCACGGTGGCCAGCGGCGAGAGCGTGCCGTGCGAGGGGATCGCCCGCGACGTTCCCGTCATCATCGGCGGGGCGCCCTTCTCCATCACCTGTGTGGGCCTCGCGCTTGGCTGTTTCGACTTCATCCTGGACGTGGACTTCCTCGGCGCCTTGGGGCCCCTCACCTGGGACTTCGAGGGACTCACCGTTTCCTTCCAGAAGGGTGGGCGCCGTGTCACGTGGCAGTGTGAGGCTCCTCCGGGCGCCCCCCTCCAGCAGCGTTCGCTGTCCGCGGTCGCGGCGGACTCGCCACAGCTGCTGCTGGACGAGCTTCTTCTCCAGCACAGCGCCGTCTTCGACACGCCACACGGGCTCCCTCCGGCCCGCCCCTACGACCACCGCATTCACCTGTTGCCGGGGACCGCTCCAGTAGCTGTGCGGCCTTACCGGTACCCGCAGCTGCAGAAGGACGAGCTTGAGCGGTAGTGCGCCGCCATGTTGGAGCAGGGCATCATCCGCCCCAGTACTTCTCCGTTTTCTGCACCGGTTCTACTGGTGAAGAAGGCGGACGGGTCGTGGCGCTTCTGCATCGACTATCGGGCGCTCAACGACCGTACGTCCAAGGACAAGTTCCCGATCCCGGTGGTTGATGAGCTCCTCGAGAGCTCCATGGGGCGCAGTTCTTCACCAAGCTCGACCTCCGCTCCGGGTACCACCAGGTGCGGATGCACCCGGCAGACGTCGAGAAGACTGCCTTCCGCACGCACCACGGCCACTTCGAGTTCCTGGTGATGCCATTTGGGCTCTCCAACGCCTCGGCAACCTTTCAGGCGTTGATGAACGATGTGCTTCGCCCTTTTCTACGCAAGTTTGTGCTGGTTTTCTTCGACGACATTCTCATTTACAGCTCGTCCTGGTCCGAGCACCTCCAGCACATGGGCCTCGTCTTCACCGCCCTGCGAGCACACAACCTCTTCCTCAAGAGGTCGAAGTGCTCCTTTGGAGCCCTCTCCGTCGCCTACCTCGGCCACGTCATCTCCGCCGATGGTGTCGCTATGGACAGCGACAAGGTGGCTGCGGTCGCCTCCTGGCCGACACCGCGCTCCCCGCGGGGTGTGCGCGGCTTCCTCGGGCTCGCGGGCTACTACAAGAAGTTCATCCGCGACTTCGGCTCCATCGCAGCGCCCCTCACGTGCCTCCTACGGAAGGAGGCGTTCGTCTGGACAACGGAGGCGGACGAGGCCTTCGCTGCCCTCAAGCGGGCGCTCTCCTCGGCGCCTGTTCTAGAGATGCCCGACTTTGAGCGCCAGTTTGTGGTCGACTGCGACGCCTCTGGAGCTGGGTTTGGCGCCGTCCTGCACCAGGGGGAGGGACCCCTGGCCTTCTTCAGTCCACCGTTCGCCGCCCGCCATGTCAAACTGGCGGCCTACGAGCGCGAGCTCATTGGGCTGGTGCAAGCAGTCCGTCACTGGCGCCCGTACTTGTGGGGGCGCCGGTTCCTCGTCCGCACCGACCACTACAGCCTGAAGTTCCTCCTGGACCAACGGCTGTCCACCGTGCCCCAGCACCAGTGGATCAGCAAGCTGTTCGGGTTCGACTTCACCGTCGAGTACCGTCCCGGGCGGCTCAACTCGGCGGCCGACGTGCTGTCCCGCCGCGACGAGGAGGCTGCAGCGCTGTGTGCCCTGTCCGGGCCATCCTTCGACCTCTACGCCGACATTCGCCGGGCTACCGCGGCCGACCCGGTCGCACGCGACCTGCTGCAGCAGCTGGCGGCCGCCACCCTCGACGCCCCATGGGCCGCCGGGGACGGTTTCCTCCTCTACGCCAAGCGCATCTATGTGCCGGCCATCGACGACCTGCGCCACCAAGTGGTGGCTCTAGCACACTCGGCGGGGCACGAGGGGGTCCAGAAAACCCTTGTGCGCCTCCGGGGTGACTTCTACATACCCAGCGATCGACAGCTGGTGCACGACTTCGTCCGCTCCTGCGATGTGTGCCAACGGAACAAGACGCCGACGACTCAGCCGGCCGGCCTGCTGCAACCCCTGGACGTTCCGTCCCAAGTGTGGGCGAACATCTCCATGGACTTCATCGAGGGCCTGCCGAAGGTACACGGCAAATCGGTGATTCTGACGGTGGTGGATCGTTTCTCGAAGTATGCCCACTTCATCGCCCTCAGCCACCCCTACACCGCCGCTTCGGTCGCCCGCGCCTTCTTCGAGGGGATCGTGCGCCTGCACGGTTTCCCCTCCTCCATCGTCAGCGATCGCGACCCCGTCTTCACCAGCAACCTGTGGCGTGATCTCTTCAAATGTGCAGGTGTTAAACAGCGGCTAAGCACGGCTTTCCATCCCCAGACGGACGGCCAATCGGAGGTCGTCAACAAGGTGATCGCGATGTACCTGCGTTGTGCGACCGGTGATCGGCCGCGCTCGTGGGTGAACTGGCTCCCCTGGGCGGAGTACTGCTACAACACCTCGTTCCACTCCGTGCTCCGGGCAACGCCATTCGAAGTGGTGTATGGCCGGCCCCCACCTCCTCTTCTTCCGCACTAGGAGGGGGCGGCCCAGACAGAATCGGTGGACGCCATGCTGCGGGATCGCGACGCGTTCTTGGAGGAGGTTCGTGAGCGTCTCCTTCAAGCGCAGTAGTACGCCAAGAGGTACTACGACGAGCACCACCGCGAGGTGGAGTTTGAGGTGGGCGCATGGGTGTTGCTTCGCCTGCTGCACCGACCCACCCATGCCCTCGCCTCGCCGTCGAAGGGCAAGCTCTGTCCACGCTACGCCGGGCCGTTCCAGATCGTCGAACGCATTGGCCCGGTGGCTTACCGCCTTCGACTTCCTGCGGAGGCGCGCCTGCACGACGTCTTTCATGTGGGGCTGTTGAAGCCCTACAACTACACCGGCGCCCCTCCATCCGGCCCTGCCGTGCTACCCCCAATCCATGACGGCCGGTTGCTGCCGGCGCCCGAGCGGGTACTGCGCGCCCAGCAGCGCCGGAGTGTTTGGCGCCTGCTGATCAAGTGGCAAGGTCTCCCAGAAGATGACGCCACGTGGGAGCCACTCGCGGACTTCAAGACTCTACCCCGATGTCCAGCTCGAGGACGAGCTGTTTGCCGAGGCGGGGAGAGATGTTATGACGGGCTTGCAGTATGAAAGGAGGCCTGCCCGTGGCTAGCAGCGCATGCAGGAGATAGCCTCACGGCCAACAAGTCTGCTATTTCTATTATTAGAGGATTATTATTATTATTAGAAGGTTATTTCTATTTTTAGAGGGAGAAACCAGCTATATATATTTGTAAAGACAATCTGCATCAATCAAGCTGAAACATTATTGTTTCTCGGCTTCCCAAGGGAGCCGGGAGTTCTATCGTGTCCCTGCCCTAATTTCCCATCCACGCACAAGCCACGGCGCCGCCGCGTCGTCTTCCGCGAGCACTCCGTCCCCGACCTTCTGTCCAGCACGCGTACAACCTGAGATCGATCCCAGGCCGGACTAGAGCACCTACCACTAGACATATTTACTTATACTATTTCTTGATCTGTTAACAGCTGAAGGGTAACCACAGAGTTGAACATGAAGAGATAAAACAGATTGTCACTTCCAGCAATATTAGCACTA
Source organism: Bothriochloa decipiens (assembly GCA_023333625.1). Taxonomy (NCBI): domain Eukaryota; kingdom Viridiplantae; phylum Streptophyta; class Magnoliopsida; order Poales; family Poaceae; genus Bothriochloa; species Bothriochloa decipiens. The sequence continues at coordinate 2,683,647 of CM041640.1, forward strand.
CAGCTTGTGTAGCCACGGCGATGACCACAATGGTTGTTGGGTATGTTCTTGCTGTTGATATTTAACTTTGGTTTTGCACTTTGCTCTTAACCACTCTGATAGTACCGCTCTTTGAATTTATGTAATTCATTTTATGACCTGGCATGTTACTTTCTTTCTAGATAATAAGGTTATAATGCCTACAGCTTAATTAAGCTTAGATCCATGCACGTGTTCTATGCTTGACATGACAGGGGTCCACATTGACCATCATGCATCAAATTGGTACCTGTTTCATCGATCTCTGGCTTAGGACGGGTAGATGTTGGAGGAGTACGTTTACTATCAGGCTTGCTTTTGAGTTTTGAACCTTTTCCCACTACCCAGGGCACTATCAAGTATTATGACCTTTTTTGTATATTGTACACACTGCCGACTATTTTGGACTATATCATCATTGGGACTGGACCAGTTTGGACTTTAAGATCTTATTTTAGCTATGATGTTGCTATGTATATAGTGATAGTCAAACTTGAAATTCACTGATCTATCGGTGCTTCACATGCCATGCTTCAGATATGGAACCTTTTCCCACATGTGCTGCTGGTGGCAACTTGAATTTGCACCACCATAATATCTTGCAACCTAAGCAATTCCACTTTGTTCATGTATTGTCGTTGGGGGATCTTTTATAATTCCTAGCTCCAACCATCTGGTGATAATGTAACATGAGTAACAAATTGCAGCCTGTCTGTTTGCATTAACCTATAAGTGTATTATCCTGTGGAATTTCCAGATACACGCTAGGATGGCGAGGTGGTGCTTGGTACGCTCGAAGGGCCTTCAGAAGAGAGCAACAAAAGCTGATGATGGGTCACTTGAAGTCACACAACAGATGGCACTGGCGGCCCTTCAACAGACTCAGAAACAGGCTTAGGAACAGCAGGTTAGCCTCCAAGAACAAGAGCGCTGACACCCATCCGTCAGTGAGTCAAAGCACCGAGGCCCCCTCAACCTCAAGCAGCGGGGCCTCTGCGAAGGTTAGCAGTGCTGCTCAGCCGGCAGCGGGCAGTGCATGAGCTATATTCATTTGCATACTACATGGGCTAGGATGTGAAGTTGAGGGCGGCATAGTCCATGCGACTTGAACAAATCATCAGCCTGTTCGTTTGAACTTATCAGCCAAACCAGCCAGCCATTTAACAGTATTTTTCTCTCACAAAAAATCAGCAGCAGCCAGAACCAACCAGCCAGAAACGACCAAGCGAACAGGGCGTATGTGACTGGTAGGTAATCGCTCGAGCTGTGGTGGATCATTTTTGTAGAATATTAAGGTCATAATGCACCCAACTGCATGCGTGACATGAGTGAAACAATTGACTGACGATAGACAGGGAAACTGTCTGCTGCCAGTGTTCCGATTGCACAATTCCCTTCTGGCACACTGTTATAGAAAAAAAACCGTCCTGGTACACTATTATAGAAAAAGTGAGTTGAGACATCCTTGTGGAGCTAGATCGTTTGACTTACCCGTTGTACTAATATTGTCACATTACATCTTTGGTTTCTTTGGACCTGTGCTGCTGTGCGTTGTGCGTCATAGTAGATTTTTACATTCTTCAAGATGGACCTATCGCTTTGCACAACTTGTCATCTGAAAGGGTGTAGCGTTTGCACAACTTGTCACCTGAAAGGGTGTAGCGTTTGCACAACTTGTCTCTTTGTTAGAGAACCACCTCTTGGGGTTATTGGTCTTATGGTACCTCTTTTTATTTGAAACTTACTATGGCTCTACGGCCTTGCATTCGAAGGCGTGGACATCGCTGAATTGCGAGCCACCAACTCATGTACAGAAACAGGGGGAGGGTTCGCCCAAACACAGAGCTCTCCCTGTACAGAAACAGTGCCAACGAATTACATGAACGTGGAATAAGAAACACATCCAAGTAGACAAACTGCTCTCGGATAAGAGCTCGAATGTCATGGAAAATCATACCACCAGGTGACAGGTCGAAAGAGACAGAGCTAATCACGTCAGATAGCTGCACTGAGTCCATATCGATCTGAACATGTGAGATGCCATGTTCTGTTGCCGCTTCAATCACCTTCATGGATGCCAACGATTCAACCACCAGAGCATCATGTACTGCGTGCAGCCTCCCAACTCCAGCAAGCACGATTTCACCATCATGATCTGTCCAGGCACCAACTTTCATGTCGCGGATAAATGCAGCGTCTGAGTTGATTTTCAGCAGAACGATTAGCGGAGGCATCCATCCATATTCTTTATTGGTGTTATTGTTTTAAATAAACTCTGGACGAACAGAGAACAGACTTATCATCTCAGCACATGAGAACTGCTCTTATAATGTCGGCCTCAGACTGCATCTTTTTCCCTGCATTGGCCTTATCTGCAAAGCAAAGTCGCTGTTCTATTGCACAGTTCCTGGCTGCAACTTCAGGGATCCAGGGGTCAATGAGTTCAGATATTAACAGCGGAGGCATCCATCCATATTCCTTATTGGTGTTATTGTTTTAAATAAACTCTGGACGAACAGTGAACAGACTAATCATCCCAGGACATGAGAACTGCTCTTCCAATGTCGGCCTCAGACTGCATCTTTTTCCCTGCATTGGCCTTATCTG
>CM041640.1:2691352-2714914 GCA_023333625.1 Bothriochloa decipiens
GGCGATGCTTTATGGACTGATCGTTTCCTTGCTCGGTTTATGGCGTTCTTTTACTACTTCATGACTGTTGCAATGTATATGCTAAGCCCACGAATGGCATGTAAGTACTCTTACTTACCAATTGTGAAGTAAATGCTTGTTTTCTATTACCGTGTTCTTTCGTGATGATAACGTTTGCACCCACCAATGGAGTACAGATCACTTTTCTGAATGTGTGGAGAGACATGCGTATTCCACCTATGATAAGTTCCTCAGGCTCCATGAAGGTAAGGCTAACTTAATGGGCTTCTACCCTCCGTTTCAAATTATAAGTCGTTCCAAGAATCTTGAAGAGTCAAAGCATCTAAAGTTTGATCAAAATTATAGAGAGTTTTACGAAGATTTGTGACATCAAATAGGTATACTATGAAAATATAGTTACCGAAGAATCTAAAGATATTTAATTGTCATCCTAAATGTTATTGTCTTATCGTATAAATTTGGTCAAAGTTGAGATGCTTTGACTTTCCAAGATTCTTCAAAAATGACTTACAATTTGAGACGGAAGGAGTATTTATTTGTATGATTTCTGGTTGTTGAACCTGGCTTAGTAATTTTATCCATGTGATGTAAGGCAGTTCGGCAGTGAAGGTCAAATCGTTTTAATTTTAGGCATCATGTTTCAAGATTTTTAGTTTCTAGTTCCTACAAAACATACAGAACCCTAAAATCATTTCTTACAATAAATTCTTAAACATTTTATGTCGCAATAGTTTTGAAACCCGCCTTGTAATTACAGAAGCTGCTAGTTCATTTTACTCACACTTCCACTTCGATGATGTAAATTTTCTGTTTCCTTTCAACAGAGGAATTGAAAAGACTACCAGCCCCAGAGGCAGCATTAGACTATTACCTGAATGAGGACCTTTACTTTTTTGGTAAACACTTATCTTTCTTAAATCTTAATGCTATACATCAACAGTTGATATCTATTCTAATTGCTTACATAACTTTTTTTTGCCCCACAGATGAGTTTCAGACATCAAGAATTCCATGTTCTAGGAGGCCTAAAATAGGTAAACTTGCTGTTATCTCTTTTGTCCCCCTCAATAGCCACCTATTCCTTTTTTTTTAATTTTTTTCAGAAGTTTGGAACTAAACGTCTAAACATGTTAGCTATGCTTGTGAAATTAATTGGCTGCTCCATCATGGAGTCAAAATCTCGATTTTGATTCCTTGTCTACTGGATTCTGGCCTCCTGACGTGAATCATTTGTATTCTTCCACTCGTCCTTTCTATTTCTCTGCCATAAGAGACGACTATTGTAAGTACTCACTGATTCACTGATTCCCATTTTCAGATAACTTGTATGATGTATTTGTCAATGTACGAGATGACGAGGCAGAGCACTGCAAGACAATGAAGGCCTGTCAAACACCTGGAAATCTTCGTTCTCCTCACTCAATACTGAAGTGCTTAGAAGCTGATTCGGAATGATTCGGAATGTGTAATACCTGAAGACGATTGTGAAGGTATTGTGGACTGTGTCAAAAAGTCCCTTACAAAGTGAATAATATGTAAAATCCTCTTTCATGTGTTTTCAGGCATCATAGTATACAAAGTACAAAATTTTGATGATGTCTCTTTTTTTTCTATGTAACTTATTTAAGTAAATTCCGTGTCATATATCACAGAAGTCAGTGTAGATACAATTATGCAACAGAATCAAATATCTAACATTGGAGAGATGGTAATTCAGGCTGTGAAACATTGCCACATCACTTGCCGTGCTGTCAATGTTATTTATAAACGTTGCATTCGTGTTGTATCATAAACTCATGAACGTAGTGTCCAAAAGGCATTATAGACGACTCCCATGGTCAGGACTGAGGCACCGTGCAATCCCTCACCAGTCACCAGAGCTTACGATAAAAACAGAACATTCTGTGTAAGTTTTAACCATAAAATGTCTTGCTGTCAAACCAGTGAAGTGTACATACAAATGTACATATTTACTTTGATAAACCATTACATAAGCTATTCACCCTTTTGCAATACCATTGTAATTATTTTTAGTGTTAAAACTATGTATATGAGCCTACCTAAGCATGAATAGAGGTGAGCCATGTGGTGCAGTAGAATAACATTGTGGGTGTTTAGGTACAGCAGCAGCTGGGTCTGTTTTTCACTTAGATAATCACTGTTACAGCAGCTGCAATAGGCAGCGGCAGCGTCTTTTTGTGATCACATCTTGCATACTTTGTCATCTTTACATTCGCCCTGCGGAAGGACAAAGGAGTCAGTAAACTGAAGCTAATGAAATATTCACTCACAAGCAACCAGTATGATCAGTATGACCAAAAGGACAACTTACTGCAGCTTTTCGGGATGCCATAATCTGTTCTAGTGGAGGTCGACCTGTCGTAGTAGGAAAAGATTTGTTCACCACCAATGTGAAATATCAATGAGCATATGCATTAAATTTCATTAAAGTTTTGATCCAACTACCACAACAAATGGAAACACGCTATCATAAACATGTGCAAAGTTCTTAGCAAGTGTACCTGTGATTTGCATACGGTATTTCGCCCACACACCATATACTGCATTTGCCATGGTAGCTACCTGCAGAGTATTAGAAGATGAATAAAGATAAAGAAGTACAGGTGTCAATAAGAAGATAAAACTTATGTCTAATCTCATCTGTAAGATGGTCTGCTTATATATAAAAAGCCTGCGGCTGAATGGTGAGCCTATGAAGTTAATGGACCACGCTGGGCCTATGTTTTGCGCTCTGTAAGTAGCGACTTACAGGCTCATACTTAGTAACAGCATAAACCCATCCAAGTCCTACTTCCTCGTACAGTTTTCTAAATGCCTGCAATGAAAACAATCATAAATATTAGCATGAAACATACCTGATGCTTAGACTAAAAAGAATCAAATTCTGACTACGCATTTTATTTGTTTTGGTGCCACATTTTGGAATGATTCCTTTGTAGCTTGGCCTATTAACTTTGTTGAAAGATCAAGATACTCTACATCAAGTCCTTTAGAACATGATTTACTGTGGTTAGCAACACTACTGTAACAGTCTAGTGACGTAAGCTATGCATGTAACCGTGTCCTGAATCCTGTCAAGAAAACATTAGTATCTAAGCTTGCTAGGCACTATAAGAGAACAGTCTTAATTTTTGCTTGTACAAACTCATCTATGCATTAAAGCAGTTACACAAAGTTAAGTGACAACAAGGAAAACAGCTGTATCACAGTATTATGTCAAAGTAACATCTAAGTCATTCATTAATAACATGTAATTGGTCATTCCCTTCATTTGCTGCAAAAAAGTTCAGACAGTCAGCCTAGTCTGATTTAACTATCCAACAGTTTATCTGGCACTAAGCCAGTAGCATCTGCCTATTGGAAAGTTAAAATCCCAGACGACTTTGGTAGGACATGGTGATAATGTTCTACCTCAACATCTGTGACAACAGTTCCATCTGAAAGAATGGCATGTATCCTCCCCATGGCCTGAAAAGAGAAAGCCCATTTATTTATTACAAGAAATTAAACAAACAAATGCACATGATCTTCTAGCTCTTCATGTGTTCATCTCTGTCTGCAACACAAAAATTGCTAATAAGAAGTCCTTCTATGTTCCCCCAGAAAATGAATGGCAGGAACTGAGGAATCAAATAGCATTGTTGGCAGTGAAGGGTGGTCATACACCAGGTTCTCGATGAGTTTAATATTTTTTTTAAAAAAACTTTTTGAAAAAAGCATAGAAGCACGAATGCGAACAGTAGGAACCATCTGTTGAGTAAGCCTGTCAGTCAAGCTATCGGTAGATTAGTTCATTTCCTAATGCAATTACTAGTTTAGTGTAATACCCTTGAGTTGATCATGACAAAGCTTGGAGCTTGCTTGGCAGCCAAGGAGTTTATCTACTTTATGCTTTATGCAATTATGCTGTAGGAATATGCTGTCGAAGCATCTTGTATCCCAAGCAAACCTTTATTACCTTTACTATATAAGAAAGTGAACCCCAAGGGGTCATGGTGCCTTTGGCTCATCAATTCTGAGTCTTTGTGTCCAACAATTGGTATCGGAGCTAGGTTACCAGAGAGCCCAACCTATCCTCTTTCCTTACCTACCCCTGTTCTTGCTCCTGCCATGGCCACTTCGGCCGAGCGCGTCGCCGCCAAGACCGTCAGGGACGGGGCTTTGGATGCTGTTGAGGTGCAGGGCGACCTCAACGGCAAGGCTGCTCGCCTGAAGGTAGGAGAGGAGGCTGTAGCAGCAGCCATCCAGGCGGCGCCGGACGCGGCCAAGGCGGCAGAGGTTGCCGCCATGACGGCGCGGGAGCTGCAGGCGGAGATCGCCGCGGAGAAGGCGACGGCAGAGGGGAGCGGGTTGAAGAAGGAGGACGAGAGGCTACACGGTGGGTCGCCCGGGAGGTCTAGGAGCCCTCGCCGCAGGCGGTCCCCGGGCGCAGCGGCGGGCGCCATCCGTCGCCGGAGCCCAGGGTCGTCTACCATGACTCCGGCAGCGGGACCGCGTGGCCGATGCTGGACAAGACCAACTACCACGAGTGGTCCCAGACCATGAAGTTGCGGATGCAGGCCCGCAACATGTGGGACGCCGTCGAGGGGCGGCCGGTGCCGTTCGGCGAAGATCGGCGGGCGATGGAGGCCATCATCGTCGTGGTGCCCAAGGAGATGGCATTCCACTCATCGACAAGCAGACTGCGAAGGAGGCGTGGGACGCCATCGCTGCAACAAGAATCGGCGTGGACCGGGTCCGCCGGGCGACGATGCAGCGCCTTCGCCGTGACTGGGAGAACATCGGCATGAGGTCGGGGGAGCAGGTCGAGGACTACGCGCTCCGGCTTTAGGCTATGCATCAGCAGTTGATCATCCACGGCTGCAGCGACATCTACGAGCAGCAGGTCGTGGAGAAGTACCTCCGCAAGGAACCAACGAAGTACGCCCAGATCGTCGTTGCCATCGAGAAATTCCTCGACTTTGATGCACTCACGGTCAAGGAGGTGACCGGGAGGCTCAAGGCGCTGGACGATCGGGAGCAGCAAGCCCCCACGAAGCCCATCACCGTCGGCGGCAAGCTGATGTACACGGAGGAGCAGTGGAAGGCGCGGTGGAAGAAGGAGAAGAAGGGCGCGGTCGACTCCGGCGGCTCAAGCTCCAAGAACCAGCGTGGAGGAGGCAAGAAGCAAAGAGGCCGCAGTGGCGGCCACGGTGGAGGCCGTGGTGACTACAATGATCCCGCCGGCGGTGATCGGGGACCAGATACCTGCCTCAACTATGGCCATGAGGGTCACTGGGCGCGGGATTGTCCTCGGCCCCGTCGAGATGGCGGTGGCCGCGGCGGTGGAGATCGAGGTGACCGTGGTGGCCGTGGCGGCCACGCGGTGGAGGTCGAGGAGGAGGTGATTAGCACGGCGGGCAGCACGGTGGCGGAGGACAAGGGCGCGCCCAGTACGCCGAGGCGGAAGAAGAGGACGGTGCTCTGTTCCTGGCGCACGGCTTCGTCGACCTCGACGAGTACTCACCGGCATACATCTACGCCGCCCAAGATGTGACCTTGGAGGAGCCTCGAGCTCGAGCCCACCGACCCTCGAGCTCGAGCCCTCGACACCGACCCTCGAGCTCGAGCCCTCAACACCGACCCTCGAACTCGAGCCCACCTCGACTTCAATGAGCCACGGGCTCGATCCTACCTCGATATCGACGGGGATGGAGAGAAGCACGGGGGATGGTACCTCGACAGCGGTGCCACGCATCATAGGACGGGTCGCCGCGAGCTCTTCGCCGACCTAAACACCGACGTCCGCAGCACGGTGCGTTTTGGGGACGAGTCCAAGGTGGACATCCACAGCGTCGGCTCCATTGTGTTCGAGGGCAAGACCGGCGAGCACCGCGTCCTCCAGGGCGTGTACTACATCCCTGCTCTGAAGAACTCCATCATGAGCCTCGGGCAGCTGGATGAGAGCGGCTCGAAGGTGGAGATCGACGACGACGTACTGCGTATCTGGGATCGCCGTGACCGTCTTCTCGCCAAGGTACGCCGAAGTGCAAATCGGTTGTACATCCTTCACCTGGAAGTTGTTCAGCCTATCAGTGCCACGCATCATATGACGGGTCGCCGCGAGCTCTTCGCCGACCTAAACACCGACGTCCGCAGCAAGGTGCGTTTTGGGGACGAGTCCAAGGTGGACATCCACAGCGTCGGCTCCATTGTGTTCGAGGGCAAGACCGGCGAGCACCGCGTCCTCCAGGGCGTGTACTACATCCCTGCTCTGAAGAACTCCATCATGAGCCTCGGGCAGCTGGATGAGAGCGGCTCGAAGGTGGAGATCGACGACGACGTACTGCATATCTGGGATCGCCGTGACCGTCTTCTCGCCAAGGTACGCCGAAGTGCAAATCGGTTGTACATCCTTCACGTGGAAGTTGTTCAGCCTATCAGTCTGGTAGCGCGGAAGGATGATGAAGCATGGCAGTGGCATGAGCGGTTTGGCCATCTGCACTTCGACGCGCTCCGGCGGCTGAGCAAGGAGGAGATGGCGTCGAGGATGCCCAAGATCGACCACATCGAGCAGGTGTGTGACACCTGTGTCACCACCAAGCAGAGGAGGCGCCTATTCCCAACTGCAATAGAGTTTCGGGCGAAGAAGCAATTGGAGCTGGTGCACGGGGACTTGTGCAGTCCCGTGACGCCGGCGACCCCTGGCGGCAACCGATTCTTCCTGCTGATGGTGGATGACGCAACTCGCTTCATGTGGTCGTGCTTCTGCCGTCCAAGGACGCTGCCGGAGACGCAATCAAGAAGGTACAAGCCGCCGCGGAGCTGGAGAGTGGCCGCAAGCTGAAGGTCCTTCGCACGGACAACAGCGGCCAGTTCACCGTCGCCGAGTTCACCTCCCACTGCGCCAACGAAGGTATAAAGCGCCATTACTCTGCTCCTTACACTCCACAACAAAATGGAGTCGTTGAGCGCAGGAATCAAACTGTGGTGGCGACGACGCGCGCGCTGTTGAAGCAGAGGAGAATGGCGGCTCGGTTTTGGGGAGAGGCAGTGATGACTGCGGTCTACCTCCTCAACCGATCGCCAACGCGCGCGCTGAAGGGGATGACCCCCTACGAGGCGTGGCATGGGTGCGCACCAAAGGTGCGCCACCTTGGTGTTTGGTTGCGTCGCCTACAAGAGGCTCACACAGCTCCGCAAGCTCGATGACCGCGGCGAGGCCGGCATGTTATCGGCTACGCGAAGGGGGCCAAGGCATACCGGGTCTATGATCCGATGACCCAGCACGTGAAGATCAGCCGCGAAGTTGTCTTCGATGAAGGACGTGGCTGGGACTGGGCCTCGCCAGAGCCCGGTTCATCGGCAGCGGCGGAGAGCGAGTTCACCGTCGAGTACATGTGGCCGGAGGTGGCGTCTGGAGCTCAGAGCTCGGCATCCCCATCCTCAGTTCCTCCGCCACACTCTGCTTCGTCAGACTCTGTGTCGGCAGAGGCAGAGGACTCTGCACCAACTCCGCCATCCCCTGTCTCTAGTGTGCCGCCCGCATCCCCTGTTTCGGCGATAGCATCGACACCTTCACCGGCTCCGCTCGAGTCCCAGGTGGAGCATGTGACTCCCCTGGAGGAAGATGAAGACCGGCTGGAGGCGTGCTACGACGGAGAGCCACTCTGCTACCGCACCATCACCGGCATCGTCGGGGAACAGCCTACTCCGTCGCCGGTGCAGCGCTTGTTCGCGGAGTTGCATCTCACGCACTCTGGCGAGCCATCCACCTATGCTGAGGCTAAAGACGATCCTGCCTGGCGTGCTGCAATGGAGGAGGATCTGCGCTCCGTCGGGCAGAACGGCACCTGAGAGTTGGTGCCTCCCCGTGCCGGCCATCGACCGATCACCCTGAAGTGGGTGTACAAGCTCAAGAAGGACGAGCGCGGTGACGTGATCAAGCACAAGGCAAGACTCGTCGCGCGCGGCTTCGTGCAGCAAGGAGTGGATTATGAAGATGCCTTTGCGCCAGTGGCTCGCATGGAGTCAGTGCGCGTGCTGCTTGCTCTAGCTGCTCAGGAAGGGTGGCCGGTCCACCATATGGACGTCAAGTCTGCCTTTCTGAATGGAGACCTTCAAGAGGAAGTTTATGTCTGCCAGCCGCCTGGGTACGCCGTCGTCGGGGAAGAACACAAGGTGTACCGCCTCCGCAAGGCACTCTATGGCCTGTGGTAGGCACCTCGGGCGTGGAATGCCAAGCTGGATGCAACACTGAAGCAGATGGGCTTCGAGCAGAACAGCCATGAGGCAGCAATGTACAGGCGAGGCACCGGCGACAAGCTTGTGGTAATTGGGGTCTATGTGGACGATCTGATCATCACTGGTGCAAGCAAGCAGGAGATCGACCTGTTCAAGGCCAGGATGAGATCAACTTTTGAGATGAGTGACCTTGGCCTATTGAGCTTCTATTTGGGAATTGAAGTTCAGCAGAGTAGTGGTGGCATCACACTTCGTCAGAGCCACTATGCCAAGAGGATCTTGGAGCTGGGAGGCATATCTGACTGTAATCCAGCTGCCACTCCAATGGAGGAGCGTCTCAAGTTGAGCAAGAACATCACAGCAAAGGAAGTGGATGCAACTCAGTACAGGAGGCTTGTAGGAAGCTAGAGGTGCTTAGTGCACACCAGACCTGATCTGGCCTTTGCTGTGGGTTTTGTCAGCAAGTTCTTGGAGAGACCAACAGCTGAGCATCTTCAGGCTGCGAAGAGGGTCCTCAGATACCTGGCTGGCACTCTAGACTATGGCCTTCACTACACCAGGACTAACTGCAAGGCAAGATTTGTTGGTTACAATGATTCAGACCTTGCTGGTGACATGGATTCCAGCAAGAGCACTACAGGGTGCTTGTTCTTTTTTGGAAACAGTCTGATCAACTAGCAGTCCATCAAAAAGAAGGTTGTTTCCCTCTCAAGCTGTGAGACTGAGTATGTGGCAATGACAACAGCTGCAACTCAGGCATTGTGGCTATCAAGATTACTTGCAGAGCTGCTGGGGAGAAAAGTGGAGGTGGTGGAGCTCAGGGTTGACAACAAGTCCGCTCTGGCCCTGGCTAAGAACCCCGTCTTCCATGACAGGAGCAAGCACATCAGGACCAAGTAACACTTCATCAGGGATTGTGTTGAAGATGGTGCTATCAAGACTGAGTTCACACCTACAGCAGACCGGCTTGCAAATATCCTGACCAAGTCCCTCGGTAAGGCCAAGTTTGAGGAGATGAGGAGAAGGATTGGGCTCAAGGAGATCAGCAGGCTGAAGAACTGTCAGGCTTAGGGGGAGAACTGTTGAGTAAGCCTGTCAGTCAAGCTATCAGTAGATTAGTTTATTTTCTAATGCAATTACTAGTTTACTGTAATACCCTTGAGCTGATTATGACAAAGCTTGGAGCTTGCATGGCAGCCAAGGAGTTTATCTACTTTATGCTTTATGCAATTATGCTGTAGGAATATGCTGTCTAAGCATGTTGTATCCCAAGTAAACCTTTATCATCTTTGGTATATAAGAAAGTGAACCCCAAGGGGTCATGGTGCCTTTGGCTCACCAATTCTGAGTCTTTGTGTCCAACACCATCTAGGAGCAACTGAAGTATCAGAATAACAGTGCCCAGTACAAAATGACAGCCATGAAATATCAAAACCAAATGTTTAAGCAGGAAAAAAAGGTCATCATTCAATATTTTTCAGTGGAACGTGCATGCCAAAAATTGCTAGAATTCTCTGTGTGTGTGCCACTATACTAATGAAAAGTAACTTTTACACAATAGCCTTTAGGAAACAAAACATGGTATTGTCAATTTCGTTAACGAGGAACCATAAACTGGGCGAACAGAAAAAGTGAAATAAAATTGAAATAATAGTATAATACACACAGTTTCATAATCAAGGCCCTGATTGTCATCTGGAGAGTAATCTTTCGAGCTTATGTCAACAAACTTTATTGCTCCATAGGATTTGTTTCTTTCTCTTAGCATGTTTACCTGCAGACATGAAAGTAAAAAGAAATTTAGTTGCAGCAATATCCGTATGATGGTCACCTATTGTTTCAACCATAAACAACATTATAAGTTAAGAAAATTCATCCAAGTTTGAATAAGTAACAACAACAACAACAACAACAACAACAAATGGCATGCGCCTTTCATGTTTGAATAAGCAGCAATATCCATCCAAGTTTGAATAAGTAAATACAAATCAAATGGCATGCGCCTTTCATTAGATAGTGCTGCAAACTTATATAATAAAAGTTCATGGTGGAGAACTCCATGGTCTGCACTGGGTGCCTCTGAAAAGATGGGGTTTTGATGTCTCAGCTCAAGGTCTGGGAGAAGAAAACGAATCTCATGGCAAAAGTTAATCGGGAAACTTATCAAAAAAAAAGTTAATCAGGAAGCATCTGCCCAGGGCCCAGGCATACAAACTGAAAGCAAAAGCATTTTTCAGAACACGAATATCACATGAGTTCATCCAGAAGTTATCTACAAGCATGGGATGGTTAATAATCCTGGCAACAATTTGTAGTCTTCACTTGTCACAGCCTCATGGCTCCTGGCTGCGTACTCTCAGTGTTGACTAGGCATCAAGATTAGGTAGCTGGAAATGGAACTCAAAGAACTAATAAAGAGAAATCAACATATCATTACTTAAAATCTACTTTCCGCAATCAGACAAGGAAAAACTAGTGAACACTGTGCACAGTGTGAGTTACCCATACTGCCTGTTATACAATCAGCAATGCCATCATTCAGTGACATGTCACATGTGGCCATTAGTTAAACATGCTCACTGGCCATCGCCTTATTAAAAAATGAGGCTATGTTCTTCCACAAGCTGCATCATAGATTCTTAGCGCTGCATACCTCACGCATACAGAGAGGGCAATCACCGTCGTAGAGCATCTTGATTCTCCAAGTTTCAGATTTGCTACCATCCTTCAAGTCTGATGCAGGGGCTTCTTTAACGTCCGAATGAACTCGGCACCTGCAAGCTGATGTACAATTCGTGCTTAATAATAACGTGATCTTATACTGCATAAAAGCACAGGCCTAACAGAAACATTTCTGATAGTTTATTAGTAGCCTAGAAATGCTTCTTAATTGAGTTCGTAAGTCAAATTATCAATATCACGCTGCGCTTGAACACGCATTATCCCCGAAGGCCGAAGAGACAGAATGCAGTAAAATTCGTGAGATCAAAGACAATCAGGCGGAATCACAAGTAACTTTAGGTCCCCATCGCCATAGCAACACCAACAACCTGAACCTACTAGCTCCGACCGAACATCGAAGCATCCGGCTTGATCAAAAGAAGATTCATGAGTAAGCACTGCAAGACGATCCACCCAATCCATGAGTAACAGAGAAATTGGTCGGTGGGTAGCGGGTAGCATGCTCTTACCGTTCAGCGCCGCGCGGCGGGAGGCGCCGAGCGCCGCGGCGTCCCACCGCCCCGGTGGGAGGACGCGGGTCGCCGCGAGTGGGCGCGGGCGTGGCAGCGCCGGTCCCAGGCGGGCCAGCGAGCTCGCCATCGGCCTCTCCCTGTCTCCGTCAGCGGGTGGCGAGCGAGAGCGAGCGAGCGAGGAGGCCGTCGGGGCGCACTGGTGGCCTCCGTTCAAATGGGTCGGCTCCTGGTCGGCCTCGCTCCACCGCGATGCGACGACGTCCCCCGCTCATTCCGCACCGCCTGTCTCCCACGGGCTGCGCGGCCAGCTTCGTGGATTGCCGGGTAGCCAAACGATTTTGTGTGTAGTGGAAGCTCGTTTTTTTTTTTCCTTCTCAATTTTCAATTCGAAAAGGCTAGGTAAAATTAACCCAAAGTAATGTAGACGTAAAATACCCCTTCTAATATTTTTTCTTTTTCTAGATACTACATAACAATAAATACTAGTCCTGTATAAACATTATACAATCGGTTATTTTGACTAAATTTTTACCATCAAATTCTCCTATCTTCGCCACTGTTTAACATAAGTCGAGTCATTCATCAAGGTAGGGAGAGAGACGTGCGAATCTATTTGGCCCTTCTCTCAAATCAAGGTGTTCGCCAGGGGACACAATGCTAGGTTGCACCATGTATCATAAAGTATGCACCACCAATATCACTTGTCCTAATGATTGCTTGTTAGAACATGCCTGTCGGAGTCATATCGTAGACTGAGACATTTACACCCTTCATCATCATCAAAGAAAAGGACTGAGACCTTGTGTCCTTATCTCAATTTCTGCACAAATACTAATGGACGTCGCTGCAGACGGCAATCACAAAAAATGGAACTGTAAAGTAGGATACAGATTTAGTCCATTCCACAGGATTCATGTGTTAGCTTTAATTTAAAAGTAACCATCCGAATTTTTCTTTTTTTTCCTTTTGCGATAATACCTGACTGTATTAAAGTTTTGTAAAATAGTTATACAGATCGGGAAGATACCTCGTAAGCCTCAGATACAGTCATACAGATCGGGAAGATCATCTGTTTCACCATACCGATTTCCTAACTCCGACAACAAACTTGATCCATTCCACACCTTGCATGCAAAATGCATGCACGCCTACGCCTACGCGTGTGCGTGCATAGATGGGCACGAGGAGAAGTCGCACAAGCTCTCTTCCTCCGAAACGAACGTGCCATCTCTTCTGTGACGGAAAAAAAAAGATAAAAACGTCTCGTAAATAAACAAGCAAAAATAGAATCGCAAAAAAAAAACAGCAAATAAAGCCGCATATCAATCTGGGGACGGTCGCAGGCAGGGCCCACGGGGTGGTCCTCACGTCATCCAGTCACGCCGGCCCAATCGCTCTTATCCAGATCGCGGTCGACCAGAGGAGGGAAGAGGGCCGGGCGTACTCGCGATTCCGACGGCCCAGCTGCCTCCCCTATCCGCCATCCGACGGCGGGCGCGGCCCTTCCAGACCTTTCCGCGCGGTCCGGGGTTTCCCCTCGTCCTGGCCGTCCACCAGCCCGCCGCAGGAAACCGTCCGCGGAAACCCTTCGCTCTGATCAGGGCCGTCCGTCCGGAGATCGACGGACGTGGCACGTCCCGGGCACGGCTCGCCAATCCCGTGTGCCCGCGCGGCGGGCCAGCAGGCTCACCAGCCATCATGGTGCCCGTCAAGATTTGTTCTTTCGCGGATAGCGCCTCGTAAGTTCCTCATTTCAGGTTCGCACCCAGCGGTCCCCTGATTGGCTCCGAACGGTGGCCGGCCGGCCCAGGGTGGACCTGCGTTCGAATAGCGTGAGTTGGAGGGGGCTTTGTGACAAGTGAAAAAAAATGAGATTTGCTGGGCGAGATAGGAAACGAAGCGGAGCCCAGCCGAATTCGTTGGGCAGCGGGTGTGGAGTTGCGGTAGAGGCCAGGACTCGGAGAGCCAGGCGCAGATGGAATGAGCGACCGGGCTCTGCTCCGCCGCTAGCCTGCCGCCGCACCGCGCCGTCCCCTCCGCCGCTGCGGCCGTCGATCGCCACGCCACGGCCGGTACCTGCGGCTACCCCACACACCCCCTTCTCCACCGGCACCTTACCCCCGCATGGTGAGCGCCGAGGTTTGAGTTGCCGTCTCTCCATGGCATCGGTTGAATTCTTGCCCTTTTTTTTCATGTGCCGGACTGTTGAATTCCTATAGGAAATTCATGAATTTTGGGTGTTTCATGTTTGGATGAGGATTCAGTGGAAATTCTTGCCTTTTTTTTGTTTCCCTCCTGCCTCCTGGTGGTTGGTTTGCAGGCGTCGTGATCCGATGATAGCAACAAGAGCGCGCCTTCCCCTCTCCCTGACGGCGTCGTCCACCCTGCACGGCGGCGCGCGCACCAAGAAGAGGAGGAAGCCATGTCCCCCAACCTGGACAGCGCCATGAAGAGCCAGGTGCCGGCGCTGCTCCTGAGGCGGCTCTTCGGCGCGTCCCGGCGGGACGAGGCCAAGCAGCTCCAGCGGGCCCCCGGCGCGGCCCCGGCGCCCGTGGGGAGGCGCCGGGTGTTCGTGCAGACGGAGACCGGCTGCGTGCTCGGCATGGACCTGGACCGCGGGGACAACGCGCACACCGTCAAGCGCCGGCTGCAGCTCGCGCTCAACGTGCCCACCGGCGAGACGTCGCTCACCTTCGGCGATCGCGTCCTGGAGCTGGAGAACGACCTCTCCTTCATACGCCCGGACTCGCCGCTGCTGCTCACCAGGAACAGCATCAACCGGAGCTGCTCCACGCCCTGCCTTTGCCCCGTCTCCAAGGACTTCGAGCACAAGGACTGCAGCGGCCTGGTTGAGATGCTCGGCTGCTCCAGCAGCTGCGCCCGGGTGCAGCGCCTCGTCGACGACGTGGTGACTGCCATCAGGAGCGGTGTGGATCCGGTCCCCATCAGCAGTGGCCTTGGTGGCTCCTACTACTTCAGGAACGTCTTGGGCGACAGGGTTGCTATTGTGAAGCCGACGGACGAGGAGCCCTTTGCGCCAAACAATCCCAAGGGGTTCGTCGGGAGGGCGCTTGGTCAGCCGGGCCTGAAGAAATCTGTGCGAGTGGGAGAGACAGGGTTTAGGGAGGTTGCAGCGTTCCTGTTGGACCATGATAACTTTGCCAATGTTCCTGCGACAGCTCTGGTGAAGATTACACACTCCATCTTCAACATAAATTGTCCGGTAAATGGAGGAAATCTGGCACCCGCTCATGACCAGCAACAGCAAGTTAACAGCAAGATTGCTTCATTCCAGCAGTTCATCGCCCATGACTTCGACGCGAGTGACCATGGCACTTCAAGCTTCCCTGTTGCTGCTGTTCATAGGATTGGCATACTAGATATCCGGATTTTCAACACTGACAGGCATGCCGGTAATGTGCTGGTGAGGAAGCTTAATGGTGGCACAGGCCGCTTTGGTTGCCAGACAGAGCTGTTCCCAATTGATCATGGCATGTGCTTGCCGGAGAATTTGGAGGACCCCTACTTCGAGTGGATACATTGGGCTCAGGCTTCTATTCCGTTCTCTGAGGAAGAGCTCGAGTATATCAGAAATCTTGATCCAAGGAAAGATGTGCAGATGCTGCGCAGAGAACTTCCAATGATACGTGAGGCCTGCCTACGTGTCCTGGTCCTGTGCACTATCTTCCTTAAGGAGGCTGCAGCTTTCGGACTCTGCTTGGCAGAGATAGGTGAGATGATGACCAGGGAGTTCAGAGGGATGGAGGAGGAACCAAGCCAGCTCGAGGTTGTGTGTATGGAGGCCAGGAAGAGAGTAGCAGAGTGGGAACCCTTCTCTGCCACAGCTGAACATGGAGAAGATACTGATTTCCAGTTCTCAATGGATATGTTAGGAGGATACAATGATGTACTGCGATCACCAAGGTCCAATGGGTCGGGTTCCAAGGGGTCCACTTTCAGAAGCCCTTTGTCTAAGCTCATCGAGAGCGTTGACGAGGGCACTGATGTCCATGAAGATCAAAACGAGTCTGATCGAGTCTTCTATGCTGGATGGAATACACCCAACATTCCTAGCAAAGCTATAGGTCAGAATGGCAATGCTTCAAAAAGTGCCACGAACAGGAGTGCTGATGAACAACTTCCATCAAGTATGTGTTTTGTCATGCTGTCGGATATGAGTGCAGATGAGTGGGATGTGTTCCTTGAAAAATTCCAGGAACTACTGAAAGACGCACTGCACGAGAGCACGGCAGCAGCAGGTCAAAGGATGAAGCAGCGCCTAGGTACTTCATGCAAGTTTTGAGTAGGGCAATAGCGCATCAGAGAATTAAAATATGCAGTGCTACTTGTACTGCCTGCTTATGGAGTGAGTACAGGATGAAGATATCATCGTATGAGGCACCTTCAACCTTGTGCAACGATCTAGGTTGCAAAAGCTATGTCCAGCAGGTAGATAGGACCACAAGCATATGTAGTGATGGTGTGGAGAACTGCTACGCATGTTTATATCAATTATATGTTTAAGAAGGGATATGCTTAATAATAAATGTTTGTCAGCCTGTGTATATTGGGTTGATGTTAGATACTCCAGCCTTAGTATGGAATTTCATTTTTAGTTGCTGAAAATTCTTTGTAGCTTGTGATGTGACCTGTGAGCTGTGTAAATATTGCACCTTTTTGTGTAAATAATGCTTACCTGGTGTTGAATATCTTGGGTCTGTGCTTGTTTTGCTTGGTCTACAAAATTCTTCAAGGCATATAGGTTGAGCATATCACAGGTTGAAACTGTTTTGGAGCAGTTAAAATATGAGTAGCATGAGCTCTTCTCACCTCCAGCTACAGCTTCATAAATGGGAAACAAAGAAAAGTTAGCTGCAGAGTCTTGTCTTCCAATCGGAAAGGAAACTTCAACTGCACTGCATAGTCAGAAAGGTAATTTCAACTACATCGTGATGACGGTGACAAGAACAAAGTCATTAGACATGTCATCAGTGGAAAGAAGAATCGTATCAACAGTGGACACGTAACAGAACATAGAGAGCATTTAGCAGAGGACTAATTCTATCAGCACAGATTCGCTTATAACAATATGCAGTTCCACAAATTTGATAGCATAGGGTTTTGGACACATCAACCAGTAGACACAAAACATGAGACAACTCAGTATAATCCTTCAACAAGTACGACTTCTGACCTTGAAAATTATATTCATCTAAAGTAAACTTTGGGCGAAAAAAAAAAGAATTGCTCCATCTCTGCAATTATTGTGGTCTGTCATAGTTTTAGCATTATCAACCCTCAGGCACATTTTCTTTATCATTGCATTCCTTTCAAAATCTCCACAGCAGCATGCTAAATGGTTGGAGGCTGATCCACCTTCCTCAATTCAATTCATGTTTACTCAAACAATGTAACCTGGTACATTAATATAAACCAGAGCTCCTGTTATAGACCCACTGTAGATAGTGCTGCCAACAAACAGTTTGTAATTTTTCCTAGGAAAGGGATATGAGAACCAAATTCCCAGGAGTCAACTGCAAATAAGGGACTATCAAACAGAATAACATGATTTGAACAATAGCACGAGTGTCCAATCTTATGTGTCTTCTAAGCAAATTGGTTGTAGTTTTAGATTTTAGCAGATGCTTCATTATTCATTTGCATAACTTCACCCATCTTGTGCAATAAGTCATTTACTACAGTATATTTTTCATCTATATCTCGGACATAACAAAGGAAGTGAACATGTAACCTGTAAGATTTGTTTACCACAATATTTTTTTCATCTCTATCTCTTTAACATAACACAGGAACTAAACACGTGACCTGTAAGATTTGTTATGATATGTCCCACTGCGTTGAAGTAATGTATTCTTGTATAGGAAGTTTGAGTTCAGTCTACTGTATGTTGGCTTACAAGCCTACAACCCTGTTTCATGTAGCAAGGACTGCAATTCTGCAAATCATGTCCAAGATTCAGCCTCCAGACTGTTTGCATCAGTTAGTGTAATCAGATATATTTGTTCAGCATCTCAATCAACACATCAGCCGAACACTAAGCAACCATATAGAGGATTGGTCAAATTCATGCCAGAACAATTACATTTCCCAGTTGACACTATCAAATTTTATAGTACTTTTTGATGTCATCCTCACATGAATGAGCTACCAGCCACAAAGGCAAAGCACTGATAAACTTTTTTGCCGTTTCTTCTTCAAGAATTTGTTTTGCATTGTATCTGTCCGGAACTCTGAATTCTGCAATTTACAAAGGCAACTCCAGCTACTATTGCACAAATGGGGATTGTGCTCTGTGCTAGGGAGTTAGATAATCATACTGAACCTGGAAGTTGCAGTTTCTATACATTGAACATCAGTTGAGTATTTACTTTGAGGTGTCCATTTGTTGGTTCCATTGCATTTTGATTGTTCTCACTTTGAACGATGCATGAAACTTGTTACTTTCAGACACTGGTTGTGTGAAAGGCATATTTCTAGTTAGCTATACTGTCTATGAATGCTCACTGAAACTAAGCTGAAACCTCTGCATGGTTCAGAGTTTCAGACAACTACACACCATCTCTGGCAAATTACATCCAATACCAACCCAAACAAGTGAATCTCTAGCTTTAATTCGTATTCAGGATGAGGATGACCTAAGTTACTGGTAACTCGTACAAAATAAGATGCATCAATTAAGAGATCATCAATACACAATGGAAATACTGTGTTGTCTGTGCGAATCTCAAATAATTGAATTCCTGAACCTAACCATGCAATGCCACCAAAAAGATGCCATAAACTATAAAAGAAAGTAGATGTGCTGGTAAAAGGCTAAAAGCTACATAAATCAGTTCATCCTAGAAGAATTATAATAATGGGACAAATGTGCTTTTTTGAACAGAAAATAAAACATTTGATGTTATACAGATATCATAAGAAACAGTGCATAAATCAATTGAGTGGAGAAATGCAATCCCAGATCCAATTGAGCTCTAGATCAAGCCAAGTCCACAGTCCTCACTGAAACTGTACTAACAATGAGCTGCATGTCTTTTTTTTCATTTCAGGTCTGGAATCATTTACAAAACTTATGGCTAAAAAAATGGGAATAGAACAAATGGACCTCCATTTGTGGCAAAATAGGGACATTCTGCATGTTGTAATCCAGAAGTACCAGATGGCATAGCTTCTGTAGTACAGAATCTTCAGTGACATGATTTGCAAATTGGTAGCTCAAGTCTGCTACAGGTAGTGTCTCAACGAAGAAGACTTGATGCATCTGACATCAATGATAACAGGACACTGCATAGGCATCTCAATATTGAACCCCAGAAACAACTGACCTCAAGGTTATCCACAATGAATTTGATATTGCCATACTCATCAGTAGATTGATGTGTCGAACCTTGGCTCGTAAAAGCAGACTTGACTATTGCACAGCTGGCTAGCGCAACCAGCAATCCATGACCAAGCCTTCTTATCAACATCATAGAGAAGACCTTTGCCCTGGTTCCACGAAGTGAAACATATCAAGTTGTCCTGTCCAAAGCACTCAAACCTCTCTGCCGACAACCTCAGCAGAGCCCTGAAGTACCTGGGCGGCATTCTGCTAATCTCCACCCAAACGGTTCTACCATGATCCAGCTCCCAGATCCTCATACTCTGCAGCGTGCTGTACAGCCCAATCCGCCCAACCAAGAACAGCCTCGTGCGAGCTCCAGCCACCAGATAACCATCCAGCAGGGACCGTGGGAACTTGGCAGGTATATGCTCCCAACGCCCCGCATCCACTCGATACATCATCAGCCCCAGCGGCGAGAGCGTCTCCAGGTACAGCCTGGAGTCACAGAAGGCCATCTTCGACGAGCACAGGTTCGCCGCGGGCATCATCTGGTGCACCGACCACTTGTTCTCCTTGGAGTCGTAGACCTCAGTGGGGAGCGTCTTGTCCCCATACAAGTCGCTGGCGGCGATTACCTTGAAGGAGCGGCGGCTCTTGTCGACCGTGAGCACGAGCTGCCGCTGCTGGTTGCAATGCATGTCCGGGAGCACCCGCCAGGCCTGCGTGAGCGGGTTGCAGACGACGGTGCGGAAGGCGGCGCCGTCGAAGCCGGAGAAGCAGACGAGGCCTCCCGAGGATCCGACGAGCCAGAGGTCCCAGGCCGGGAGGAAGGCGAAGGGGAGCTTGTAGCGGGCGTGCAGGGGCACGCTGAGCACGCTGCACTGCGGCGGGGCGTGGCCGCCGCCACCACCGCTCCGGGAGACGGTGAGGAGGCAGGGCCCGTGGGAGGGCACGGCCGCGTGCGCGGCCAGGAAGGCCGGGTCGTGGAGGATGGCCTCCCAGCGGCGGCACACGGGGCGGAGGCGGAAGAGGAGGAAGGGCGGCACGCGGGCCAGCACTTCCACGAGGAGGTCGTCAGGGAGCCCCGCCCAGACGCTGGCGTCCATCGGGACGTCCGCGTGGTGGTGGTGGTGGTGGAGGAGGAGCGACGCGTCGGCTCCGGCGGCTCCGGAGGAGGAGATGGGGGACTTGGCCCTGGGGAACGCGGGCGGCGCCGCGGTGTCCTCGTCGAGGCCCCGCGGCTTGGTGCTCCGGATCGCCTTGGGCGGCCGCGACGGGCTCGTGGGCCGCGCCGCGCGCGCGGGCGGCAGTGGCACCGCGTCCATTGGCGGCGAGATCGGGGCGGATGCGAGGGGAAATCTGGGAGGATTTTGAAGAGGGGGCAGCGGCGCCTGACCCTGAGCTGCTCTGCCTGGGGCCGGCCTACTGCTCTCCCCAATACTTTTTGTTTGGTCTTTTTCTCCCTCTCGCTGACGGTGGTAGCGGACCGCGGACGCTCCTCTTTTTGGACGGAGTCGGCGCCCACTCGGAAGAGAGGGGAGGAGCGTGCGGCGCAGCGCGGGTCAAACGGACTCATCAGTTGCTTTCGGGTGTGTGGCTGGCTGGTTTGTTGGGTCGCACTCGCACTCGCACGGGCACGGCAGGTAGCTGGTGCACTGGTGAGCCAGTCGCGCCCGCCACACTCGCCTGGATTTTTTTTTTATATCTGTATTAATTAAGGAACACATATAGTATAAATACAAATACACCGTATAAAAATACGAAGAACACTTGTCCCTATTATTCGCGAACAGGACCTCAACTAATCTAGAAACTACCAACAGGTCCTTTTCACCACTCAAGGCAGAACCCAACATCGACCGTCGCCGATGAAGATCGCCGGCCCCCGTCCACGCCGCGGAACCTGAAGCCGGAGGAGACCGCCGGTGTTGAGGTGGACCGTTGTAGATGCTCAATCGCTCGCACGAGTCGAAGATTTCTTTGAACATCCATCCACCGTGTCCAGATTTAAGACGACGATGGAAGAGCCGCCGATGACATCCACCGGCACGGTGACGCCGAATCTGCTCCCTCTTGGATCGAAGCTCGCCGACGACCACCGTCGACAGAACAACCTCGATTCTCACACCATCAAACCACAACACCCACAGCTTCCGTTGTATCCTTGACCTAGACAAGAGTAGCCGGAAACACCGCCTTACAAGGTCGACGAAACACGCGCAAACTCGGACTCCTAACCAAGATCCGAGAGCGGACCTACCTCCACTCTCTCGCTGATGGCATCGGAGTGAAGCACCGCTGGGACGGAGAAGAGCATGAAAGGAATTTATTCCATGGCGCCGTCGCCGCCGCCACCGTCGGACACGAAGACCTAGAAACCCTAGGACCTAAACTACACCGCCAGGCAGAGAGCCACCGTTCCCATCCACCTCCAAGAGCCATAGGCCCACCGGAGACGGAGGGGAGCGGCGGCCTCGCCAGCGGGAGCACGGGTTCGCCCCCTTTTCGCCTCGCTGGTATTGTAGCCCTAGCAAAGGGGAAAGAGACGGTTGACGACAGCGCAGTTGGTACCATCGGCTGACATTTTGTTCCACAGACTCAGAAACCAATCAAGTATTTTCGATAAGAAAACAAAATCAACAAACTACCCTATCTGACCCTCCATTATCTTTTCTAAGGCGTGGAGAATGATTTTACAGATACCAAGAAATCTGACATAAGTGAGTTGGAGCATTAGTGGAGTGCAAAATGCACTGAGCATTGCTAGTCCATACATCAAAACATACATCGGCGGTTCATTTTTTTTACCGGTTCACAAGAAACAAATTCAAGAAACATATGACAGGTTTCATCTCTGTAATTAAATTGAGAAACAACCTGACAGGTTATAGCAAGAACAAATTGAGAAACAACCTGACTGGTGTTGGTGCTGTTTGGTTCGGTCCGTTTAGCCCGTTAAAGATTCGCGGCGTGAACAGGCCCGTATCCGTTCACAGAGGTACTATCTGATACGGCCCAGTACGATACTACTGCCGAGCCAGCGCTATCCCTTCCCCTTCCCCTCCGCTCGAGTGCTCCACCGCATCGCGACTCGCGAGCGCGATTCGGGTCCTGCATCGCGAAGAAGAAGGCGGCCTGGACCGGGACCGGGACTGATAGGCGCTCGCCCGGCGGCGGCCAGCACGACGACCGCGACTGTGAGGCGCTCGTCCGCCGCCGCAGCGGCCGGTATCGTGACCGCGACGGAGAGGCGCTCATCCGGTGGTGGCGCCGGCCGCCGGCCGTGTGCGTCAAGAAAGAAGGCAGGCGCTCGTCAGGCGGTGGCGGAGACACCCCGACCTGCAGTGACCACGTAAGAAGACAGGAGCTCTTGGCCACCATTGCTTGCTGCTTGTTTCTTCATTCCTTTTTCTGGCCGGTTACGTTACATGACCCAACCAGACAAAATTAACAGCTTGCGATGCTATTTGATTATGTTGGCGTTACCATTCCCACAGTCGAACCAAACGGCACCTAAAAATTACCAAGCACGTGAATGCAACTGAAAAATAGCAGCAACGACAACTGAAAATTACAAGCATCCTGTTGTAGTCTGCAGCAGAGCACCCTGTTGTAGTTTGCAGCAGCAAATGAAATGAATGATGAATGAATTCCCAATTTAATCATACGCTTGGATCCAAATCGGGTAGTATGCAGCAGAAAATGATCAAGTCTTGCAGTCTCCCAGAGGTTACAGAACTTCTCACTCATCAGCACATAATTTGTGCCACTTTGGTTCTTCTTCAACTCTGTTTTGAATCCCAGGGGGGTACGATTTCCTTATGCCTGGTAATCCTTATCCCTGGTTGCAAGCACGACATCTCAGATCTGCTGCAAAAAAGTACCAGAGTGTGAAGCAACAACACTTGGATATCAGAACACCATTAAGTTGGTTAGTGAGGCTAGTCAAGAAGGATGTTTTGATGTTTCATCTTTCCTCAATTTGCTTACTCTGGTATGCATTTTTGCTTTAATTTGGGACGTGGACCTTCTAAAATTGTACATTTCTGAACTGTGACATCAAACACGTCTCTATATATTTATCCCTTGTAGAGAAATTATCAAAAACATTAAGTTTGTTGAATTACTCTGAACTTGTGACATCAATAACTTTTGGGGGCGAGGAAGGCAGCAATGTTTAAGGACGGAGATTGTATGCAGCAAAAAACAGAAGCAATATGTTTTGAAATTTACTCTGACCCTCCTATGTTTATTTCTTGCACTTGACATATATCTTAGTGAGATGTTTTTGCCAAGGACTTGATTAGGTGTGATAGTTCTAAGGACTTCTTAGATTGTTTTGTAAGTGAGCTTAGATTTAAAGGTGCCAAGAGTTTTAGAATTTTCACGCCACCAAAGCCACCACCTTGTCCAGCTTCTTCTCCACCATTTACCATACATCCATACATGATACATTAAGAGCTTGTTTGGTAGAGCTTCCAGAGCAGCTTCTAGGTTAGGATGAGCTCCACTAAACAATTTTTTGGTAAGAAGTGATTTTATGTTGTTTCTGTGAAATGATTCTCTGAAATGATGTAGGAAGAAGTTGGAAGCTGAAACAAGTAGCTTGTCATGGGAGGCTTCTAGAAGCGATGGAAGAAGAAAATTAGGCTATTTAATATTAAGGATAGAGATAGACAGATAGCAATAGAAAATATAGGTAGAGATAGACATACATATATAAATACATATATTGGATATGAATATAGATAAAATAGA
>CM041640.1:2714924-2725464 GCA_023333625.1 Bothriochloa decipiens
TTCAATGAAACATAGTAAAACAGCTCACGTTCAGTAGAGAATATACAATAACGGAGAAACCTACCATTTTCAGAAATGGCCCTCATTGCATAAGACAGCATAGGAGGTAATTAGGCCACTTATGCATTGGATGATTACCGATCATGAATGGAGAGGTCTTCCTCATGCCGAGAATCCCATACCTGCCACTGTGAGTCGTGTAATTTGATCTGTGGCCTTAGGTCGGTGCAGATCAGGATTTATCCTATTGCCTTGCTATTAGTATTGCCACTGGTGTTTTAGGTACTTTAAATAGATGTTGTTCTTTTGTTTTGTCTTTTAATTCACAATTCAGGAAAACCGTCTTCATGGAGATGTTGTATTAGTTTTTGGAAATCTTGAAGCTGTTTTTAGTGGTGGGCAGCAGTATAGTGTTTTGTTTGCAGCATATTTTTGTTTTCTCATGGTCATTTGATGCTCCAACAGCAGCAGCTGGACGCAAAAAGGTTGCTGGTAATCCAGATAATTATGCATGGCTGGAGGCCATAAAAACTGAAGTGAATGTCCACATGCAAACCGGCATCTATACCGGTCCAACTGTACAGGTATAGCCATATAAGTTTTACACTGTAGTTGCCAAAGGTGATTGAATAGAATTCCTGATGATTTTTTTTGTTCTATCTAGAAACTTTAGACATGATCTAAGATGAACTGGAGCATCAAGCAGCAGCTGGGCGTGCCTCTTCGCTGATAGTAGGGCTCTAATGTTGCGATGTATGTTCTATATTTTGTGCTTAGCTTTCCCCCCCTGTTCTCCTTTGTTGGAAAAACTGTTGTGCTTCAGTGAAGAGATAAGTTTTCAGACTAATTTCTCCTATTCAGTTTAGTAGAGGGATTCAGATTCACTAGCCTGAGCAGTGATCAGGTTTTTAGCTTATTAATTTATGTTGTTCAACGCTGAGATGGATTGTTATGGCGGCGGCTCGGGTTGAGAGGGAGAGAGGGGGCAGGCTGGGGGCCTTGCCCACGACCGAGCAAGAGGGAAGGATTTTCCTTCCAATTATTCTTGCTTGATTATTCTCACTCCTCCTTGATATGCCGCAGGGCGGCTGGTGCATATAGCCGGTCTATAGGGATGACATGCCGCAGACACTTGAAGATGGTGCTCTAT
The DNA here is from genome assembly GCA_023333625.1 of Bothriochloa decipiens. Taxonomy (NCBI): domain Eukaryota; kingdom Viridiplantae; phylum Streptophyta; class Magnoliopsida; order Poales; family Poaceae; genus Bothriochloa; species Bothriochloa decipiens. The sequence goes on from CM041640.1 coordinate 2,716,075, forward strand.
CCAACCGCATGGCAAATCAATGACAAGCAAAAGCAGTGTCATCGACATGGCGCACGCGATGGAAATTGGGACAGATCTACAACAGAATCTAGCATGAGACGGCTTGTGTCCCATAGCCTGGCAAGCCATACGCCGTACGGGAACCCTGGTGGCACGGTGGTGAAGGTGGTGACCACCGGCGGCCAGGATTCCAGGGCCTCAATCCAGACACGCGAAGATAGATGCCATCTGCTTTGTGAGGCGGACTGGTGCCTTGGCGATGATATCTAGCGGTGGTGGCACCTTCGATATTAGGATGGCGCCGGCTCGCATTGGGAGGGAGAGAGGGGTTGACCGCGGGCCTTGCCCACAATCGAGCAAGAGAGAAGGATTTTCCTTCCAATTCTTGCTTGATTATTCCCAGCATTACTAAATCGCTTGCTCCACATGGCCGCATGACAACTCTCCTCGATAGGCCATGACATACGCCTCTGGCACTACACCCCATAGACAAGCGGCTCATCCTCGAGCTACAATCTAACCAGCTTATAATGATAACTCAACTCACCACAAATCTAACACCAAACAAGTCATTTACATCTCGGCTCGTTTTATTATTCTCAACTTGAAATAGATTTGGACTTTTTATTTTTGTGGCTGCTTCAATCGAAGGTGGGCACCATCTGCACATGTAAAACCAGCTAGATTCCATGGTGTAGTTTGCATCTCACAAAGGAGAGACGAGGGCTCTCGATAGAGAATGTCGATGAGGGGTGCACCTCCCCAATCGTCAACGCGGACTCTAAGTTTGCCACCCACGGGGCGAAACAACATGCCCATAGTCCCTAGTGTGGTTGATGAGATGGAGGCCCTCTTCACGGCAAAGCACAACTTTGAGGAGCTGCAAAGGGGTGTGGGGTAGAATCAATTGTAGATTATAGTCTCCCAGACTTGTCAACGCGCTAGGAGGACGCGCACAATATAGCTTGCAGTCGCACCACCACAGACATATGGTGCGCCTCCCAAACCGTTGATGTGGACTCTAAGTTTGCTGCCCACGGGGAGACAACATGTCGACTAACCATAATGTGGCTGATGAGATCGAGATCCTCTGCGCGGCGAAGCGCAACTTCGAGGAGCTGCGATGGGGTGCGGGGTATAATCAACTACAGATTGTGCATCTCTTAGACCCGTCGATGCACTAGGTGCCGCGCGCAACATCTTGCAGCCACATCGCCGCTGATACCTAGCAGGTACTCTTCTTACTCGTTGCTCGCGCAAAATCTCCTTCATCTTCTCGATCAATTGTAAGGCGGATGCTCCTGCAGATAGCCGGTTTGCACGGATGACGGTGCCGCCACTTGAAGATGGTGCTCTGCCCATGCCGCACAGTGGATCGGTAGTAGCGTGGCCGATGGAAGTTGGGACATGTCAGCGAAATTTGTCATGGAGACAGTTGTAGTCCCATGGTCCGACCCCCTACGGCGGCATGAAGGCGAAGGCGGTGATCATCGGCGTCTGAGATTCTAGGGTCATTAGGCGCGTCAAGAGAGGCACCATCTGGCGGGTGAGCTCAGCCAGTGCATTGGAGATGGATGTGGCGGTGGTAGCACCTTCGGTTGTTGTCCACCTCATTGGAGCCTGCCATCTCCGATACTAGATGTTAGGATGTTATGGCGACGTCTCAGGTTTAGACGGAGAGAGGCTTTTCCTTTCAATTCTTGCTTGATTATTCTCAAGGTAGCTCATGGTATACGTAGCCATTAGGTAGCCCGATCGTCCTTTAGTTTTGTCTCAATCACTCTTGCTAAGCTTCTAAATTAGCATCAGCTAATGCTACACCCAAGATTGCCCTCAGTTTGGCGTCAATATAGCTACTTTCCTTATTTCTTGCGCTTGTCTTCATTGCTTTGTGGGTGAATCTCTTGGCCTACATGACATCTCTGTCCCTAATTGGCCTATGGCATTCGTCTCTAGCACTACACCTCTCCTTGACAAGCACGTCCTTCAGCTGCAACCTATTAGCTTATAATGATGATTCGACTCTTCACAAATCTAACACCTAAAAAACAAACCTTTTACCTCTCGACTCATTGTATTATTCTCAAATTGAAATCAATTTGGGTAGGGTTTGCTAGCTTAATCTTCATAATTTTTGAGGATTTTCTGGCTTAATCTTCGAAGATGCTTGTAAGGGCAGAGTTTGTGTGCGTACGTTTGTAGATGTGAGTGTGTGTGTATTGCAATTTGCAAAAAAAAAAATGTGTCCTCTTAGATCATTGATTTCTTTTTTTTTCTCCTAAGGACAGTATGTAATGCATTTGTGACTAAGGATACATAAGGACTAGACCTTGGTGTGATCCTTTTAGTTCTACGGTTTAAACATCAAGGGGAGGTGACCTAGCAAATACTGTATATTCGTAGACTAAGATTTATTTACATTTGTTCTTCAGAATCAGTTCAACCGCCTTTTAGGGCTATTCAGTCCTTTCAACGGGCCTAGCACTGGCACTGACACGTGCAAAGACAATCAAGTAGATTTCTCCTATGATCATAAAAAGAACAAGAAACGGAGTCTAGTTACCATTTCAGTGCTGTTGGAACTTATTTCTATGTTCTAAATTTTGAACAACGCTGTCGATGCACTTTATGTTATTGTCTTTTTATATCATTCTGGTTGTTGCATTACAGGTTTTGCTTTGTAACGGCTTGTAGGTAGTGTTTGGGCATGTGAAACACCGATGTACCGTTCTCATGTTTGAGCCTAAGAAGGAAAATGTTAAATGTCCTTTTTTCTAAAGTTGATGTACTGATGTGGGACTACGTACTAAATCTGGCAACGCGACTTCTATGGAATCAAATTTTAGCTTTAATATTGTTCTCGGATCTACTTTTACCTCAATACCCAAACCTCCTACTGGTAGCATGTTATTTACCGTATTTAGCTGAAACCGTACTCTTCATATTGTAGATTTTTTTTATTGCCTAGCTCATGGTCTCAATTTATGTTTGTTCCTAATATTATCAACCAATCTTGACATGTATTTGGTTCAATTCTCTGGCTACTAATACAAGCTGTTTTTGCATAGACCTATAGCTTCATAGAAGGTGAGTTGGTGTCACTGTGTAAGTTTCCCATGAGTTTTCGCGATGGTAACATTATTTGTGCTTAGATTGGCAACTGAAATCAAATAATTATTGAAATCTCTAATTTGCCAAACTTGGTATAGATCCTAACCAACAGAAACACACAAAAGAGAACAAAAAAAAGAAGAGAAATAGTGTGATTATGTTTTATTCAAAAACTAAAAAATGAGAATCGCCACTTATCGCATTCGCATGCGTCAATATCTAAAAATGGCCGGGTTCTCATTGGGAAAAGCACCATGACAATGTGCCAGTTGCCATAGCCCAAGTCCTATAGTGTTGTCACTCTGTGTAAAGTTAGATTCCTAACTTTACATATGCGTTTCGATATGATAAGTTAGATGTATAAGTTAGACTTCTAAGTTTGCAACGTGTTAGATCACGTAAGTTAGACGTATAAGTTAGTTTTTTAACTTTATAATGTATTAGATCATGTAAGTTATGTATTTTAAGTTAGATTTTTTACTTTGTAAGTATTAGATCACGTAAGTTATATGTTCTAAGTTAGACATATAAGTTAGATAATGAAAGATATATGTCTGGATTTGCAATTTTATCTTTCTTTTGATATATAAATAAAAAACCTTCTAATTTACTAAAAAAAAAGAAAGATATGCATGTTGGAGAATTGTTCACCAGATCCCATCCTGGTGAAGGTTCACGAATTAGCATTGCCCCAATGCAACGCAGCTCTAAGCTTTGCCACCAAAAAATAGCCGACCACCTTCCCATGTTAAAAGTACTAGAGCTCGTGGCATCAACCACCAACACACAAACAAAAACACCAGCATAGCAACTAGCACCACAGCAAAGGCAGCGCTAGCTCACACGAATATGGCTCGTGCTCTCGCACTCACCGTGATCCTCCTGGCCGCCGTGGTCGTGGCACCATCGCTCATCGAGGCAGCCTCCAGCACCTCAAGCTCCCCGTCGTCGAGCTCAGAGGGGCCAAGTGGGTCATCGGCAGCGTCCAGCCCATCCGATGCTCCCGCGAACTCGCCAAGCGCCTCCAGTCCAACATCCGACGGACCAAGCACTGCCGATGCCTAAGAGGCGAAGGCACACAGACAGACATGGAGTTTTGAAATGATCCATTGTGGCAGTAGTAAACGTTGTCGGTCTTTTGTTATTCTTCCTTATGTTCTGAGCAACGATAAAATGTGTATCAGTTAGCAATTGATAACGCCATTGGAGTCCTATTTCTTGTATTGTGATTGATTATTTTATCAATATAATGTACTCTACTTTTTTGTATGTTGGATTCTTAACCCTTGTGAAGTAAAATGTGTTTCCTGTCACAAGCTTTGCTGCAATTACCTGTTATTAAATAAAACTCGACCTATGAAGGGTACAACAAGACAACCGTCAGACATTTTTTTGCTTAAGAACAAGAATCCTCTCGCTCAGGACGAGAAAACACTCAAATCCCCAAACCACTCGTACAAAAGCAGCGCCTTAGCTTATGTAAGAACGACCACAACTGGGGCTGGTCCCTGCCTTGTGATAGCCTATGGTACTATAACTTCAGTCGTCACTCAAGTAATGGAAAAGATAAATGAAGAGATCAAAGCCTTTGACATACAGAGCAGTTAGTAGGGTTTACTTCAGTACTTGCTGAGTTGTTCTCTACTTCTCTTAATCTGCTTATGTAACCCGTCTGTTTTTTTTTATGTGTTTCTCCTGTGCTCTTTTTTTAGATGCAGTTTGAGTCTTTACACTGTTTCTTTCCATAGTTAATGCATAGATCTTGAGTTGGGATATCAAAGCAACAATCTTGTCCCAGTGTGTGCAACGACCATGTTCATCATAAGCTAGATATATTGTTACTATACAAAGCCGTTCTACTAAACCTGAAATAAAAGGCGAAAAAATAGGTTGCTCGGTGGCATTGGCATCAAGGATTTTGATACTCAGGACATCTGCCTTCTCAAGCTGATCCAGAGACTTCACTGCTCAGCTAACTCGGCTTGGTGTATTTGGGTTCGACAGCATGCCAACCCAGCAATCTTTGTCAGTGAAGCAATCCTATCAGAACTCAACAACTCGTTTGTCCCGAGGCTTACAGACCAGGCGTCATTGGAGTTGAAGCAGGTCCAGCACATTGTTCATCAGACTTTTTTGCTGCAAGGTAATGATATCAGAAAATCACATTTTGACTGCGGCAATGGCAAACTCGACTCTTCCTCAAAGCAAGACAGAAGCCTGCAGACCCAGCCTCGGATTTCATCTGGGGCAACTCCACTCCTCATGAATCCAGTTTTTCATGTGGCTGGTGTCAAAGTGCAGAATACAGTGCCGTACCAACTTGTTTAAAAAGAAGGTGGTCGACAGCCTATGCTGTCAAATTTGTTGAGCTCCAGAAACCACCACAGATCACATTCTTCCACAATGCACTTTTGCAAAGATCTTTTGGGAAAGGTTAGCCTGGACAAAGATTTCAGTTGCGAAGTCATTCAGTCCTTTCCTAAAGTCCAGGCAGCACTGCAAAAGCAATACGGCGGGTTCGTAGCTCTATCCTATTGGCAATTGTGGAAGAGAAGGAATACCCTGGTCTTCAGAAATGAGTCCATGAGCTTGCTACTACAATACAAGCCTGCTATCAGGATGCAGCAGCATGGCGTCCAAGATTTGCAAAGAAGCAAAAGTTCATCCCTGATGCATGGTGCATGTTTTTTCATCTTGTAATCCACGACTTTTTGAGTAATACAAATAAACCAGGTGGGGAAAATCCCCGCGGTTGAATGCTCAAAAAAAACCTGAAATAAAAATGACATAGTACCAATTTGCAAAGCGGAATATTAGGGAGGCTATGAGCTTCCAGGTTCTGACAATGGTATTGGTCGTGGACAGGTGATTCACACAGCAGTTCCAGATGAAGCTTTTCCCTTTTTTCTTTCTATTCTGTTTTCAGCATTAATTTTTTTGACAACAAATGACTATGGGGGAGATCTCCACGGTGGTGGTCATTTTACTCATTAATTTTAAGAAACAAGTATAAGATTTACATACAATGATTAACTGAAAGCATCAAGCAAAACACAGAAGGTTGACCTAACATCCTCCTTCATTCTTCAAGATTGAAGCAAACACTGACTTTTGAAATTTGCCTTCCACCTATCAAGACTTGGATTGTGCCTCTGAAACACTTTTCAGCATAAATTTTCTTTACAACCCATATCCATTTCCATGACAACAGAGAAAGTGAGAAATTGGTTGATTTTTTTTTCCATTCCCAGAAACCTAGAAAGCAACCTAAATAGTTTACCACTATACAAGGATGAGAGGACGTCCAAAAAAATAAAATAAAAGGCTTATCAAATGCAGGAATTTCTTCTGTGAAAATAAATTGATTTCTACATTCTAAAAGGGGCTTAGTTAAATTGATTGCAGTTCCTTAAACAAATTCAGGGCTTTGCCTCCTGCCACTGTCTAGACGCCTGAGCAAACAAGTGCTCCATCATCCATGGAGCTCCGAATAGTATTCCCCAGTGACCTCTTTGCACGTGTACCATTCTCATGAACGGAGCAGCTAACTATGAAAATCTCGCCACACGTCGCATCTATCGGCCGATGTCTAAAAACAGCCAGGCCCTCATCAGGCACGTACCGCGACGTGGTACAGCCCGGGGCATGCCAGCGCGAAGCGATCCCAGTGCACCGCCCGAAAATAGCCATCAGTCCTGCCTATAAAACCGACCAGAAATCACACCTCGCTCTCGTCATCGCCGCAGCAAGAACGCAAGCACCACCACCGTGAACGCGCATACAGACACACACCACCGCCACAGCTTACAACTCACAAGCGCTAGCAACACACCGAGCTTGCCATGGCCCGTGCTCTTGCGCTCATCGTCATCCTCCTCGCCGCCGCGGCCGTGGCGCCATTCGCCGCCAACGCTGCCGACAGCGCCTCGAGCTCCTCCACGTCGAGCTCGGAGGCACCAAGCGGGTCGGCGTCGGAGGCTCCAGCGGACGCGCCAAGCGCCTCCAGCCCATCAGACGGTCCCAGCACGGCCGACGCATGAGAGGCGATGGCGCGAAATGATTCGTTGCGGCAGCAGTGAACAACTGAACACTGTCCTGATGTCCTTTATTCCTCCTTTTGTGCCGTCGTCAAGCATCGAATAGAGCTGGCGATACCTAACGCTACCGAAACCTTTTTTCTATCTATTTTCTGAACAATTAATGATGTTATTACCATTGTATTTTGCATACAAAACTGTTAACTAACATACAAATGCACTACTATGTTCTTTTTGTTGAATTTATTTATGTTTCTCATCGTTTGCCAATGCCTCGGCGTGTATGAACTTTGTGTTTTCTGGTCACCAACACGGTCCATACCTCATTTCACAGTTCCCATCAATAAAAACTGACCAAAAGAACAGAAGGTGAGGCAGAGGCGCCCGCATGAACTTCTCAGTTTGAACTTGAGGTGCTCATCGCTATTCATCGAGTCAGATTTCACATCGCTTTTCCCAGAATGGAATATCTGAATTAGGGTCTCAAAGCAACAGGTTTGTGTTCTTGTCCCACGGCATGTTCATCAGAAACAAGAATAATACACCGAACTAACTTGCGAAGCAGAATGGTCAGGGAGGGCGCTGAGCCTCCAGCCTCCTGATAATGGAATTGGTTACAGCCCAGTTGAAGCCCCGGTACTGAAGCCACCTCACAATGCGCGCCCGACGATTCTCCAGGGTCAAGCTTTGCCCACGCTGCCACTGTTTGGATGCCTGAGCAAACAGATGATCCATGGAAGCTTCGGATATGCCATCTTTTCCGTAGCCATGGCCATCCTGGAACACACTTCTTGTTGCCTGATCTACTTCTGCCTCTGGCACACCCTTTTGGCGAAGCGCCTAAGTTGAGAGCGGGTGATGTCAGTTACAAAATAATTTATTCATGAACTTAACAGGGAGATGCAAAAGCACAGAATCAAATAATTCAAGAACAAAAATATGCATCACAAATTTACTATCGGAAGGCACATGAATATAAAGTTCATTTGGAAAGTAACTTCTTTCACCTCATTGGGCATACTTTAGATATGGAGATTATAAAATCTTAACTTAGGAATTTATTTTCACAGAACATGAAATCAGAAGGCATAATAAGAATATAAGGAATTTATTTTCACCTCATTGGACAGACTTTAGATATAGAGATTATCAACTTTTACCCTAGGAATATATGGAGACAACTCAGGAATTCACCACTCACAGAACATGAAATGGATTTTTTAATTAAGGAGGGCCACAAGTGCCAACAGTTCATTTAGAACAACAGTAAGGGAGAGGAGACGGAAAACACCGACCTGTTTTATTCGCTTTGGACCCCATGTTGATGTTAACCACCGGGATCGCGAAAATGATTCAGCATAAAAACCGTCATTCAACAAAGCCCTTCAGAAGTAAAATTAAAAGACATTAAAAATAATATGAGTACAGGCATAGCAAAATGAATAATGTTCTTAGAACTACATATTAATGCCTGCTGCCTTGTTATATCAGCAAAAGTTATTGGTTAGATATAACACTAAAGATCTGGAAATACTAAATACAAAGGCCCTCTAAAAAACACGCTACACGGGTTGTAAAATGGACAAATGATGTTCTACAACCACTATTCTGTAAATGAAGAGTTGAATTTCAATACTGTGACCATAGGCAAAACGAAACCAGTATTACCTTGACTTGAAATTAGCAATCACAGCATCAATTGTATCAAAAGGATACTTCTTACTTCGTAGTTTCTTCCTAAGCTCAGAAACAGTGAAAGCTCTGCTTAGGAGAAACAAGGCATATTTCAGTGTTCATTCTCAACAGTAATAACAAGATTATGCCAAAAAGAAGTAAAATCCAATGGCCTGAATGCATAGCACAGAAACTTCCATTAGACTATGGATGCTAAGACAAAGCCACGATGTCAGAAATTGAGAAAATACATGGATTAACTCGCTGGCAGCAGCAAGAAAAACATTCACTTGGTTCAGAGAAGTGCATTTGTATGTGTGATCAGCAGACTATTCATTTAGGCCTCATATACAGATTTCGTACTACAGACTAAAATGGAACAAAAACATTCAGTACAAACATGTTGCTACCAACAGAGTTTCAGGGAAATCCCATAAACATCTCTAGGTGGGAATCATTCATTAGTTCTCACCTGGCAGCAAGCAATTCAATTGCAGCCTTCTCCACATCTCGCACCGTGCTTTCGCTAATTTCGGGTACCATGTCGTCGCTCTCTTCTTCTTCGAAA
>CM041640.1:2740566-2754751 GCA_023333625.1 Bothriochloa decipiens
GAATATTACTCGTTGGTGTTAACCCCTCGGGGGTCAAAACACCGACAGTTGGCGCGCCAGGTAGGGGAACCGCATGTCACTAACGATTTCCCGCCATTTTTTCGGATGGGCGACTTTGTTTCACCACTTCCGCGCGCTACGGTGATCTGGTTTGGGAGCCTGGAGTTCATGACCCTCGGCCAGGGCTATGACATGACCCTGCTCTCGATCAGTGACCTGAACGGAGGTCGCGGTACGCCCCCACGCTCATGGGGGGCCGCTCGCCGGTCTCACCACCATGCTTCCACATCCAGAAGGAGGCACGATCGACACCGTCATCGCCATCAACCTGAGTCAAGGATGGTTCCCGCCGCTTTCTCCTCGCCCCTGACCGGAGATGAGGAACCCCTTGTTGAGGGGTTGTCTGACCCGAGTTCAGAGGTAGAGGGCAAACCGGCAGGACCCCACCACAACCCCAACTCCACCTTCGCAGTACGCTCATCGAGGAAGCGCGACGAAGTCCCCGCTCGATCGAGCCCGCTCCCGCACGAGCTGTTCGAGCGTCATCGGTGGCCTTCGTTCGACTTCAACAATGCCACGACGACGATCTCGACAGCGACCCACTCCAACATGAGCACGTTAGAGGACCGCCCAGGCGCCCTTCTCCGTGCAATGATGGACGTGGGGATTGTCACACCAGCCTCCGAGGGCTTGGCCTTCGCGAGAGCGCCGCCCCCCCGGAGGTACACCGTTGGCACACTCCGACGGCAGCTGCAGGAGGAGGCGCGGGGACAATTCCCCGTTTTCTGCTGCGGCGACCCCGACTCTGACTCTGATCATTGGGACCCTACCCGCGAGTGCCTCCACATCGATGGTGATGTCGACTCCGATCAGGACACCATCGATCCAGTGGCCGGGGCAGCTACCGCTGCGGCGGGAGGTGCTCTCCCCAGAGCAGAGGACCAACAACCAGACGCACCCCGAGAGGCGTGCCCCCGTCCTGGCGAGCAGGACGCACAGCTGGCACAAATTCGGGAGTTGCAGGCGAAGCTCGCCGACGAGCAGGAACGATTGCGCCTGCTCGAGCTAACCCTCGAGCAAGAGCGACGACCGCCTGGCGGTAGAGCCCGAGCCAGGGCCCGAGAGGTCAACCGGCAGATCAACGAGGCTGGGGCATCCAAGCAACCCGCCAACCGTTATCCCCAAGCAAGCCAGAACATTGTCGCGGCGGCTATGCTCCTTCGCAATATGCCCGCGCCATCCAACTCGCAAGCTCGGCGGATACAACGCGAGGTCGAGGATCTCCTCCAAGTTGCTGTTGTTCAGCAAGCCGAGAGCTCAGCCTCGAGGCGTCGAGGGGCAGCCTCCGAACCTCAGGTCGAGCCCTCCCGGCCCGAAAGGGAGAGCTCGGTCGATCAGGGGGCGGCCCCCCGACCGAAGAAGAAGCCGGCCCGAGAACGTATCAACGACGACCGCGCTCCCCGCGATGCGCGCCTTGACATTGTCGAGAACCGCAGACGCAAGTACGGGGATGCCGAGGATCGAGGGTACAGCGCCCATCGTGGAGGGCGTTACGACAGCGACGAAGACCGACGGGCCTCGGGGCCACCGGGTCCCCGAGTCTTCAGCAGGACGATCCGCTGCGCCCAGCTGCCCGACAAGTTTCGACCCCCCACGAGCATCGTCAAATACAACGGCGAAACCAATCCTAAGCTCTGGCTAGCCGACTTTCGGCTGGCTTGTCAGGCGGGCGGGGCACGTGACGATCACGTCATCATACGTCACCTTCCCTTGTTCCTGTCCAACACCGCGCGTAGGTGGCTCGAGGAGCTTCCCCCTGACCAGTTTCGTGGCTGGGTCGACCTTGTCCGGATCTTCGAGGGAAACTTCAAAGGTACCTACGTGCGTCCCGGGAACTCCTGGGAACTGCGCAACTGCAAGCAGAAACCAGGGGAGTCTCTCCGCGACTTTGCTCGACGATTCTCCAAGCTCTGCACCGAACTACCCCACATCTCTGATCTCGACGTCATTCTAGCATTCGTTGCGGGTACAACCTGCAAGGACCTAGTTCGTGAGTTGGGGCGTAACCGCCCCAACACCGTCGACGAGCTCATAGATGTGGTCGCCAACTACGCGGCTGGCGAAGAGGCGGTCGGCGCCTTCTTCAGCGACGGGAAGGACAAGGGAAAGGCGCCGACAGCCGACAACGCTGGAGGCTCGAGCAAAGAGCCGAAGAGAAACAACAAGAAGAAGAAAAATCAGCAAGGCAAGCGTGAGGCTGCAGAAGATGATCTCATCGCAGCAATCGAACGCAAAAGACCTCGAGGCCCCCCCCGAGGGCGCCATCTTTGACAAAATGCTCGAGGAGTCCTGCCCATATCACAAGGATGGGGCAAAGCACAAGCTTAAGGACTGCCGCATGCTTCGAAAGCACTTTGAGCAAGTGGGCGTGAGGAAAGGTGACAACAAGAAAGACCAAGGCGGCGGTAAGGGAGACAATGGGGAAGACGGAAAATTCCCCGAAGTCTGTGACTGCTACATGATCTACGGGGGCCCCTCGACCCAGCTCACGCCTCGACAGCGCAAGCGGGAGCGTCGAGAAGTCTTCTCTGTCCGAGTCATGACACCTCACTACCTCGACTGGTCTGATGCGCCCATCACGTTCGACCGCGATGACCATCTGGATCATGTCCCCAATGCCGGGGCCTATCCTCTCGTCGTCGACCCAATCATCATGAACACCCGCCTCTCGAAGGTCCTCATGGACGGCGGCAGCAGCCTGAACGTCATCTACCTCGAGACCCTCGACCTCCTGGGAGTCAAGAGATGCCAACTCCGACCCAGCGCCGGGGGATTCCATGGCGTCGTGCCGGGGAAAAAGGCCCTCCCCGTCGGCCGTATCGACCTTCCTGTCTGTTTTGGCACCCCTGCCAACTTCAGGAAAGAGACCCTCACCTTCAAGGTGGTCGGGTTTCACAGAACATATCACGCTATCATCGGCCGACCGGGCTACGCACAGTTCATGGCGATCCCAAACTACACCTACCTCAAGCTCAAGATGTCAGGACCCAAGGGCGTCATCACCGTCGCCTCCTCCTACGAGCACGCGTACGACTGTGACGTCGAATGCGTCAAGTATGGAGAGGCCGTCGAGCAAAATGCCATGATAGCCGCGATCCTCGAGCGCCTCGCCGACGAGGCGCCAGATCCCAAGCGGCACGCCGGCAACTTTGAGCCGGCACAAGACACCAAGAAAGTCCCCCTCGACTCGAGCTGCCCCGGCGAGAAGGTGCTAACGATCAGCGCCGACCTCAAGGGCAAATAGGAAGCCGTGCTCATCGACTTTCTCCACGCGAACACCGATATGTTTGCGTGGAGTCCTTCGGATATGCCGGGCATACCGAGGGAAGTCGCCGAGCACGCCTTGGAGATCTGGGCCGGGTCCAAGCCGGTGAAGCAACGCCTGCGTCTCTTCGACGAGGAGAAGCGCAGGATCATCGGCGAGGAGGTGCACAAGCTTTGGCGGCTGGATTCATCAAGGAGGTCCATCACCCCGAATGGTTAGCTAATCCCGTGCTAGTTAAGAAAAAGAATGGAAAAATGCGGATGTGTATTGACTATACAAGTTTAAACAAAGCATGTCCCAAAGTTCCGTTTCCTTTACCACGCATTGATCAAATTGTTGACTCTACCGCGGGATGTGAAACCCTCTCGTTCCTCGATGCTTATTCCGGCTACCACCAAATTAAGATGAAAGAGTCCGACCAGCTCATGACTTCCTTCATCACACCTTTTGGCATGTACTGCTATGTCACCATGCCCTTCGACCTTCGAAACGCCGGGGCGACGTATCAGCGGTGCATGCTCCACGTCTTCGGCGAACACATAGGCAACACGGTCGAGGCCTATGTCAATGACATCGTGGTCAAGTCCAGAAAAGTGGACAACCTCATCCATGACCTTGAAATCGCGTTCGGGTGCCTTCGAGCCAAAAACATAAAACTCAACCCCGAGAAATGTGTCTTCGGAGTGCCTCGGGGCATGCTCCTCGGATACATCGTCTCCCAGCGCGGGATCGAGGCCAACCCAGAGAAGGTGGCGGCCATCATGCGAATGGGGCCGATTCAGGATCTCAAGAGCGTGCAGAAGGTCACGGGCTGCCTCGCGGTCCTCAGCCGTTTCATCTCACGTTTAGGGGAGAAGGCCATGCCTCTGTACCACCTCTTAAAAAAATCCGAGCGATTCACATGGACCGCGGAGGCCGAGGAGGCTCTCGACGAACTCAAAGGCATGCTGACATCCACCCCGATTCTCGTCCCTCCTCGACCAGCGACGTCGACTGAACCGCCCGAGCCCCTCCTCCTCTATGTCGCCGCAACCACTCAGGTGGTCAGCGCGGCCATAGTGGTTGAGAGGCAAGAGGAAGGGCGCGCCTTGCGCGTCCAGTGGCCGGTTTACTTCGTCAGTGAAGTGCTTTCGAAAATGAAAATCCGCTACCCACAGGTGCAGAAGCTGCTCTATGCCATCATCCTTACACGTCGCAAGCTCCAGCACTACTTCCTCAGCCACCCGGTTACCGTGGTATCTTCGATCCCCTTGGGGGAGATCATCCATAACCGGGAGGCCGCTGGAAGGATTGCTAAGTGGGCGGTCGAGCTCATGGGCGAGACCATCACCTACGCACCGCGGAAGGCCATCAAGTCCCAAGCGCTGGCGGATTTCGTCGCTGAGTGGACCGACACTCAGTTGCCGCCAGTTCAAATCCAAGCTGAGCTGTGGACAATGTACTTCGACGGGTCATTCATGAAGACAGGAGCAGGCGCGGGCTTGCTCTTCATATCGCCCCTCGGAGTCCACATGCGCTACATCATTCGCATCCACTTTGCCGCTTCTAATAACGTCACGGAGTATGAAGCTCTCGTCACTGGATTACGAGTTGCCCTTGAACTCGGGGTCCGACGCCTTGATGTTCGAGGCGACTCGCAACTAATCATCAACCAAGTGATGAAGGCGTCAAACTGCCACGACGCCAAGATGGAAGCCTACTGCAACGAAGTGCGCAAGTTGGAAGACAAGTTCCACGGCCTTGAGCTTAGTCATATTGCTCGACGATACAACGAAGCCGCGAATGAGCTTGCAAAAATCGCATCGACTCGAGGTACAGTCCCTCCGGACGTATTCTCGAGGGACCTCTTCGAGCCCTCCATCGATTTGGGCTCGGGGGCTTGCACTACGCCCTCAAAGCTCCACCCCGTGACCTCGACTGGGGCCCCCTCGACCGGGGCCCAGGTTATGGAGATCCAGGGGACTCCTCCGTCGAGCCCGCCGTCGGATTGGCGAGCCCCTTTCCTCGACTGCCTCATTCGGGGAGAGCTTCCGAAGGACTGGACCGAAGCTCGTCGGATCGCGCGACAGGCCAAGTCCTACGTCATCTACGGTGATGACAAGGAACTCTACAGGCGAAGCCCCTCAGGCGTTCTTCAGCGCTGCATTACTATCGAAGAAGGCAGGAGGCTCCTCGAGCACATACACTCGGGGGCCTGCGGCCATCACGCAGCGCCAAGGACCCTCGTAGGCAATGCCTTCCGACAGGGTTTCTACTGGCCGACCGCCATTTCCGACGCCACAAACATTGTCCGCTCGTGCAAAGGGTGTCAGTTTTACGCCAAGCAGACGCACCTCCCCATGCATGCTTTGCAAATGATCCCCCTCACATGGCCGTTCGCTGTATGGGGGCTCGACCTCGTTGGTCCCCTCAAAAGGACAACTGGAGGCTTCACCCACCTGCTCGTTGCCGTCGATAAATTCACCAAGTGGATCGAAGCCCAGCCTATCGGCAACATCCGCTCCGAACGGGCGGTCGAGTTCTTCACCGACATCATCCGTCGCTTTGGGTCCCAAACATCATCATCACGGACAACGGCACACAGTTCACCGGCAAGAAGTTCTTGGATTTTTGCGATCGCCATCATCCGTGTGAATTGGTCCGCGGTTGCACATCCTCGAACTAACGGCCAGGTCGAGCGCGCCAATGGCATGATCTTGCAGGGCCTCAAGCCAAGGATCCTCAACCGCCTCAGCAAGCACGGAAAAAATGGGCCGCGGAGCTGCCTTCGGTCCTATGGAGCTTAAGGACAACACCTAGTCGAGCCATGGGGTTCACCCCATTCTTCTTGGTCTATGGGTCCGAGGCCGTCCTCCCCACTGACCTCGAGTATGGTTCCCCTCGACTAAAGGCATACAACGAGCAAAGCAACAAAGAAGCCCTCGCAAACGCCGTCGACCAGCTCGAGGAGGCTCAAGACATGGCACTAATTCACTCCGCGAGGTATCAGCAAAAACTTCGACGCTACCACGACAAGCACGTGCGCCCGAGGGACTTCCAAGTTGGAGACCTCGTCCTACGTCGACGACAAAGCAACAAGGGACGTCACAAGCTGACCCCGCCATGGGAAGGCCCATACACCGTAGCTGAGGTGCTAAAGCCCGGGACATACAAGCTCGCTAACAACAGAGGCGAAATCCTCACCAACGCATGGAACATCGAACAGCTACGTCGTTTCTACCCTTAGAGCACCAATGTCCTCGTATATTCTCGCATGTTTTGTACATTTTCTCATGGCAAATATAAGAAATACTTTCGATTATAGGTTCAAACTTGTTATTGTACATGCAAGAGGTAGCCTCGACCCTGTCTCGCCAGAGTCGAGCCTCCCTCGGGGGCTAACGGGGGGGGGGGAACCCCCTAAGTTCCTAAAAATACGAACGATTTTTTTTTAAAATTCGAGCGTCCCCTTTCGCTTCGCAACTAAGTTGAAAACACCTCGAACTCCCTAGGGGTCGAGGGCTGTCGAGCCGGAGCTCTCCTACGCCTTCGGGCTACGGTACCTCCACTCGCTCCCCCTCGAGGGATACGAGCCTACGTTGAACACTTAGTCAAAAAACAAGTCAGGCGATCAGAACTCGAGCGCCTCTTCTTTCTCATGCCTCGATACGCTTCGCGACTAAGTAGAAAATGCCTCGAACTCCCTAGAGGGTAGAGGGCTGTCGAGCCGGGAGCTCTCCTACGCATCCGGGCTACGGTACCTCCACTCGCTCCCCCCCTCGAGGGATACGTGCATGCGTCGAAAACTTAGTCAAAAAAGCAAAGTCTAGGTGAAAGAAAGCAGAGAAGGCTTGAAAGTAAAATGACAAATTGCATTACGATAGATGCATTAATGTTCAAAAAGGCTTTCGAAGCCACATTGAATATAAGTTATAAAAAACTAACTTATTACACGAGCATCTCCGCCCAGCCTTGCCCTACAGGCCCGCTCCGTCGCCGCCCTCCTCGACGAGGTACCCTTCATCCGCGGGGGAGGGGGGGGGAGGACTTCGTCCTCGAACAACTTCGCCAGCGCTCCCCCGGCCTCTTGGCGTCATTGATGAGCCCTCGGCATCGCTCCTCGTTCTCGGCATCGGTCTTCGAGATATCAGGAACGAAGCCTTGGGCGACCACGTCCATGTCGAAGACGAAGCCGGAGGAGACCACTACCAGCGCCCGCTTCACGCCGGTATGAAGCGCCTCCCGCACGTGATCACGAAGGGTGGCATAGAGGTAGTAGATCCGGTCGACGAGCGCAGCACCCGGGATGTCTTCTTCAGCACCCTCGACGGGCCCGACCTCCTAGGAGGCGCAGAGTCTGTCGAGGGCAACCCGGAGCCGGCCAAGAAGCGCCCCCTCTGCCACAAGGCTCTCCTACAGCGCCTTGGCGGCGGTTTGGGTAGCGCACAGCTCGGTCTCGAGGCCTGAAACACAAAACAAGAGTTAGACAAATCATACAGGAAGAAAAAAGATCAAAGGCTCTTCAAGGAACTCACCAGCATAGTGAGTCTCGAGGGCGCTACGATCCCCCAGCACGGCGTCGCGCTCCCCCCGAGCCTCATCTCGCTCCCGCTGGGCCTCCTTGAAGGCCCGGGTCACCTCCGTCTTCTCGCAGCGGAGGGTCTCGAGGGCGCCACCAGCCAAGATGATGACCTGCTCCTTCTCTTGGAGGGTAGCCTTCATTGCCCCGAGCTGGGTTTCCAGGCTAGCGGCTCGGTTCTTCTCCTCCTGGGCCAAGGCGAAGAGGGTGTTGCGCGCCGTGGAGACTTCAGCGAGATTGGCCTCGAGCGAGCGGATGCACTCCACGGAGCTTTAAGCCTCCCCCACGAGTAGCTCGACGCGCTCCTGGGCTCGGATGCTCTCGTCCTTGGCCCTCTCCGTTTCGGCCTTGGCCGCGTCAGCTTCCTCCTTGGCGCGCCTAAGCTCCTCCTTGAGTTGGGCGGCTTCCCCTCGAGCAGCCTCGGCGACCTCCTTCACCCGGGCGGCCTCCTCTTTGGCTTTGCCGGCCTCCCCCTGGTCCGCTTTAGCTCCTCCTCGATCTCGGCCACCCTGCCCTGCGCAGAGCGACCGGCTTCGAGTTGGTGAAGCACTTCCTCCCGGCTGTTGAGCATTTCGTGGAGGAAGTCTGACTTGGAGTAGGAACGCCTCTGCACCTCCTAGGGACAGGAAATCGAGGGTTAAGGCATTCCATATGAAAGAACTCAAAAAACTGCATATGGTCTACACAGGGACTCACCGCGAGATTCCGGTCGAGGCCTTCGGCGAGCTTGACGCCTAGCTTCAGCAAGTGCTGCAGCCACGCCCGGGACCGCTCCGCGTCCTCCCAGCACTTGACTTTCGCCAGGTCGTCCATCTCGATCCCCGGAGCGCTGGAGTCGCCAAGCTCCCGGAGTATGATGCGCTCCTTGCCCCAATGTGGAAGGACCGTCTTGACCTTGGTTCGCGCCAAGGACTCGATCTCGTCCACCACATCGCGTGGGATGCCGTAACGCTTGGCCAACTTTACCGGGGTGCGGAGCTCCGACGCGGCGCCAGCATCCCTCAGCTCGAGGTCAGAAGTCGACCTCCTTGGCAGGCCAGAAGCCACCGTCTCCTCCGGCTGCTCCATCGACGGTTGCGGCGGCTGGCTTGACGCTGCTTCTGGCGCCTTCGGAGGCAGCGGAGGTGTCGAGGCCATCGCTTCCCCCAATGCCACGTCCTGTGGCGCCGGCAGGTCCACCATCAACGCATCTTCCGGTGGGTTCGGTACCGAGGCCTCCTCCAATTGCATCCCCGGCAGCCGCGGGACCGTCGACGCCTTCGACGCTGTTTCCTGTTCGGACAGCAGCTCGTCCAGAGTGATCACGGACACCCATTGCTTGGGCAGTCCCGAAGTTCCCTCTGTCTCTGACGTCTCGGGCGGCTGCTGCGCCGACCGGTCCAGCGGCGCCGTGTCCCCCGACGGCGTCTGCTGCACCTATTGATGCTGGGGCTGGCCCCCGGTTTTCTCCTCCTCTTCCCGCCGCTCCTGCGGCTCTTTCTCCCCCTCCCGCTGCGACCGTGGCAGCTCTGCTTCTTGCAGGGCCCCCTGCTCCTGCTTCCTCTGGGCCTCGAGCTCGCGTAGCCCCGTCGGCCAGGGTCTCCGCTCTCCCGTCGAGGGGAGAAGGGCTGTGGTCTCCTCGCCCTCGAGGTCGATGACGGCTACCTCCTCTCCCAGCTCGTGACCCTTGGGGGCTCCCGCCTTGGGTGCGGGGATCGAGGCCTCCGGTCGACTAGGAGCGGAAGCTCCCGACGTCGGGGCTCCACCCCCTGGCGCCGGGCCGAGCTCGAGGACCGCGGACGACGACGTCAAGGAGGCGCTCCCTCCCTCTTATGTCCTCCCTGGCTCAGAGTCGCCGCCCGTCGCGGCCCCCGAGATGCTCGACCCTGCAGCAAGAGCGGAACCCGTCAGCCTACCGCACGCCATAGCTCCGAGGGCTGAGGACAACCACTTGGCTTCGCACGGAGCCAAGGGCCTCGACTTCGCACCTGTGACCGGGGCCTCCATCTTTGCAGTTGCGTCCCTTGAGCCGCTTAGCCGGCGCAAGAGACGCCTCCTCGATTTGGCGCTTGGGCCTGGATGGGAAGCAGGGCGGCAAAAAGCTTATTAAGCTGCACGATGAGGATGCAGCGAAAAGGAATTGAATCAAAACACTTACCCGAAGGGGATAGAGGCCTTTCAGGTCCCCCTCGAACCGCCAGCAGATCTTGAGACCCCTCCTGAAGCCGAGCTCTTCCCGGGGCTGAGGCTGCTCGGGGCCATCGGTGGGGTCGCCGCGCCTCCCTGCTCCGACGGGGCCTCCTGAGCACGGTTTTGCTCTGCCCACGCCAACGACCGGGACCGGGTTTCCCGGGTCGAAGTGGGTGGGGTCCCACCTCGAGTACGATGGGAGGGGGTGAACCTCCTCGAGTCGAGGCGTAGGCCCACCTTTTCCCACGCCGGCGCTCCGAGGCCGACGTCACCGGCTGGGGGGCGCGCTCCTCCACCACCTCCTCCTGCACGAAGGGGCGGTCAGCATGGGAGGAACCTGACAAGATGAGCTCGAGACGCCCCGCCACCCCCTCGACGTCATCGCTGTCATCATCAACATCATCTTCATCTCCCTCGGACGAGGGAGACTCCTCCTCCGGGAGCCCGTCGCGCCTCTGCTGAGCGCGGCGCCTCGCAAGCCTTTCGCGCTCCCGGAGCTTCTTTGCCTTCTTCTTCTCTTCTTTGTCCTTATGCCACTTTTCTTGCTGGGCATCAAAACGTCTTACTAGACAATCAGGAGCGTCCTCCCTCAGCGGGGGCCTCGATCTCCGGTAGTCGATTCTCCCCTACACGAAAACGTTTAGTCACAGGGACAAGAGAAGGGGGCGGAATGAAAACGCGAAAGGCACGGGT
Organism: Bothriochloa decipiens; assembly: GCA_023333625.1. Taxonomy (NCBI): domain Eukaryota; kingdom Viridiplantae; phylum Streptophyta; class Magnoliopsida; order Poales; family Poaceae; genus Bothriochloa; species Bothriochloa decipiens. The sequence goes on from CM041640.1 coordinate 2,751,312, forward strand.
CGGGGCACTCACCAAGTCGAGGCAACCCTCCTCCGGCCGCATGGGAGGTGGTTGATGTCTTCTGCCCTGAACGAGCCCGCGACCATCCCCTTTACCCATGCAACAACTTCCGCGGCGGACGGCTTCTCGCCGGACATCCGGCACCTCTCGAGAACCTCGGGCACCGCCAGGGGAGCATCTCGTCCAACCGCAGCGGGCGCTCCATTAGAGGGAGCACCCATCGACTGTGGAAGGCCGAGACCACCACACCTGCCGTCAGGCCCGCCTCTCGAAGGGCCTTCATCGCGGCGACAAGAGGACGAAGTCGACGCTGAAGATCTCCCGCGACACCGTGCGGCCAGTTGAATGGACGCTCGGTGATAAGCCGCCCGGTGTACGGCGGGAGGTAGCCGCCGTCGTTGCGAAGGTAGAACCATTGCTCGTCCCACCGGGAGTGGTTGGACATCAACCCGGTGGGGATATACTTGCGCGGCTCCTTCGACTTTCCGGTCTTCAACACGAAGTTGAGGCAGCCCGCTCTGACGACTCGCCTTACTCCTGGTGCCACCGGGGAGGCGAACCACTCCCCCTTGTAAAGATGGAGCCACAACTCCCAATGTGGCACCATCCCAAGGTAGCCCTCGCAGACGGCCGCGAAGATGGCGGCGTTGGAGATGGCGTTAGGGGAGAAATGTTGGAGCTCGACGTCGTAGAAGTTCGTCAACCCCCGCATGAACTCGCTCGGGGGTACACCGAACCCATGCCGATGATATTTGAGGAAGCTCACCACGTAGCCCTCCGGCGGGTTCGGCTCTTGGTGGTTCCTCAGCGGCATAATCCACCCCGGCCGATTCGGATCGGTGACGGGGCAGAGAAGTCCTTCTCCCACCAGCTCATTCAGCCTTTGCCGCGTCACAGTCGACGGGCGCCAGGGTTCGGCGAGCTGGAGGACGGGGGCCATGGCAGCAGTGGCGGCACAGATTCGCTCGGTGGACGCGGCGACGGCAGCAACAACACGAATCTCCTCGGCGGACGGACGACCGAGAAGGTTCCCAATTGCGATTTCTTGCTCTAAGTTTCTACCCTCACATGTGCAGGAAAGCAGGAATTCGGGAGAATGGCAAAGGTGGGGGCGAACAGCGCCTGTCCCCCTCCGTTTTTATACCCGGGAAGAGCAACGGGCGGAGTCCGGCGGCAGGGAAAAGGTAACTTCCCGCAATTAATGCGCTTACCTGACCGTTCCCCCCTCGATCCTCGACCGGATGCGCGCGTCACACCTCTGGCAAAGAGCCGTTGCTCGAGCCCACCACGATCGCACCGCTAAGGCCTTCTCCTCAAAAGGCGTGTCCAACAACAAGAAAAAAGAGCCGTCACTCGCCAACGGAGATTTCTATGAAAGGTAAAACGGGCTCTGGCCCCACCTCAAAGTCTTGAGGGAGCAAAGGTTGGCCCTCGAGTGAGGGTTCAACGGCCGCCCTTGAGCACCAAAAAAATCGGGCTCCGGCCCTAAGCCTCGAGGGAGCGAAGGCTGGCCCCACGATCAGGGTTCGACAGCCGCCCTCGAGCACCCGAGTCAGGGGTGACCAAGGGGGAGCCAACACGAGGCCTTGCTCGAGAACGAACTCTCGAGACCCCTTTGGACACATCCAAGGCGAAATTCTACGGACTTTATGGAATCCCCCGAAGGGAGGCATCGAGCCGTCGAGACCTATCGAATGGAATCGGTATCCGTAAGACCACGCGTTTTGCTCTAATGAGACCGCCTCCGGGCCACCAGCCGACCTCTATCAAACGAGGAACGGGCTCTCACTTGGATCTTCCCGTTACCAGCTCACTGAGAACCTCGCGGCTCGCCCTATCGAGGGTAGTACGATGCTTCTCGCCTCACGTCCGATCGAAAGGACTCATGAGAGGAATGCCGAGGCTGGCAACGCCCCAGCCGCACGAGGCTCGGGAGCTCGACTGCGCCTGGCACCCCTCAACAAAAGAGGGTCAAAAATCCCCCGGGGGCTCGGCGTCCCGACGCACCCCTCGGTAAAACGCTGCGACTCCAGTTCACGCCTGTACCCGACTAGACAAGCACCCCTCGACCAAAGACAAATGAAGCCCTCACAGGAGTCTTTCGACTCCTACGAGGCCTCGGGGGCTACCCCCGCGGGGGTCGCTCGCGCGCCCCCCATGGAAAGATTCGAATCACGTCCCGTTTCCAATTCTTGACCCCCTGCCCGAGTGCCATCACTCGCGCAGGGGCTCGGGGGCTACTGTCGTTACCCAGGAAATGGGTACCCCAAACTCTTGGTTTACCGGGCTAAACCCCGCAAAATCAGCAACACGAACCCTCCAGTGACCTCTCACGATTAACGTTCGAAGGCCCGCAGGCTAAAGCATAATGGGTTGACCCACGAACGGGCTACGACGGCCCAAAGCCAAAGCCTGCTCGAGGGGCTACTGAGCGGACTGGGACTGTACACTCGAGGGTACGATTCGGGCGACCCCTCGAGGACGGAACTTCGCCCGGCGAACGAGCCTGCCCTCGAGGACGGAACTTCGTTCGCGCGAATGGGCAGCCCTCGAGGACAGTGCACCCCTCGGCTACCGACTCTCCCGTACGGATCCGGGCGTATTTAATGCGTTTTACCTACCCCCGCCTAACCATATGGCCACAGTTACGGTAACAGTTGTGGGAGTGGCGGTCAAATCTTGCTTTTAACGCCATGCCTCGGAATCCCGCGGGTCGTACTTCGCTGTTGCGCCCTGCCGAGCACTATGCCCCGTCCAGCACCCCCTCGAGACGCATAAATCAGCACGTTTCCCGCATTTTCCGGGATTCAACCTTATCCGGTGAGGCTCGACCCCTTCGACTCGACCCCCTCGACTCGAGCCAAGCCCTCGACCGCCGCCCCTCGACTTCGTCGGACGAACCCTCGAGCGAGCCTCCAACGACTCCGGGCTGCACTTCAACAACTCCCGACGCGACGGCTGCAGGGCCTCCCATACCGACGTACATCACTACAGCAGCACCGACGTGATCGGCCTCCACGCCATGCGACACCAGCCATGCGAACTCTAAATATATGTACTCATGTGCCCCTCCTTCACCTATAAAAGGAGGCGCCAGGACGTTAGGAAAAGGAGGACAGAACGACAGGATCCAGAGCATAGAAACGCTAAGGCTTTAGATCACAAAACAATACCGTGAGACAGTGTAAAGTAGAGAGCTAGGCGCCCGAAACGCCCAAGCTCCAGCTCACGCTCCTCACACCTGCTTGTATTTTCTCCTGTACTAGCACTTCGGTGCAAGATAACACGAACTATCCTCCCCCCCGCTGGACGTAGGGCCTTCTTTGCCCGAACCAGGATAAATCGCCGTGTCCTTCTTGCATCACCCACCGGATTAAGGGAGCACGCGATTACGAATATTACTCGTTGGTGTTAACCCCTCGGGGGTCAAAACACCGACA
>CM041640.1:2778071-2790222 GCA_023333625.1 Bothriochloa decipiens
ATAGCAGTCAACAGAAGAACCAACCATTTCCAATGCCCCCCCTAATAACTCCACTTAACAAATTGCAATACTGAAGGCCTTGGCAAGTGTCAGGGAGCTCGACAAAATCAACAAGTGGGTTGTCTTCCAGGACAAGGCTGAAACTTGTACCCTCAGCATCCCAATTGGTCACAGTTGCAGTCACACCCAAGAACATTTTGAAGCCAAGCTGTTTCGACAAGGTAAAATAAAAGAGTGCTGTCAGACCTTGAATCCATGGAGAATGAAAAAAAGAAAGGAATAAAGAAAGATGCAGCATTCCTAATGCTAAACATTTGATAACCCATAAATCCAGTATCTTATAGGCAGCAATTAACAAATATTGAACCAAATAGGAATGTAATAAATGGTCATTGGACTTCTAGGAATCAAGAAGGCAGCATAAACAAGAAAAGGTTGGCACACTATATGTATATGGATAAGCTGCAGAGGAGACAGCATCGTTACTGAACTAATTTAGCACCGATAGTGAACAGAAGCATTAATAAATAATCTAACAGAAGAGGTGAAGACCATATATGCATTTGCTCCAACACTGCAAAGTACCTGTTAGAATATTAAACATATACATAATGTACTAGCAGATATGCCATATAGGAACAGCGGCAGTAAGCTCAGCAGCAGTGTATTGCCGTGAAGTTTAACAAAGACCTTTGCAATAACATCGGCAGTCTCCTTGAAGTCAACACACCTTGATACATTTGACTTAGCTAAGAACTCATCAACCAATCGAGTTCCAATGTTGTAACCCCTGAAAGTGAAACTTTTCCTTTTAACATGTTGGAAAGGGTTTAAATGAAACGAAAATATTGAAGACAAAGTTACGAGAATAGCAGCCAGAAAACAAAGGGATATTAACTATGCAACACAATAATTATGTTGCCATTTAAATTAACTACCACTTCATACTTGATTCTAGTCCAGATTCACCCAGATCCAATTTCATCACTTGTCAATTGGGGAGAAAATTCCAAAAGTGAAATACACTACAATTGAACAAATCTCGTCCCTGAGTAGAACCATGACACGGTAATGGTGTCACTACTCACGACCAACGACATGAGACATAAACAGCAGGTCGGATAGAGAAAACATATAATACAGATGTAGGAACTGTGTGTTTCAGAAGATAATATCACTTTTCATCCATGGGATGTCTCCAAAGAGACTTACCATGACTCCTTGAATGAGAAGTAAATACCATCTAGAGAGAAAAAAAATCTTTCCACATGCTGCACAAAGTCTGTGATCTCAGGCTATCAGGCTCAATTCCATAGTTCAAGCTAATTTTCTTGTATGTGTCTACAAAACTGAACATAGCTACAGAACTTTATCATCATATTTAATCTCAGACTCGGTTCGATTGAATAGTTATGTATGATCCATATACCATTGCGTGAAAACCCCACAATTTGTCAGAACGGTTACCATACGCATGGCCACAATCAACGTTTCTACTACTGCACTAAGGCCACAAAATTAGATTGGCTCCATCACCCATCAGAATTCTCCGAATCGACAAGGGAGATGTGACAGCTAAGAGAAGGAAGAGAGAAGGGGAGCCTCGTACATCTGATCGAGCTGCTTGTTGACCTCCTCGACCTCCTCCAGATCCGTGAGCAGCTGCCGCACGATGGCGCCGTACGTGAGCGTGAACAGCTCCGCATTCTGCAACCAGCGACGAACCAGAATCAGTTAGAACAAATCCAAGGCCAGATCCAGCGCCAGCGCCAGGTTTCCGCGAGCAACGGACGGGTCCAGAAGAAGCTTACGACGCGATCCACGCTGGCGAAGAGGGCGTCGCCGGACTTGGGTGCTGGCGGCATCGTGACAGGCGCTATCCAAGACCCAGCTCGAATCCCCTCGCGCGCCGGAGGAACAAAAGCGTGCTTTCGGCTCCCTGGCGGCGCTCGCGTCACGGGGGCGGACTGCGGATGGCTTGGGGGGCGACGGGCACTCGGGCAGCGAGTGGAGACGATGAGCAAACGGACGGAGGAGAGCGTCGCTGAGAGCAGTCGGGGGCACGCGGCGCCGGGTAGATGGGCCTGTTGGGCCTTACGGATTGGGTATGTTCGTATTGGGCTATACCGTACCGTAAATTAGTGCAGTCGGGGCACGTGGCGTCGGGCAGATGGTCATGTTGGGCCTTTAGCGGATGGGGTGTGTTCGTATTGGGCTATCCAGTAACTTAGAAAAACAGGTAAAAAGTAAAATACAGAATTTTTCCAGGTAATAAATAAAATATATACGAGATCTCGGTAGAACGGGCCTGGCAGTTCTGTTCCGTTTCCGTAAAAACAAATACAAACATCTGAATGCTAGCTAGTACAATGCTTATTCGAACAAAGTCCACAACAAACAGAGTGTCTTTAAGAAAAGATCATCGAGCGCATTGACTTGTGTTTGAAGTGGGAACCAATGCAACGCACACGAGTCCGATCGATCAGTTGATAAGCAAGGAGCTAGGACAGCTAGCTAGCGACGATCCATCTCAGTGCTGTAAGGTGAAGTGCATGTCGAAGACGACGACGATGGAGGTGTCCGTGGAGCTGTGGAGCCTACTGTGCATGTACCCTCGCGCGAACCTGAGCCTGCCGGTGCCGCCCACGATGCTGCGCTCCGAGGGCGCCCCCGACGCGTCGAAGTGGCCCTGCGTCGCCAGCGTGCTGCCGCTGTATTCCCCGTGGTCGCCGGAGAAGACGAAGTCGATGACCGCGAACACGCTGGAGTCGTCCAGCGACGCGCGCACTACCATGCCCTGCGCCCTGCCGATGAGCCGCGACGCCGGGTCCGGCCCCTCCCGAAGCGGGTTGTCGAACACGTTCACATCCCCGAACGACGACGCGTTCCTGCAGCCACACGCATGTACAGAGGTACAGTGATTGTGATTGCGACGAGGACCGTGGCGAGTGTCAGCGATGATGTATACATACTATATATACGTCAATACGTGTATACCATATACGTACCTGTGCAGGTTGGCGACGTTGACGACGGTGGCGTTGGGCTCGCCGGCGTTGACCTCGTGGAAGTAGAAATGGAGGTGGATCAGCTTCTCATCCGCGGTGGCGGACAAGAAGGCACCGCAGCAGGACAGTAGCAGCATGAGAACAAGGGAAGGCCACCGAGGAGCAGCGGCCATGGCTTGTTTTTTCACTTTTTCTTGCTACTACGCGCGCACTCTTTGTGTGTGGCACCGTGTGTTTGGAGAAAGGAGAAAGGGCGCACCGTGTGTTTAGAGAAGCGGGAGGGGGAAGGGATTAGAGGGGGCCGGCTTTTGGTTCGACTGGAAATTCCATCATGGGTTGGCACATGTTCTTTTATTTTTCTCCTTTGTCTTTTGGATTGGATTCTGTGTTTGGTCTAGGCCTTACTTAGTGGTGAAAACTTTATGATGAGGAGCTTTTGTTTTAGTGTTAACGATGTCAATCGTTGGGAATGTTTAGTGCTTATGTTAATCATAATGTACTTGTCCCTTGCCCCATCTCTACTTGTTAGATATGAATTATAGGTCTAATCACAAGGCTTGGAATGTTCTCTGTTAGAATATTAGAGGGATCAACTCTTCAGGGAAATGGATTCCGTTAGACAAAGTGATGGAAAATGGATGTGATATTATGTGCCTTGAGGAGACCAAGTGGGAGGATTTTGATCGGATCTACTTCCTCCATCCCAAATGGAAAGTGGATGTGATATTATTCAAAAAATTTATACAAAGATAGTCAAATTTAAGTTATTTTTGAAATTCTTATATTAATAAAGTAAGTCATGACAAAAGAATTAATATTTTACATAAAATTTCGAATAAGACGAATGGTCAAACTTTGTATCTAAAAAGTCAAACGACTTACAATTTGGGATGGAGGAGATAAATCAGAACATTCTGCCCTTAATTACTCCTTTGATATATTCTGTTTTCCTCCACTTTGCTAGCTCAGGAGGAATATTACTTGTTTGGAAAAGCTCTCTATTCCTGGGCAATAAGATGTTTCAAAATAATTCTGCCCTTTCTATAGAGTTTACCTCCCTTCATAATGGTGCTTCTTGGGTCTAGACTGTGGCCCTTGTGTTCATCACGAGAAAAGGATTTTGCTTTGGACTGGTTCAATAGTTTCCAAATATACAAGATGAAGTAGATTTTCTAATCGTGGGTAACCTTAATCTCTTAACGAAGCCTTCAGATACAAATAGACCAGGTGGGTAATGTCACAGAAATGGTTTGGTACGTTCAACGAAACAATTAGCTCTTAAAGGATTGTTGAGAGACACCGCCCCCCCCCCCCACCCCCCCCCCCCCCCCCCAATCTGAGATTTAAAATACTTTGTATCAAACAGATACTAAGACTCAAATTTCCTAGAATCGATGGTTGTTATCACATTACATCTGTGGCTTCGGATAATATAGCTCAGTGCAACCATCAAGGCACTGTAGGCTGGTGGGAACAAATTTGGGTCCACGTAGAGTTTATTAAAGAAAACTGCATCCGTGCACTGGACGATCAGTGGGCCAGGGTGAAGTACATGTCGAAGACGACGACGATGGACGTGCCCGCGGAGCTGACGAGCTTGCTGGTGAGGTACCCGCGCGCGAACCGGAGCTTGCCCGTGCCACCGACGATGCTGCGCTCCGATGGGCCGGACACGGTGAAGTGTCCCGTCGTCGCCAGGGTGCTGCCGCTGTACTCGCCGTAGTCGGAAAAGACAAAGTCGATGGTGGTGAGGCCACCGGATTCGTCCAGCGACGCGTGCACTCCGATCCCCTGCGCCCTGCCGATGAGCCGCGAGGCCGGGTCCAGCCCCTCCCGCAGCGCGTTGTCGAACACGTTCAGGTCACCGAACGTCGATGCGTTCCTGCACGCACGCCATGCACGGATCGACGAGACGATAGGCTTTAGCATTAGCCATTAGGTGAAAGACTGAAAGATAGACGCGCCATAGCTAGGGGCGCCGCGCATAAGTACTTGTGCAAACCGGCGACGTTGACGACGGTGGCGTTGGGCGCGCCGGCCTCGACCTCGTGGAAGTAGAAGTGGAGGTGGGTCAGCTTCTCATCCGTGGCGGACGCCGCCGAGCAGCAGGTCAGTAGGAGCATGAGAGCCACGGAAGAACACCGAGCAGCGGCCATTGCTTCAGTCGTCGCTTTGCCCTCTGTGACTGTTATGTGTATTTGAGAGTCTGAACAAAGATAATAAAGAGAGAAGTGAAGAGTTGGTGAGGATGAGATGGGCGGCAGTCACACTCAGGCCGATTAATCATTTAGCCTAGCATGTTACTACCTCCGTAATGCCAGCTCTCTCCTTAGTCAAACTATCTAAAATTTAACTTTTTTATAACTGAAGTCTTTATTAAGATGATTTTAGTTGACACTATGCTAGAATTATTCTTTTCTGGATGGAACTATTAAAAGATAAGGTGTCCATTTCTTAAAGAAAAGATGCAGATTAGTTGTTCCTGCCATGAGGAATCTTATTTTTGTACTGATGCTTGAATTACTTTATTTCTTCTGGAATTCTGGGTCAAGTTTATTCAAGTTGGTTGCACCGAACGCTGTTTTGTTCTAATAAACTTCAGGGGCTGTGATATCCAGTGGGGACAAATGTACCATGCTCATGCGAAGGCAAAATCGCCAAAAAGAAAAAAGGCCAGTCGTCTCATCTGACTTTGAGAGGCTTCTTCATGGTATCGATATCAATGCCCATTTCATCATCAAACAAACGATAAATTAGCATCCAGGGCTACCCGGTCTAACAGAACATAAGAACGAATTTGGTGAGGACGCTCGCATAATGCTTTAAGTATCTGCTACAAGGCTAATAAGACGTGATCAACAGCTGTTCAGGGCTTAGGGTGCATTAAGCCTCCAAAAAAAAGTTAGCCCTCACTTTTTCCCCTTCTATCAATGTCTGCTACATTCCTCTTTGTACAAATGGGCATCGCTGCCATAGTATAATACGTAGCTACTATACAGTTAGTGTACAGGACTGTCAGATGATATCAGAACATTCTGTTACAGAGCGATATCAGGACTTGTGACAGTTGCAAATGCTTATCAGCATCAATCACCTCTTCTCCAGATAATGGAAGAATGTTTCCTTTGTCAACCAGTCACACGATTGTCTGCTCTCTCTTTTGAGATCCTTTCTTCTTGTATCTCCTCTAGTTCGTCCTCTTCGCTCCGCTTGCCTGCTTGCTCCTTCCAGTAGGCAATCAACTTCTTCAACCTCATGATTTCTTTTGGGGCAACATGCTTGCTCGTATCATTAACAATGCAACGAACCCGAGAAGCATACCTACAAGGTTTTAAAAACTATTTAAAACAAAACCACTACACCATACCACAATAATGTCCTATACCAATTCAACTTTCAAGAAATAGATCCAATCAGTAGAAATAATTATTGTGACAAAATTAACCCAACCATAGAATGAACTAAAATGATCCTAGTTATTAGAAAAGCTAATATATCAAAATCATATTGATGAAAACAGTGATAAATAGCAAACCCAAAAGGACAAAGAAACACATACATCAGTGAGTTGTGAGTTTCCTCCAAGTTAGACTCCGCCGGCGAAACATTAACAAACATTAAAGTCTTCGCATTGCCTCCAAGAGAATCACTCATAAGCATTGTTAACTTATGGTTCCGGTAAGGTATATGTTGTCCATCAGAAGATAAAGCACCAATAACATCAGCCAAAGCAGAAAGAGATTTATTTATACTTTGCGCTTCTTTCAATTGCTTTCCTGCTGAACCAGATTTTTTCACCCTCTCAGAACCAGCAAGGTCCACAAAACTTAGCTGTTCAAACGAAGGAACAGTGTCAATTCATCCATTTAAATATGAGAGACTCTGAGATTAACAACAATAGCCCAAAGACTATTTACAATATATTTCATAGGAAACTATGTAGTTACAACAGAATTATGAGAATTCACAACTTTCCAAAGGGGGATTCACAACTTTCTAAGGGGGCTAAAATCAACATATTAGTCTTCTTTTTTTGTATGGTAAGATATTCTCTACAAAAATCATATCAACTAAGAGGAACAAGAAAAAGAACTTCACACTAGCATACTGTGTTGATCTATACTTCATATTAAATCACACACAAAATTCAAAAAAATGCTCACTGCATATTTCATAGTAATGAAAAAAATCAAAATGAAAACCAAATATCATATGAATAACCAAACTGCCAAGGCCAAGATACTATAGAAAGTACATAGTTTTTAATCTTATGGAACAATTGAAATATGATTAGTTTTAAGTGTGTTTTTGGGGTTATGTTTACCAACAACCTCCATCAAATCACAATAAAACTTAATGTGCCTACAGATAAAGGGAGACAGAACATTCAATATTCCATTATTATAGATGAAAATATTGCTAGAAGACATAACCAAATTAAAGTTAAGTTTGCAACTTTATTCTGCTATACCTTGCCTCTTGCATATGTTTGAGTTTGCAGATTTGTACTTTCAATAATAATTGAAAGAATTAAATGAGACCGTGAACTCTCATCATTCATATTTGTTCCGGCAGTGTGCCTCCTCTCAGAACCTCTTGAAATTATAGCCCTCAGTTCCTCAATACTCGAAATACTCACAACTGTCGCATTTTCAACCGTAACAACACCCTAAAAAATAGTAATAGATAATTAACTAAGGTTATACATGAATAAAAAACACTTTTGAAATTCCCAATAAAAACTACACAGATTAAGGTGTGGTTGGTTTGTTTGAGTTACTACTATTAGATATATATATTTCTGAATACTGTGAAGAAAAAAAGAAATAAATTAACTGCATGCCCTATTTTAGAATACTATGGAAATGAACAAATAAAGCGTCAAGAAATTACTAATATAAGTTATTTAGTGTCAAAAAAATGAGATAAATATATGGCATGTCCTAGCAACTATCATAGTATGAAATATAAATATCTATATACTATTGTACAAAAAGGTCAATAAAAAAGTGGTAATCAATTATGCAAATAATATAGGGTAGCATATCCAGTGCGCTGTAAGAACAACGAATTGAATGTTAGGAAAGAAAATGTTATACCTTGGAATCTTTTTTTATCTCTAACTTTAGCGGCTTTGCATTTCTAGGCAACAATAAGTCCACAAGATTATCTTGATAAAGCTCCACCATATATGCCTGCGTATAAAACTCAATTTTAGGATAATATAGAACGCATACTAGGATCTAAAGAACAGTGTTAGTAAATTCATTTTTTTTCTTCACAAACCATGTAAAATGCAATAAGAAAGTATTAGTCAACATTACAAATCATTGAGTTGAGATTAGAATATATAAATAAACAAAGCATGACAATTGATAAACACATATTCCTCCTACCTTTAATGAAAATGAATATTTGTTACCATCGCGCTTTATCACCCTAAAAAGTTCAGATGTGGCTCTTGGAGTAAGACCAGGATTGTTATCTGAACCATAAATAGTGAAAGTCTTTCCAGAACCAGTTTGGCCATACGCAAATATACAAACGTTATATCCATCAACAGCTGATTGTACCAAATACTGCATCACATAAATTCAACGGATCATATAAAACCCGAAGTGAACAATCTTATCTTAGAAATAAAATTTGTTAATTTACTAATAGCATCAACACAAAAGATAGCATTTGAAATATTCACCTTAGTATCCTCAAATACTTCTTCTTGACTTGTGTTTGCATCAAAAACACGATCATATATATGTTGCTTCGACTTTTCATCTTTCCATGGATGTGCAATTGTAAATTCGTCAGGACTGCAAAATATGTTTTTCTCCTCGAAAGAAATTTCCTTGTCATTTAGAGGGCGCAAACGACAAAAAACTCTTATTTTTCCTTTCATATCTGTAAAAAATTGAAACGTAAATCATGGTCAATTCATCAAACATAATCATAGCCATTACTAAACACAAACATTTAATACTGGTCAATTCATCAAGCATAATCATAGCCATTACTAAACACAAACATTTAATACTGATTTACCTTCAATTGTATTATAATAACGTTTTCGCAGAACTTGTTCTTGCTTATAAAGATTCTCAAGTTCCACTAATTGTGCTCCTTGCCTTTTAAGAATCTCGACAGTTTGTTGGTTCTTTCTGTCAATATCCTGAAACAGTATAAAATGTAAGAATATATAAATTTTTGAAAGACTTAAAAAACAAATGCAGCTATTATTCATCTCGTACCGCTTTGAACTCTCTTAGCTCATCAAGTTCTTTTAAACTATTTTGTAAGTTGTCAATCTCAGCATTTCTTACAGAAAGATTCGATTCAGCCTCATTTAAGGATCGTGTCGCAACATCCAATTTTTGCTCCAGTTCAGCAATCTGAGATTTCAATTTATGACATTCATCCGCATAAACCTTTTCCATTATGTTTTTCTGCATAATAATACAAATCGTATTTCAGAAATATAAAAATCAGAACACAAAAACCGTAAGTAGCATAACAAAACAATAAAAAGAACCTCTTCATTTTTCATTCTTTCAAGCCTTTGAACTTTCTGTTCAAGAAGATTCTTTTCCGACATTAGCTTCTTCGAGACCTCTTTTGATGCATAAAGTTCTTTTTGGTATGATTTCAACTCCTCCTTAAGTTTTGTAAGCATCTTTTAGACACAAATGAGAAAAAGCATAAGTTTGTAACAATTTTGCAGAAATAAGTGTGGACAAAGAAGTTACAAACAGGTCATAGATACCTCAATGTCGCTATTGACGCTGCCTACAGTTGTTAAAGTATCTCTCTCACGGCCCTGGCCACTTGTTAATCTGGTTTCAAGTCTACTTTTTTCCATCAGGACAGCCTAATAAAATGGAAAGTCAAATGAGGACCTGAACAACCTAACAATTTTAATCAAACCAACAATCTATCACCATACCTGCAAAGCAGATTCTTTCTCATCGCATAGATATTTTAGCTTATCAAGCTCATTTTTTACTTCTTTGGAACTTTGTCGTTCAGATTGCAAGGTATCTCTTAGCCCTTCCAACTCTTCTTGCATCTTCGTTCCTTGTTCTGCCTTCAACTGTAGATCTTCTTGCAACTAAACATATGTGAAGATAATTAATTCCTCAGCAAAATGTCCACTTTTATACATATATCAAATGTACACTTTTATAAGATAGGAATTTCCGTTTTCTTAGCTATGCATAAGACAAAAGATAGGTTCAAAGATGTCACCGTTGCAGCCCTCACATGACAACAGTGTAAGTGGCAATTGTAAATGGATTTGGGTACTCTATGGACACCTAAAAGATATTTGATATGACAATAAGATGCTCATGAACCATAAGTTTAACCATCTTAACCAATATTTATCAACTATTACCAATGAAATTTTGACCTACTAGTCTGGGACATTATTTATTAACAGGATAACAAGAAGTGGAATAACAAAATGAAACTGTATCCGTTAATTGCCATTTTGTGATTCTGAGCAAAAACACTACACCAGGCAATGCAATTAACTGAAGTAACACTGCACCAGGCAATACAATTGCAAAGAAATGGTTTAGAAACTGCAATTGCAAGTTGCACTAGCAAATACCTTTGGTTGCCAGTTTTGTTTGTGGCCAAAGGTACTTACCCGATCTGCTTTCTTCTGAGATTCCTCAACTGTTTTTGTCAGTTCTTGGACACGCTTCTCATACATTTCGATATTTGGTGGCTTATATGCTTGGTTAACATCATTTTGCGATGCCACACTATTAGCAGAGCGTGCTTTCGAATATCTGCGGAGCATGACGTCGTTTATATGTGTTTGAAGTGCTACACATATTTCCTCACCCTAAAAAAGCATGGTTATTCTAACAGCTACAATGATATAACAGGATTAGACATATTATAAACTATTGCCTCAAAGATATAGAATACCTGCTTTGTTTCAAATTGAAAGATATGAAGAACACCAGCAACTCGCATTTTGAAGAAAACAGCAGTATTGCTGCTACCAAATTGCATGATGTCTCTTAGTTCTGCAGAATGAAGATATTCCTTGGGAACAGGGCGGAAAAAGTGAACCTGCATTCATGCAGAAATTCAAGGTCAGTTCTACTTAGCAAAAAGAATATGAAGTTTCCATAACATGGTTGAGATCAGACCCCTCGTTTGTTGATTCCCAAAATAATTTTTCCAGGTAGCAATCCTATTGGATCATCAATCTTCCGAACACTGAAGAAAACAGAGTTCCCATATGGAAGAGTCCTTAAGATTCTGAGAAATTGTTGTCGTGCATCATCCTTTGATAAGTGTTCCTGGAATCAAACAACGGAATACTCAGGTAAGCTAGAGTTCTAACGAGGCTATACCAATGTGAACGCAAATTGTAAATATATCAACAGACTAATACATATAAAGTTCAAGAGCTACATAAATACCATTAACTGAAAGCGTGAAATGATGTCAAGCTCCCAGTCTCGCTTTGCTCTGGTAATTGCCACTTGTCTCGGAAGAAATCTCTCTAAAAGTGATATCCATTCACTGGTGAGAGCAAGAAAAAGAAAAAGAAAAAAAAACAGACAGGGACAAATTATTTTTGTTACCACAAAAATGGCATGAGAGATCAGGTAAGGACCTTAAGAAATACTTACACACAGGATTCAGGATTGTCAATGTATCCAATCTCAACCAAGATTTGCAGAGCAGAGAGTTGTGAAGCATCATCCCTGCCGACAGGATAGTTTCCCAAAATGTAATCACGTTGCAACTGCAGAACAATGTTATTTGTTAGATCTATTCTGGAAACAAGATTACTTGAGTAACAATAACAGATATCACACAAAATGGCAGTCCCTCAGTTAGCTAGCTATCAGAAGACTATCAAATCAGTACCTGGACATATGATAGCTGAACAAACATTGGATCAGTCACAGCCTCATCGGACTCGCGGAAGAGACGTTTCTTGAATACCAGTTTGCAATGAAGAATTTCTCCTTTGTTGCGATCCTTAGCTGATTTGAATTCGGATAGCAGGTCACCAATATATTTGTTATCATCTAATCCAATGTATTCCTCTGCATGTGGAAGATAAAGATATGCACGTGTTACTTGAAAACTACTACAAGATCCTACTACATTTCCTT
>CM041640.1:2816781-2832113 GCA_023333625.1 Bothriochloa decipiens
TTGTAGCTAAACGTTTATCATTAACACTTGCTTCAACTTATTAGCTCAGCTTATCAACCATGGTAGGGTGTTTTTTTTCTGAAACAACCCCAACCAGCTTATCAGTGTCAAAATCCAACAGCTGAATTTATATACAAGTGTTTTATTCATGTGTATTAGTGTATATAAGGGCCCCTAATCTTGGTTTCGCCCCGGGCCCTGAAAACCCAAGGCCGGCCCTGCCGCTGGACACTTGCGTGTGTGCATCTGCAACGTTTGGTGTGCCATTGGTACGTACTACTCCGTTGACAGTGCCAACAGATATTTTCTCAGTTCAGAGGTGTTCTGTGGCTTCTCTCTGTCGGCATCCGTTTTAATACTGCTTTGCTGTCTCCTGACGCAGTTGCTTATTGCTGCCGCGCCTAGGTTATGAGAATTGGAGCATGAGGCTGTATTTGTATAGAAGCTGACATGTGGCCAAGTGGTTAGTGTTATGATTTCTGCAGCAAGCTTGTTTTACAGGAATTATACATAAATTTCATAAAAAAATCATTTCTTTTTTGACAAGAAAAACACGGGAAACAGAAAATTTTCTCGCCTAAATTCTCCATTGGCACAGTTACTTACAATAGTGTGAATAATATGTATTTCTGATTTACCCTTTCTGACATGGTGTCATCGCTAAAACCACCATGAAAACTGCTTAGAGTGAAAAAAATGGAAGGGTTTTAAAATTCGAGGGTTAACAAAAACTGATTTTGTAAATTTTGAAAGAAAATCTGACAACCGCGATTCTTTTTTTAGTGGAACACTTTTCTTTATTCAGTCCATGAAACATAGTTATAAATATCATCAGGCTAAAAAAAACCAAACATGTCTACCTATATTGGTAAATTTACGTAGCTTCTAGCTAAGAGTTGTCGTCATATTTGAACTCCATTTATGAAGACGAAATCAATCTCTGCAAAGTTCTTCGTTCTAGATTTCCACAATACTTGAGTGAGGTAAATTAGATTTTTCTTTTCTTCAAAAATATCAAAGATGGTTTGGAAGTCCAAGATCTCGCGGAAGGTGGAGATGGATCATAATTCCAAGCAGGCCAACAGCTAACGTCAGCCAGTGGGTTCAGAACATTCTACATTCATCAGCGGGCGCCTCTCGCCTCTGTGTGCAGGCGACCTGATCCTGTTGTTTAGCCCGTCCCGCTGCACGTACTAGTAGGCATCTCCGTGGCGTCCGCCCGCTCCACGGCTGCACAAACCGAACTCGCTCCGCGTGACCGCGTCGGCGCCGATGCGCTGCGCTGCGCACGACATGACACGGCGGCGCCGACGCACCGTGCACACGATACCGTCACGGCAGCGAGCTCGCGATTCGGGCCGGACTCGGGACTCGGGAGACGTGGGCAGCTGCGGTGGACGGGCAAGCTGCAACTGGACTGACTGGATGGATCAGCGGCAAGGCCGCAACTGCTGCGCCCACGGTATTCTCTGTCACAGATTCAGCTTCTCAATTCCATCTGCTGCGTCTGAACCAACGCGACCGCGAAACTGCTGCCGGAGCCAGCACACCCGATCTGATCCCGTCCGTCTTTGACCTTCCTAATCCTACCATGACTTCCCCAATCCGCCGGCGTGGAGCGCTCCCTCACCCTTCTTTTTTACTAATTAGAATAGCGCTTCCTCAATGCTGAGCCTCCACGTAGACATGGAATGACCATGTCACGAAGAATGGTGTCTTGCAAGATGTTAAAAGATACCTACAGAAACGAATGTGGTTTGGTCTAACAAAATACATTGAGGAGGTGTTTAGTTCCTCATTTTATTTAAAATATTTTATATTTTGATCTATCATTTTACAAAATAGAACTAAACATCACCCAAAAAAATTCGGAAAAAGCGGCTCGTCTTTTATTTTGAATTTTGGCCTCAAAAACCCCAAAAAAAAGTCCAAAAATGGTGCAGTCTCATTCACCCCTATGAAAAATTTGACATTTTGAATGCAACTAAACATACCCATGAAAAAATTTGGCATTTTGGATTTCATCAATCCAAAATAGTTGGTATTTTTGTATTTTGCATTGTATTGTGAACTAAACACACACTGAAGCAAGCAGTTTTTTCTCGATTTCCTTTCCCTTCTCTCATTGGCATTCAGACCCACACTGGCTGTCTCTCGCCATTGCCATATGCATGTCGGACGCACCATCGCGTCATCACGAACGAGAGAGAGAGAGAGGAGACGGAGAAGAGAAGATACTTTTAGTCATTGACATGTGGATCTCACCCAAATAAAATAAGTATGTTTTCTCAATCTAGTACAACTAAGTTTTTGCAAAAAAAACTAGTACAAGTGTACAACAATAATCTCCTAAGCAAAAACTAGTTTTCTCAATCCCTTGTTTAATGTTTGGTTCCTTGTCATCAATTGCCACAACTAAGTTTAGACAAGTGTGGCAACAATTTTGAATTCACAGTTTGTCAGGTCTAATAGAGTCTGGCCACACTTTTATATTGTATTAGTGTATTGCATGTGGAGTCTAAGTTTAGTTGACAACCAAACACTTATCAACTTAGCTAAACTTGCATAAGATGAAGTATGACCGGCAATCAAACACATAATAAGATAAATAAACATTCTCCTACCCATGTTCACTTACTGCGCAACTCTGTGTCTTCCTCATTTTGCATATTGAACGAGTCGAGCTGTTGACGAGCTTTAATGTGCAATTCCAATGACACTTGCCTTTCATGCAACGAGTTGTCGTCACCTTAGCAACATTGAGCAGTCGAGCCGCACCTCCATTGACCATTGTTGGTGGCCTACATACAATATGTCTCTCCTTCTCATCCTTAATACTTTCTCTGTTTTAAATTATAATTTATTTTGACTTTTTAGTGTATGTATTTTGCTAAATGCATACATAAAAAAAGTCAAAGTGAATAACAATTTAAAACGGAAGAAGTACAACAAAGATAATACATCATGGCATCAAACCGAGATGAGATTGTCTGCTCGTTTTCAAAGGTAAGGACGTAAGGTCATTACGTGTTTGGTTTCTCGCAAGATGGATCCATCACATTTCAATCTCAAATGAATGTTGAAACATGCAAAATCTAAGATCACGATTTATCTAAGATCACACAAAGGCTTCTAATGGGTCTTAAATAATGCTACATTCTGTAAACCTTCTTTGTGTTTCGTCTTATACTATGATCCTAATTCTACTTCATCCATTCTAGAAAAGTAAGCTAAAGAATTATTGGACCGCCTTTTTATAAAACTAATTAAAATATTAAATAAGTAATGATTAGAACATTATACCTTTTTTTAGACAGAGCAAGTACGATCCACGATTCAAAGCTGAAACAAGAAAAGCACAGTGTTCTAGTCTAGACGGCGGTAAACTTGTAATCACAATTCACAATTCTAGGGCTGAAACCAAAAAGACAGTCTCCGCTAGTTACGGTCTTACGATCGATAGCCGGAAATTCAAATATTCTTTTCTACAAAGAAAAAGAAAATTAAAAGCTGTTTGTAAACGCGAATCCACCAAACAGCGGGACCCACCAAAACTTACAGTGTCCCTACACCGTCAGAGGGACGACAGAGACGAAAAAGAGCCCACGCGTGTGAAGGAAAAAAAAGGAAAGTGGAAAAATGGAGGCGGAGGCGGGGGCGGCGGCCGCCGCCGCCGCCGCGCGAACGTTGAGGTGGGCGGGCCGCGCGGGGCATCTGGGAGGCGTCCCTCGCGCCGCGGTGTTCGCCGCCGTGGGCGCGTTCGCCAAGGCGTACGCCTCGCTGCTCAACACCACCACGGTCCACAACGCCGACGCGCTCCTCCGCCTCGTCTCGGCGCGGGCTCCCGGGACGCCGCTCCTCACCGTCAGCAACCACATGTCCACGTATGCTTCCCTGAGACCTTCTCGCTCGTATCCCTCCCCCATGGCCGTGTAATACCCTTGGTGCTTGTTGATTCAGACTAACCACAGTAGCTGGGATCAGATGTCTGTTGCGTTGCTTGGTATGCTTGATCTGTCGTAATTCCGGCGCCTTCCCTAATGATATTTGTGGCAGCATTGGTGCCAAGTACCAGCTGGCAGTGGAGTGCCTGGAGCGTATGTTGATTGGGGTTTCAGTCTACGGTGGATCTCGGGCTAGTTTTCCCCCCACTGAGCACATGTAAATGAGCAAATCAATTAAGCACTAGCATCCATGGATTTCATTGATCTTCTGTTTTTGTAGACACTTGGCCCTGAGCCTGACCCTTGAGCACCTGCTGTCTCCTCATGTAGCAGTGCTGAGGTTTTGAATGCAAATCTTAGGTTAGATGTAGTCTAGGGATGGGGGAAGCTTGAAATTACATTTGTCTAACTGTAGCTGTGATATTTGATAATCTTCTTTTCTTAAAAAGTGCTTGCTTGCTGCATGATTCCTTATTTCTACAACATCACCATGAACCATTGTACATTGGTCGTGTATATTTAAGGAAACTACAATACATTCCTATTTGCCATAAAATGTGTACGATAGCCGGTAGGAACAAATAATCATATTCATAAGTGTGGTGCCACTGTGTTGCCGTATTGTACACGTGTTATGTATCAGCGCTCATGTTTGTCAATTTGCTGACCCCACAACGTTTTCTATAATTTTTTTGTCGGAGTTTCCATCACGCTGAGCTTATGTTTGTACCTTTTGTATCAGGTTAGATGACCCGCTTATGTGGGGGTTCAAGGGTTTTCCAATTTCGGATGCAAAGCTTGGAAGGTGGGTGCTGACAGCAGAAGATATATGCTTCAAGAATGTAGTCATGTCCTACATGTTTCGACTTGGTGAGCCTTAATGTTTCTATTTGTTATCTTCGTTCCATTCCTGCATTAGTTTCCTGAATTCTAGTGATACTCTGCATGCTAAATCACAATGGGCTGCAGTTTGGGTATTTATTAAATTAC
This sequence comes from Bothriochloa decipiens, assembly GCA_023333625.1. Taxonomy (NCBI): domain Eukaryota; kingdom Viridiplantae; phylum Streptophyta; class Magnoliopsida; order Poales; family Poaceae; genus Bothriochloa; species Bothriochloa decipiens. The sequence continues at coordinate 2,821,716 of CM041640.1, forward strand.
CACATATATATTATCTTCTTATGCGGGTTTTGTGGGTGAAAGTCAAACTTTTAGACATACTACTTGTGTGGGTTTGGGGATGTATAAACTGACACCTGTATATGATCAACTTTTGTGGGCTTTGTGGGTGAAATGGGAACTTGTAGGCAGTGATCTTTATGTGACCTCTAAAAAAATCTGAGATTGTGTGAGATGCTCTAACTCAGTTGCTCAGGTAACATCTCTATGAAGATATGGGTTGCTGCCTTTTTTATAGAGGACTAAAAGAGGAATTTTAAGGTGTATCCAGTGAAGCATGCAAAACAGTAAAACGTCCAGCACTATCCTATTTAATCCAGCAAACATCTGTCTGTTCCTTACTTATGACATCTAGTTTCATTTCAACTGCCAGCAACCTTTTTAGAAATTCAGTTTCATGGCACTCAATTCACTCACCAAGACTTGTGAATTGCTGAGATTCAGCATAGTTTGTGCTCTGCATTTGCCATAATGCATGGCATTTGTCTTCCGTCCCTCTTATGATTGCTAAGCTATGTGCTGTGGTACTAGTACACGAAACAATGCTATCAAATCTAGGGTCTCATTATCTTCTGTTCAACTGCTATTTAAATGTCCAGTGCTTATTCTTTGCCCTTCACATTCTTCGGTTATTCTTATTTTTCACTTTTAAGGTGACAAATAACTGTACGCACAGGGAAATGCATACCAATCACAAGAGGGGGTGGGATCTATCAAGAACACATGAATGAAGCCCTTGACGTGCTTAGGAATGGAGGCTGGGTATGGGTAACTTTTATAACTATGTACTGATCTTTCTGTAATCAACAGATGCCATATCCCTGCCTATGGATTGTGGCCTCTATTTAATTCCAAAATTTATCATGACATATTCAAACAGCTGCATACATTCCCTGAAGGAAAAATAGCCCAAGATGATCAGCCAATTAGAAGATTGAAGTGGGGAACTGCCAGGCTTATTGTCCGAGCACCTATAACTCCAATAGTTTTGCCAATTGTTCACTCTGGTTTTGAAAAGGTACATGGAACTGATATGGCATCCTGTTAGTGAAGACATCAATAGTATGTGGTATAGAACATTCTTCCTGAAATTTGAATTTATTCTCAGCATTCTGCCCATTTCCTTGCAGGTCATGCCAGAAAAATCGTTCTTTGGACGGCGACCACCAGTACCACTCTGCAGTAAGAAGATAGACATCATTGTTGGAGAGCCAATAGAGTTTGACATGCCAAGCTTGAAGCGGGAAGCATCAATGGTACCCCATGATACATCCTCTGAACAGAAGGGGTGGCCAACCATTACACCAGATGGGCTGGACGAGGCCACGCAGAGATGGCTTTACCACAAGATGTCAGACAAGGTTCAGTCAGTGATGGAGAGATTGCATAAAACAGTTATCAACCTGAAGCAGCATTGATCTTGGCAATGGAAGATTTTCTTTTCCTTTTTCTGTTGTTTTCCTGAATACCTTCTTGAACTGCTGGTATTCATTAACTAGATTGAGTTGGTGGATACAAAAATGGGCAAATGGTGGTCGAACAAGTCTGTCAAGGTATTGGGAGTAGAATTAGAGCTCAGATTGTTACATGTCGTTTATTTTTTGGGGGTATTGGGAGTAGAATTAGAGCTCAGATTGTTACATGTCGAGTCTTTTTCGGGGGCAGTAATTATTTGTTTTGAAAGATTTCTTCGTGATTATTTACCATAAACTGTTCAAGTACAGTTCTATTGAGGCAAGAATAAAAAGCCTTCTGATGTTCAGTTGCCGAATTATCATCCATTTACCTGTCTTATGTCTACAGTTTCTTTATTTTTTTTCCTTTCCTGATCGGCTCTCTACTGTTACTAATAAGGAAGTAAGGAAGCGTACCACAGCCTCCACAGCGTTAAAAGGTGTATCTGCGCTTGGAAGGCGGTTGCCTACTGTTAAATCGGGCCAGCCCGGAGTTGTGCTGTACTGCTGTCTGCTAAGTACGTACAGCACAATGCACTTGCACAGTTTTTTTAGGACAATGCGCATGCGCTTCACAGCTTTGCCGATCAAGGCCTCTCGAGGCCCAGCAGATACAGCGTTTGGTCCTGACGGATCCATTGATAGAATACTTGTTATAAAAAAATGACAGGATACTTAGATCTCAAATGCCAGAAACACAATATTATTCCTATTCCATTAAAAAGAGTACTGTCTTTATTATTATATAAAAAAGAGTAACTGGTAACGACAACACGAGCATGATTATGTCAGTTTTGTTCAGCTTGCACAGGTTGTACCGTTGCAGACGGAGAATCACATGATACGATAACTGTGGGCAGTGCTACTGTCTGGCTAGGTTCTACCGAAAGCGACCCGACGCACAGGCAAGCCAATATGTAGGGAGCCAGTAGCCACGACGACCCACGACGCAGCATGGGCCAACCAAGAGGTCCGGGGCCAAACAGTTCGCCTGCGCCGCTGCGTGCTAGCCAGCCAGTTCATCTGTCCTGCTACCCCCGCGTGCACGCCGGCGCCTCTCAGGAGCCCTCTCCTTCCTCTCCTTTTGCATTCCATCACTGATTCCAGTCGTGCGGAAGCCGCACTACGGTCCACGGCCGTCGGCCGCTGGGCGCTGGCCCTTGTCTGATCTCTAGACCCCTTGCCTTGCCATGATTAGGGGAAGACAACAGGAGCGGATTCTATATCCGCGGCGGAGGAGAATGTTGGAATCTCCGATCTGAAGCGGACGTGTCACTCACACTCGGCGTCACCGCGTCACAATGGCACGGGCCACGCAGACCGCAGACCACCTACGGAACAAACCCATGCATCGTCATCATCGATCAGGTCACGAGCACACCCCCATTGTTCTGTCCCAGCTTCCTAAGGGGATGAAATGGAAAGAATCCATCCATCGCGGCAGCAGCACGCTGGTGATGTTTGGTGCACTGCACGTCTGTTAGATCAACAGGCCAGTGCTTAACCAATAACGACCTCCTTGTCGGCCAGCACCAGCAGGGCGCGCCGTCCCGTCGCCCGGCCCAGCGCGCGCCCAGGCAATCATCTGGCGGCTGAGTATGTAACCAAGCCGCGTTCTGAGCGCGCCGCCGGCCGATTGCGTTGCGTGCGACCGTGGTGGCTGCTTGGCACTGCCACTGGGCAGGGCCGGAGGAGGATGTCGCGGTCGTGGTGGTGGCGGAACAATTCAGGGCGGTAGCCGCGTTGTGCGCGCGCGTCAGCCTCGGCGTCGCGCTGCGGCGGGGCCGCGGGAGCGAGGCCCGCTCGGATGGGCCGTCGCTGTTGGGCGCAGCTAGCTCCTAGCTAGGCTAGCGCGGGGTCGTGGTCCCCGGCCGTCGCCATTGGACGCCCGGCCCGGCACACGCGCGCGCGCGCACGTCGTTTTCCGCGGGTTCTGGCGGTGTTGATGGGCGAGCATCGAGATGGCTCTGCTCGGTCTAGTGCTCCTCCGGCTATGCACCAACTTAAACAACGCTTTCACAGTGTGGTTTATTTTTATACCGGTTCGCTTTCACACTAGTTGGTGATACTCCAGTAGCTGGTTAACACGATGATAAACAGACATGTAGAATCGGATTATTACTGGGTCTAGAGATCGAGTACACTATATATCTGGAGGTCAGCGGTTCGCATATCCTAGCCGGTAGCCACCTACGTACTAGATCCATCATCCTTGCACGTTTAGTACTCTTGTTTGTACTTGACGAGACTTTGAAGTGAACTCTGAGCCAGCTAAGTTGTTCCTTGACTTGCTATCGACCTTGACGGGTTGCGACGCACAGGGTGTCCTTACTTACGTACAGTACTCCGTACTTACTCTCCAAAAGCTACTAGTAGTACTTTGCAATCCTAGCTTAATTAGGTCCAAAGTTGCATCCTCATCTGTCACACTGCAGTGGCCGTAGCAGTGCCATTAGGTTCGTCATTAGTGGCTGATCGACGGCTTGCGTGCTGTGCTCTGTCACAGTTCACCATCATATCACACACTAGCCCGGCCGGCAATAATCCTCGCTAGCTCTATCAATTAACGGTCGCAAGCGCAACGCACTACGCAGACACATCGGTGATCTCGCCTCGCTTTGGCCTTTTCACGTGGTGGTAGCAGGGCAAAAGGTCCAAAAGGACCGGAACAAACGAACAAAATAAACAAAAGGGATGACGATCTCGGATAGCTGAGCCTAGCTAGATCTCGTTCCAATCTCTCTAGCTAAATTCTCTGGGATGCTCGTGTGCATCCGGCAAAAGGTAAGTGGCCACGAGCCTTATGACGCAGGACGCGATTCTTAACTGCCCCAGCGGGTACACGAGGCGCCGAGGCGACGCAACACACAGGACACAGCACAGATGCGTCCGCTAACTGTCTCGAGAGGAACCAGATATACTACTAGTACTTGATAGTAATTACAGTAACTAGTACGCTTTTACTTTCTCAATCCTAAATTATAAGACATTTAACTTTTTTGACACTAATGTACTTTGACTATTCGTCTTATTAAAAAAAATTAAAATACCATTTTTTTTACATAGCTTTTTTATTAATTAATAAAGTTCTTCAAAAATGATTTAGATTTGATTATTTTTACATATTTTTTAATAAAACGAATGATTGAATTTAAGATTGAGAAAGTTAAATATCTTATAATTTAGAATGGATCGAGTACCGTTTAATATCTAAGATTAGTTGAGACGTGTGGTAGACCGATGGTGATGCAACAGATCCATGTGCCCATGCCCAAACAAGAAACATGAGTAGCTTAACATTCTGATTTTTTTTCACCGTCCGATCAGGACCGGACAACCCTCCCTTTCTTTCTCCAACCTTAAACGGAGAGGGGGGAAGAGGAATCAAAGAGTTGAGAAAGGAAAATCATAATAACATTCAAATTCAAATATACTTCGAACCGATGGAGATGCTCGCAGTGACATGCATGCGTAGCAGCGCATGGTCTTTGGGTGCAATTGCAGAAGAACCAAACGTTTCATCCTGACAACAAACTCTATGAACGAGCAGGGGGTCCACATGCAGGGTACCCATCGTGTGGGTACAGGTACAGTAGGACTAGGACAGCGCGGAACAAGATTGTACCTGGCACGCCCGGGACCGTGGACGCCGGCGGTTGTTGGCGCTCTCTCGTGCACACCATGGCCCATGGACCAACTCACCAAGCCAAGCTGACGACTTGCAATGCAATGGCGGCGACCTCGTACGTAGCCATGGACCAGGTTATTAACCTTGGTATGGTACTACCGTACGTATACATATACTGATATACATTGCACACGAAAGCAGGCTAGCCTAGCCTGCACCAGCCTCCATGCTTTGTGCGGCAGCAACCACACCGTAGTGGCGAAACAGAACACATGATGCCGTGAAGGTTAATGGTAGAGGTTGTTGTCGATCGTGGATATATTAGTCGCAGCCATGCAGTATATTACTTAACACCGCTGTGTGCGCCTGTGCCCTGCATTAGCGGCCAAACAAAGCGACGACGACGCTCGGTCAAAAGGCTGTTCACGCACACGGTGTTACTGGCCTCCCTCCACCCGTCTATTTCCTGCGTTTTGTCGCGTGGCCAGAGCTGGACCGCACCGAGACAATTTAGTCTACGCTAGCTGAATCGAGAGCACCAAATCGCAACGAATTATTAGCGTGACATAGACACCGAACGTTTGTATCGATTTGGCCAATGGCCGTATAAGTCGTGAGCCGGAGAATCGGAATGATGCACGGAAGCAGTGTGTGTGTGTGCCGGGTCACGCACGTCGCGCTCCTGGCTATGGCAACCGAGGGACTGACAAATGGTACCAGCAGGGAGAGCCCTGATGAGCTCATGCAAAAGAATGACATGGGCTCAACAAGTCAAGTGAAATTTAACAATCATATGGCATTGTACGATGTGTTTTATGGTGGTACTGCCTTCGTTCGAAAAAGGACATAATCAAATTTAATTAAGCTCATAAAATAGTATCCATATTTTGAGACTTTAAATACTTATGATACTTATAACGTGAATATATATTCCATAGCTAGTCACAAATTATTTCATCCATCTTTCTCTCTCCTCCACGTCATTGTAAATAACTAATTTATTAAGTATTATAATAGCAATGTACTGGATGGATCAACAGATTTTCTTGGTGGCTTCAGTGAGGCCAAGTGCTTCGTTTTCAGTCCAACCGTTGAACCCGTTGCGTCATTGCAGGCGGTGCACGGACGCAGGCAGCCCCGTACCGCACCTCGAAGCCGGACAAAACACCCCAACATCCCATCCCCCTGCCTACCTGCCGTCGGGTCCCACTCCACAGGCAATTCCACCTAGGCCGCTCTCATTCCATTTCTCCCATTCCCAAAAATTAAATTCAAATAATTCTCTCCGCCCCCTCCCCGTTCCCACTCCCAACAGCACACGCCGCCGGCCTCCCAAAAAATCGCGAGCGCCTGCGCGGCACGGGGAGCACTGCAGGAGTAATTCCGTCGCCCGCTGCGGCAAAACAGCAGCGCAAGGCCCCCGCACCGCGGGCGCGTGATTTTCTTCAATAATCCTCCGCCTCCGCCTCCGCCTCCTCGCCATACCACCTCTCCCCTCGTGAGCCCCTCTCTCCTCCTCCTCGTCTCCCAGTCCACACCTCGTCCCCTCTCCCCCTCCTCGCCTCCGGATCTCGTCCTGCCGGCCGCGGCCGGACGAGCGAGGCGCCTGCGACCCGGTCCGAGCCTCCCTCCCTCTTCCCGCGTGTCGGCACTCGGGTCGGCTTACTTATACCGCTCGCATTGCAGGGGGCTCGCTCCATTTGTCCACCCGCTCGCCGCCCGGACTCGGGCGGTGGTCCTGGCACCCGCAGCTTAGAGCTCGGAGCTTACCGGGCGCCGCTTCCCCGTGGCGTTTTCGATCTGAGGCCGCGTCGCGGGATTGGCTTCGAGGCCCGCGGTGATGGCGATTGGAGTTGCTCGGCGGTGACCTGCTGCTGGACGCGAGGACTCTGAGGCTGATTGAGGAGGCTTTACTACTACTAGCTTCTGGGGGCTGAAGGAGGAGGACGAGGAGGAGAGGTACAGACAGTGCGGGGAGGGGGAGATGGCGGCCGGCGGGGTGGGCCCCGGGCAGCACCAGGCGCCGAACGGCGCCTCCGGGAGCTTCAGCAGCAACGGCGGCGGTGCTGCTACCGCCACGCCGTTACACGGCTCGGCAGCCTCCACCGCCAACGGCGCCGCCGCCGACGGGTACGACAGCGACGGCTACAGCTTCGCGCCCTCGTAAGTCTCCACCTCCCTTTCCGTCCTTCGCCGTCTCCTGCCGCTGCTTCGGTTCCGTTCCGAGTTGATTTCGTGCTGTTTGTTTGCCTATGTGCTAGATTTAGTTAATTACCGGTTCGGATGTCTCAGGTCTTTGGATTTTCTATTGCGTATGATGATTGCCAAAAGAGTTTCCCTGCCTGACTAGTGCAAAGTTGAGGGGAAAAGTCGGGCTGATGGCTTGATGGCTGGGATTTGTTTAATTGTTGTATCGTGTTAATGTCACTATAATTGGCTATGTGCGCTGTGCTCGTAATCCATGGCCTACCACCCTACTTGTTTAATGCGTTAGGTACCATTTTTGTGGTAGTTGTTTTGAAGCCAAGACACCACACATCGTACATTGCTTTCTTCCGCACCACATTAGCGGAAGAGAGCTCTGTTTGCTTGGTAAGGTCTGATGTGATTCGTATTTACTATCTGGGTTATTGTTTTTGCAGTACGCCATCAACTCTGTCAATGTCCATACCTCCTGAGCTTGCTGGAGCTATTCCATTAATTGATCGCTTCCAGGTATGTGACTACTTTGCTCTAACATCCTCACCAATGCGATCATTTTTTTTGTGAAACGGTTGGTGTGTTTATTAAGCTTTAACTTTAGCATTGAGGCGATTGCATTATTCTTGTTTATGTTTTACACACTACCCTCAGTTGTCAGTTTGGTGGAGGCAGAAACGAGATAAGGAAAAGTATCCATCATTGTGTCACCATTCAAATAGACTGTAGCAAGCATAATGTCAATTACTCCTACATAATCTCTCCATAATAATTTGCATTTTGTTCCTTAGAAGTCAAGAGGTGAATCGAAAGTAAGAACGATTAGCGCAACATTCAAGTTTAAGTTAAGCATTCTCTCCTATATGAACAGATATAAGAAAAATGTAGGTTTCTAACTCTAAATCCTATATACTCACCACTGAATTGGTTAACGCCAACATTTTCCTTGTCACTGGCATTAGAGACAAGGAAATTCAATTAGGCAATACCAGCAAATATCCTAAGCATCCACAGGCTCATCAAAATGTCCATTATGGTTCCATAAACTACTGCTATTGAATTTCAGATAGTAAGAAATGTCTGATTCCCACTCTGATATCAGTGCTGGAAAATGACAGGTCGAGGGCTTTCTCAAAGCAATGCAAAAGCAGATTCATTCAGCTGGAAAACGTGGATTCTTTTCTAAAAAATCTGTTGGGCCACAGGCTCGTGAGAAGTTCACTTTGGAAGATATGTTGTGCTTCCAAAAGGTGATTCTGTCAAATCTCATTTCATCTGTGAAGTTATACTGTTGCACTTGTTTCAACTTATTTTTCTTCTAAACTTCTATGCTAAAGCTTAAGGTCAATATCACACATCAAATCGCATCTATCATTTTGTTCTGCTAATTTGGTGCTTCTTTGTATCTCCTGCAGGATCCTATTCCAACTTCATTACTAAAGATAAGCAGTGACCTTGTAAGCCGTTCAATTAAGTTGTTCCATGTCATACTAAATTACATGGGCATCGATTCACCAGCAATAATAAGTTTGGAGGAGAGAATAGAACTTGTTGCGAAGCTGTACAAGCATACATTGAAACGTTCTGAACTTCGAGATGAACTCTTTGCACAGATTTCGAAACAAACACGTAACAATCCTGATAGGTGAGTCGGGCTTCTCATGGATGGCAAGGATATGTGTATACCATTGTAGGAATCATATATTTTATTGTACATGCAGGGGTTGGTCAATAAGAGCTTGGGAGCTTATGTACCTTTGTGCATCATCCATGCCCCCAAGCAAAGATATCGGGGCATACTTGTCTGAGTATGTTCACTATGTTGCCCATGGAGCCACAACTGATTCTGATGTTCGAGTTCTAGCACTGAACACACTAAATGCATTAAAGCGATCAGTCAAGGCAGGTCCTCGGGTTACAATTCCTGCACGAGAGGAAATAGAAGCTCTTTTGACAAGTCGGAAGCTTACAACAATTGTATTTTTCTTGGATGAAACTTTTGAAGAAATCACCTATGACATGGCAACAACTGTTTCTGATGCTGTTGAGGTAAATGCATTTTCCTGAGCTATTAGTTCTAGAATTGATATATGCTCAATACCTTCAAAAATCTTTTAAAAGAATGTACCATTATTGTTGTAGTTCAGCTATAACATATATAAATGGCTTGTGCGACTTGCTTCCAAATAGTGTGATATTACTTAGGAAGTGGTCAGCAAAAAATGCGCTGTCATAGAATGCAGGCATATTTGATTATGTATGACTGGAAAAATACACAAAAATAGTTCTTTTCATGGAGGCAGGAGGTTGAAGCTCATTGATGCAATGATGCTAAAAGAGCCGGTGCGGTCTATAGTGGGTCAGAGTTTTTATGCTTCTTGACTCGCCTGACCTCCATTTGGAAACAGTTTATATATAGGTAGGGTTAAGTACTAAATAATCATCTTTTGACCTTTTTCTTCACTCAAGGTTGTCATAGCAAATTTACTGTGGTCATCTTCTTGGCTTCAACCCAACCTCGCAAAGATGTTGACCTGGTGCTTGATGGCACAATGCCAGATGGATGGCGCGCTTTGGTTATTCTTCATTTGCTATTTTGTTGATGTTATGAATTCTAGAACTAATGGATTTTTGTGGTTGGCTGAAATAATAGTTTTACTTCCAATTCTCTGGGCTAGCCCCCACCCCCCCAACCCCCCCCCCCCCCCCCCCCCCTCCCCTCTCTGTTGGCCCTTGGCATATATTCAGCCACATTACAGTAGTCCATTGTTATGTGATGATATTTCTATCTGTATGTTGTTGTATTTTTACTTTCCTTAAACAGTTCTGCCATTAGATTTGTTGCTGCATTTTCTTGTGAACTTTTCAAGGTTACAATATCATTTGAAAATATAATGTTCTAAGGATACAAAAACGATTTGATGACAGGAACTTGCTGGCATTATCAAACTTTCAGTGTATTCTAGTTTCAGCCTATTTGAATGTCGGAAGGTTGTTAACGGATCAAAGTCCTTTGAGGTTGGCAATGGTAACTACCAAGTCATATTTTTTTTTTCCTTTTCTACTTCATAATTTAAATAATACACTCGGTTTGGATAT
>CM041640.1:2872113-2882422 GCA_023333625.1 Bothriochloa decipiens
ACGGGGAGTACAGCGGCAGCACGCTGACGGCGCATGGCCATGACTCGATGGGCGGCACTGGCAAGCTCCGGTTCGCGCGAGGGTACATGAAGAGCAGGCTGGTGAGCTCCACCAACACCACCATCGTCATCGGCTTCGACGTGTACTTCACCCTGGCCCACTGATCGTCATTTCGATCCATCCTTGCTTTCGATCCCAACGTCTTGCTTTCAGATTTGATATATGTTTGTGTTACTAGTTGGAATATATAAGCAGTTGAACAGTCTGCATGTATATCTTACTCCTGAAAAGAACCACATATTATCGTCAGATTAGCGAGTAATCGCCCCGCCCGGCTCTTATCGCCCCGCTAATCATGCCCGCCCCACCCCGGTCTCTCACTCCGCACCGCGGAACCCCCGCTCGCCGCGGAACCGCCCCTGCCCCGCCGCTCGGCCCGCCCCACGCTATCTCTGTCTCTCCCTGCGCAGAACCGCCGCCCACCACAAAGATCCGAACCGCCGTACACACAACACTCAGGTCCACTGCTCGCAGCCGCCGGCAGCGACCCAGCGGTGAAGGCGGAGCAATGACGGAGGCGGCTCCCCCTCGCCCTCGCCCTCATCGACGCCTTTCTCGGCACGCGGCGCTCTCCGCTCCGCTCCGCTCGCTCGCTCGGTGGAGCAGCGACAGGCGCCTCCTCCTCACACTTGCCATCATCGCCACCTTCCTCGAGTCGGCCGCGCTCCACTCCGCTCGCTCGCTCGGCGGAGCAGGGACCCAACAACGGCAGGTAGAGCCGACGTCCCTGAGCCCTCTTCCTCGCCGTCTTCGTTGCCTGCCTCGGCGTGGCGCCGCGAGGGCCGGACGCGCTCCGGTGGCGCAGGGCACCGAGTGGACTCCATCCCCATTCCCAAGGTTCCTGGTAATTTCCCATATATATTTCCTGGTAATATTTTGCCTTCTTGGTTTTGGTCGGGTGGTAGATCACCAGAGGCTCCTGGAAGAGTCGAAGTGTCTCAATCGCGGAGATCGAAGGTGAGCTCTGCTGCTTGCTGTGGTTTTTGACTGTATGCTTGGTGGTGCTTGTAACGTGTTTGGTGAAATGCACCTGAGAAGTTGTCTTACTTTGCGCAATGCATGGATGGATCCTGTCGGTTACCTGGGAAAGGGGTACCCTAAGCCCTCGTTTAACTGGACGGATCCCCGAAGTCAGCAACGCAAGCCCTCCAACGACATCCCTCATTACCGCTCGAAAATCCACAAACTAAAGCATGCTGGACCGGCCCACGAACGGGCGTCGACAGCCCAAAGCCACAACCTACTCGACGGACCACCGCACGGACCGAGACCGTACTCTCGAGGGTGCGACTCGGGCAACCCCTCGAACTCCGCTCGGGCGAACGGCCCGGCCTCGAGGACGGAACTTCGCCCGTGCGAATGGGCAGCCCTTGAGCGTGGTAAAACCCTCGGCTACCTACTCCCAGTACGGATCCAGGCGCATTCAATGCATTTTACCTGCTCCCGCCTAACCGTATGGCCACAGTTATCAAAACAGCTGCGGGTATGGCAGTCAAATCCTGCTTTTACCGCCCATACCTTGGAATCCCGCGGATCGTACCTCACTGCCGCGCCATACCGAGCACTGTGCCCCGTCCGGCACCCGCTCGAGACGCATATTCCCTGCATATCCCGAGATTCGACCTTATCCGATGAGCCTCGACCCCCTCGACTCGAGCCCCTCGTCTCGACCCAAGGCCTCGACCGTCGCCCCTCGACACCGTCACGCCGACCCTCGAGCGGGACTTCAACAACTTCGGTCAACACTTCAACAACTACCGACGCGACGGTCGCAGGGCTTCCCATACCGACGTACGCCTCTACAGCGGCACCGACATGATCGGCATCAACGTCATACGTCACCGACCACGTTAGCACTAAAAATATGTACTCCTGTGCCTCTCCTTCGCCTATAAAAGGAGGCGTCAGGGCTTGGGACAGGGGATCCGAGATCGGAGAGGAGAGATCCTAGAGCTTCATACGCTAAGGCTTAGATCATAGAACACACCGTGAGACAGTGTAGAGAGCTAAGCGCCCGAAATGCTCGAGCTCAAGCCCATACTTCTTACACCCGCTTGTATTCACCCCTGTACTAGCGCTTTGGTGCAAGATAACACGAACTATCCCCCCCCGCTAGACGTAGGGCCTTCTTTGCCCGAACCAGGATAAATCGCTGTGTCCTTCTTGCATCACCCACCGGATTAAGGGAGCACGCAATTACGAATTTACTTGTTGGTGTTGACCCCCGGGGTCGAAACACCGACAGATCCTTACAAGTTCCAAACGAGGTGTTTAATTTTTATTGCCCAAGTCTGTTCGAATCATTGTTAAATGCTCAAATTGGATGCATTTTAGTTGTGCATTGCTGCTTTTCTGGGAGAGTGTCGTACGGGTTCAGAAAGAACATGGAGTGAGCTAGGGAGAATGTAGGCAGCCTGCTGGATCTTGTCACTGTCGCTGCAAATCATGTTTGCCGATCTTCATAGGCATCAACACTCCACCTGGTATGCCTTCTCCCGCTTCCAAGAACTGATTGGATCTCTGCGTCCTTTTCACATATCGTGATTGTTAACTACACAATTGTCCTCGTTCTTGATTTGTGTTACATGCCTGGATATTTCAAAATATCCATCTTTGCTGGTATCCGCGTTCGTCTTTGGTGTGGAATTATTTGTTGATGGATGGGTTTGCTAGGTGGGATAAAAGTGTAGCAGGACTACAGGAGTGAATCATGTGATTTACTCCCATCTGGTTTCTGCTTCCCAAACATACTCCAGGCTCATGCTTTCTCTAGAATTTGTGGTTTTGGGGATTCAAATTTTCTTATGGCTCTAGATTTTCTTCATATTTTATTTAGGCGATTATTGATCTCTATCAAGAAGCTTTGATGCTTGTCCGTCTAGGCAATTTATTTAATTTTATTTTGTCTTGTGATTATGTGTCATCCTCTATTTGGCCAGACTGCAAGAAAGGGAGCTAATTTGGTGAACCCCGGAGGATACTGGAGACCCCTCGGCCTTGCTTTGGCAAGCAAAAGATGAACTTGTAGGACGTGGCAAAGTGCTTAAGGGTGATAAGATATACTATGTAGGATTGGTATGTCTTTTTGATAGTATGAGTAAACAAAAAATACCCTTGCATAAAGTTTTGCTCTTATATAAATACTAAGGTTGTGTCAATTAAGTTGCTTTAGCATAACTGAGCCATTTGAAATTGTTCACTTGGTAATTAGGAGTGGTTTATACCTATCTACTCATGATCAATATTGTACTTGGATCCATAGATATTTGAAATTTTTCGAAAGGTATGTATGGCAGATGAAATAGGATAAGCTGGAGTAGTTTTATGGTTCTGCTGCCATGCTTGGTGCACATATATAGGCTTAGCCACTTGATAATGTCAATGTTTAGTGATAATACTAGCTTTATAGAATTGATATTGGTTTGTAAATTTTCCATTTGTACTGTCAAAAGAAATAAATACATTGTATGACTGCATTGTGTACCGTCATAGATCATAACGTCACTGAATAGTTGTTTGACATCAAGGGGCCTACTGAACCTGACCTGCCTAAGCATGACGGACATGATGAAGGGAGAAGACTCTAGAGGACATCCACAAAAATTCATCAAGAGAATGACTTCACAGCTGAGGAAGAGGAGGAAATGATGATGGAGTACCAGTGGACCTTTCGATGAGGCTGCATCTCTAACAACAGCAATATCCTATAACCAGGCCAGAGGGGAGGTGCTTGTTCAGGATGTTGAGTTTGGAGTAGGTATAGACTATCTCAGGTTTGACAAATCGCTTAGATGTATAAGTTGGTTTGGTTGGTCGAGAGCAAATTATTTTGCTGCTCTAATTTTATTTTTCAACCAAATTTTTGAGCATTGTTTAAGCAAAGGATGTGGATGATAAATGGCGTGCTGGGTTGTTTCATGTGAGCTCTCTCCTTTGAGTAACATTTACATGTCTCTGTTGACAACAAATGACACATGCATTTGTAGTTGACCATGATTTTTTTCATTTTGACAGTTTTGTTTGAATCTGTTAATTGTATGCCATGTTCTAATCTTATGTATACCCGTAGCAACCTACGGACATTTACCTAGTGATATGTTAATCATCGTCAGACTCTTCCAACCGGTGGCTGATACATTTCTACTGTTTTTACTTTCATAAGTATTATAATGCATATTTGAGACCATAAATTTAAATTAAAAAATTAAATCATAAATTTTAGATCTCTTTAAGTACTATAACTTTGATTTAGATTATTTATCAATCCATGGTAATTTTGGAAACCTAACAAAAATAGTAAAAAGAAATGACCTTAAAACAAAATTTCCAAGCCCTAAATTATTTCAAATGAAATATCATCAATTATAAAATTGCATAGCTCTTTGAGTTCTACAACTTTAATTTAAGTCATTTGTCCATCCGAAGTCATTCAAAAACTTTAAGTTGAACTTCTGAAAAGTTCAAACATAATTTTGGCTTAAATGGTTTCACATAAAAAAGTATTTTGAGTACTATGACTTTGACTTAGGAATTTATCTTTCGCGGTTAATTTGAAAAACTTAAAAGAATCAATTTCCAAATTATTTTTTATGAAAAATATGAATTTAAATGATTTTAAGTGGTTCCAAGATTATAAAAATTTGAAAAAAAATGTTTCCTACATGGTAAGCGCGCATGCATCCCATGGATGAGGATGATTTAAAAACTTTTTAATTTTTTATAATATAATTAATTTATTAAGATATATAAAAATGATTTTTTTAAGGCAAAACCGGTGCACACATCTAGTTGAACCATGGCCTGGAACCAATCCGCGGGATTGCTTCTCTAATTTGTATAAGCTATCTAGCCGGAGTGGTTCCTGGGCTTCCATTGCCAAACCAACGAACCCTTAAAGAGACGAATGGCTTGGTTTGCTACCAGCATATAAAATTGTGAAATTGATCACGATTTTGAGAAGAAACAAATGTTGCTTTTACAAGAACACGATTTTATATAGAACAAATAATACACTAACAGCTATCGTTTAGCAGCCACGGCGGTGGGTGTTTGAATATTTAGCAGCCACGGCGGTGGGTGTTTGAAGAAGCAGCCAGGCTGCTTCTCGGACCCTTGTGTCTTGGTGCTCATATTAATACCTCCCCCCTTCTCCAAACACAACGGTGTCACACACAGAGTGCGAACGTAGAAAGAAAACAACAAAGGCATGGCCGCTGCTCGGTGCCCTCCCCTCGTTCTCATGCTGCTACTGTCCTGCACCGCCTGCTGCGTCGCCGGCGCCGTGTCCGCGGTCGCCGCCGCGGATGAGAAGCTGACCCACCTCCAGTTCTACTTCCACGAGGGCACCGTCGGCACGCCCAACGCCACCGTCGTCAGCGTCGTAAGCCTCAACAAGTACGTCTCATCATATATTGCGAATGATCACCAATGCATGTGTACACAGGTTTGAAGCTAACTTCTCGTGCGTGTGTGGTTGCAGGAACGCGAACGCGTTCGGGGACGTGAAGGTCCTGGACAACGCGCTGCGTGAAGGGCCGGACCCGGCGTCGCGGCTCATCGGCAGGGCGCAGGGCTTCGGGGTGAACGCGTCCATGGACGGCTCCAGGTATTTCACTGCCATCGAGTTCGTCTTCTCCGGCGACGACGGAGAGTACCGCGGCAGCACGCTGTCGGTGCAGGGCCAGTTCTACACGGCGGGGGGACTCGCGGAGCGCGCCATCCTGGGCGGCACCGGCAAGCTCCGGTTCGCGCGAGGGTACATGACCAGCCTGGTCCTCAGCGTAACGGACACCAACCTCGTCGCCGTCATCGACATGTACTTCACACTGGTCCACTGATCGTCAATTATTCGGCCTCGCTTTCGATCCCAACGGAAATGTGTCCGACATCTTTTTTTAATTGCTTGATATATGTTTGTGGCTTTGTTCATTTGTTCGAATAAGCATTTGAACCATTGGAATTCTAGTCTATTTTCTGTCCGATCCACTGATGTCATAAGCTATAATCTTCTAAACTTTAGGATTTTTGTGTTGTAATACACTGATATTGTAGTGGTACTTTGACAAGGTCATTGCTGTCATGTGACAGCAGTGGTTCTACTGTGGATCCGCCCCTGCAAATAATCGTGAGAAACGAGTGCTAGTGTGATGAGATTAACATACCATACATGTCCTTTCATATAAAAATCTTGGAAGAATTAGGAATCAGGCTTTAAAAACAAATATGTTCCCTTTTCATTTCAAATTTGAAAATCAGACCTCGAAACAAAATTTTATTAGAAATCCGACCTTCCGTGTGATCTGTCTGTTAGTTCCAGCACTGCAGCGCCTCGAATAGGCCATTTTGCCCCTCAGTTTTCGTACACAGACGCGAGTGCCTGCCGATCACTTCTCCTCTGGCTGACGCCCCGTCTCGACTCGAAGAAAAGAAACGACGCCCTGGATGGCCGATGGCGCTGCCGCCGGAGCCCACGCCGATGAGCAGGCGCCGCCGCTGACGCCCCCACCTGTGGCTCCGGTTCCGCCGGCGCCCCCACCTGTGGCTCCGATTCCGCCGGCACCGGATCCGCTGCCGCAAAGCTCAAGTGCCAGGGTAAGAGCGCATCGGCCGTTTCCGCCATGGCCGCAAGCCGAGCTCGAGCGCCGCCGCATCCTCGCTATTTTGCTCAGTTGCCGGCCAAGACGAGCTCGCCACCAGCTTTGCCGCGTTGTTCTGCACGCGGAGCAACTCCGCTTCGGTCTTGCTTCACCTCGGGGCGCCTTTCCGCCATGTAGCTCCGCCGGCGAGCCGCGGGCTCGCGTGGCTGCGCTGCCACGGGCCGGCTCAGGGCGAACCACGGCCACCGGAAGGTGCACACGGCCCCCCTACTGCCCCGCCACCTGTTCCCCGCCGCCAGCGCGTCGCCGGTTCGCCGAAAACAGCGAGCCCGGCCGTCTCCTCTGCTCCTGTTCGCGTTAGGGTCCTGGCGCAACAATTGATAGAAGGTGGAGGGTCAATCTGAAAGCGTGCAGAGAGAAAGAACTTCAGATTCGGGCTTGATTGATTTCATAAAAACTCAAGGTCCCCTATACAAAGTGCTTGTCTTATATGAATTTTGATTTTTATTTAAAATGCTTTTCCGCAATTGCTTAATATCTTATAAAAATCATATCTGGAGCTGTGCATGTCCTAATTGGGTCAAACCAATTTTGTTGTGCTTTTCTTAAATAGATCCACATGTTAAAAATTTGAAATGTCAGTTTTGTGATACTTTCAAATGTAGATTTATTCAAATTGTTAAATGCTTAATAAATTGATAAGTGCGTAACTAAATGTAGGAGTCTTAGAAAAATATGATTCTTGTTTTTTAGTCTTATTATGTCATGTAGATTATGTGACAAATGTATCATGTGTGATTGTGGAGGAATTATGTATGTGATTATATACTCAATATATGTACATATATATACTCAAAATATGGAATAAATAAATAAAACTCTTTTTTTGCCTCAAGGGTAAAATGGTCTTTTTAGACTATAGTTAACACAGTCAAGGTGTCAAAACAGACGGAAGGCTGGATTACTATCAAAATTTTGTTTCGAGACCTGATTCTCAAATTCAAAATAAAAATAGTTTGATTTCTAAACACATTTGTTTTTTAGGCCTGATTCCTAATTCTAAAAAATCTTGGACGGTAGACTCAAGGCCCATCCGAGAAGAACCATAGCTGGTGGCCACTGGGCTCGAACTCCACGAGATCAAGCGATGAGCCCACTAGGCCACATTCTACATGCAGCACAGGAGAAGAGCCGCAGCTGGTGGCCAAGGCGCTGCTGGCACTTGGATCTCATTCAGATTCATCAATTCCAGCTCTCTCCATGGCGTTCCCTTGATCTTGTTCCTAATAATATTAGGATTGGGAGCAAACTAATTCAATTTATTTTTTTCCATATAGATATCAATAAAAAACAATCACTAGATTCAACCAAGTATAAAGCTTGCATTGTTTATAGTAGCAACAATGGGTAGGCAGACAATCCCAAATTTGAAATTTGACATTTTTCAGAAAAAAATGAAATTTACATACAGCAAAGCAACTTTCATTGTTCAATCGGAATTTGACTAAAACTACTGTCTGGTACCTGGACAAGGGGTACTCTAAACCTCAATCCAGGAGAATTAATCCCCGAACAATTAAACCTAAATCACCAAAGAAGCCCGCAACCAGCCTGGAGAGACAAGGGTCCATCGGCGTACATCGAGCTATGCTGGGCCGGCCCACG
This sequence comes from Bothriochloa decipiens, assembly GCA_023333625.1. Classification (NCBI taxonomy): domain Eukaryota; kingdom Viridiplantae; phylum Streptophyta; class Magnoliopsida; order Poales; family Poaceae; genus Bothriochloa; species Bothriochloa decipiens. Next base: position 2,880,435 of record CM041640.1, read on the forward strand.
AGCAGCATCATCCAAGTCAAGACCGTCTCTTATTCGACGGGGAGCCTCGAATGACGGACGTTCATCCATGCGGACGACCCCCCGTCGGAGCGACGGAGCGCACCATGGGCTGACGACCCCCCCCGTCGACTCACTCGGCCCCCTCGGCCACCTACCTACGGACAAAATTTAAGGCAATAAATGCATCCGCCAACCCCCAGCTAACCACATGGCTACAACGCGGTTACAGTGACCGGGTGCAGCGGTCAAATCCTCCTTTTACCGCCCATACCTGGGAAATCGGTAGTTCGTACTACGCTGCGACGCCATATTGAGCACTGTACACTGTCAGGCACCCCCTCGAAGCACATTTACCAATATCCGTACCGTATTTCCTAGAGCTTGGCCTTATCCATTCGGGCCTCGACCCCCTCGACACCCTGTGGGGGTATCCGTATACCCTTACGGCTAGACTTTGGGCTGCTCGGTCCAAGACGTCTCAGACCACAAGACAAAGACTGATCGGTGGGCTAGACGACAAGACGAAACCCGTGGTCCGCTACCGATCAAGTCGGTGGGCCGCGCGGGCTCTGAAGGCTACTTGGCATGCAAGGAGTCTTAGTCGATTAGATCTAGTCGTGTACTCCAAGGATACGGCTCAATGTAACCAACCACATAGGAAAACCCTAGATATGTAACCTTGTCCCCCACTATATAAGGCGGGCAAGGACCCTCCTAGAATACATTGGAACTCATTGGTTCATCGTACTCCGATACTCATCAATACAGCAACAGAGACACAGGACGTAGGGTATTACGCCTCCAAGCGGCCTGAACCTGGATAAACCCCGACGTTCGTCTTGTGTCTCACATCTGAATTATAGGTCTTAGCGCGCTCTTCACCACAATCTACTACCTCGGGGTGTCCCATGGTAGACTGCCGACGAGGTTTCATCGACAGTTGGCGCGCCAGGTAGGGGGAGCGCGATCTGATCTTCAAGCGATCTAGATGGTTTCGTTCCTGGCTTCCATGGACTTCAAGGCGGGCGTCTCCATCACCATCGGTTCATTCACATGAACCACCGACGGGACGGCGTCCCTCACATTCGCGGGAGCAGCACAGCCGGTCCCAGCTCCAGCTGCGACGCAGTCGGCCCCAGCACCGATCGCACCGACCACTTCTCCGACAACCTAGATCTTGGGGCCACCCCCGGGGTCGTTCGAGCCACCCATGACGAGGGCGGAGATGATGGCCACGCCAGCGGAGAACTGGCGGCTTTCTCGCTACCAGAGGAAGCGCATCGACAACTCCGACCTCATCGACATGATCGACCGGCACGGGGCAGGTCTAGCTGGGCTCCTCGAGTACGTCGAGTCCGCCCCTGTGTGGCTCCGTGAAGAGTACTTAGGGTTCACCCCTGTCCGATCACGCCGGCGCAATCGCTCCGACCGGCCACGTCGTGCAGATCCAAATCTGCCCGTGGTTCATGGGCTGCCACCTGTCCGCCAGGTTGGCAACACTCAGCACCAGCAAGGACATACGAGCCGAGCTGGTGGCCCACGCCGACCAGATCCAAATCTGGTTTCGGCCCGAGCACCACCCGCCGACCAGAGAAGAGGGCCACCGGCCGATCACCGGGGCAAGCCCACTACTGCGGTGGAACACCGACAACAACAACCCACGCCCGACCAGGGGCGCCGCCAGCCGCACCCTACGCACAATCAATCTCGACACCTGTGCCGACCAGATCCGACTCTGGCCGCTGCCCGGGCTCCGCCTCCAGTTAGGCTGGATGAGTTCATTGACGTGCATCAACGTCGGCAAGCGCTTACCCACGCCGCTCGATAGGCCCGAGCAGCGCGGAGGCAGCAGCGCCGGGCACAGCAGGCGCAACCCGTCCTAGGGCAGACAGATCCCATCGCCCCCGACCAGAGCCGTGAAGCCATCTTCCCGCACGGGTTGAGCAACGCAGCCGCTCCTTACGCGAGGAACCTGCATGATGCCCCCC